>CM035840.1:296322474-296865993 GCA_020510985.1 Pholidichthys leucotaenia
TTTGCTTGGTGAGTCACAGCTGAGCCTGACATCCCCGTACACCAGACAAGTATAGAGGATGGCTACCTCCATTTTAAATGATGACTCCCACCCTTTGCACTGCAACTTTCAGCTTCTTCCCTCAAGACGGAGGTTTGCTGTCCCAAAAAGTAAAACCCAGCGCTACAAAAACAGCTTTGTTCCTGCTGCTGTCAAAGAGTTGAACAAGCTGTAACAATATATCGCACATAATTTAGGTACCTATTTATTAACTCCATTTTATATTTACTTATTTTTGTAGGATGTTACTTGGGTTCTAAATATTTTATTGAGTTTTAGACCTTTGAGTTTTTAACCTCTTTGACTAGTTTTTAACTTTTAATATGACTCTTCTCTCTTACCTCTGGTTTTTCTCTCATCTCTTTGTCTTTTTATACCCTGATTGATGGAGCCTTGAGTATTTTTATCATGTTTATAGTCAATTTCATGTGTGCCTGTGTTTGTGTCTATGTTGAATGTAATTTGTGGCTTGTAAATATGAATGTCACCAGAGTGCAAAAAAATCTACCTACGGGTACAAATAAAGTAACCTGAACCTGAACCTGAACCCGGAGCCCTTCCCTATCTTCAGGATCGTCAATGATGCACTGGTTCGGTTGAAGCTACCACCTACTCTACGAGTGAACCCGACTTTCCACATGTCCCAAATTAAGCCTCTCTCGGTCAGTTCTCTCTGCCCCCGCCCCGCCCCCGAAACCATCTCCTCCTCCCCGGATTATCAATGGTCACCCTGCCCATACGGTCCGCCGGATTGATGTTCGCCATTGGGGCCAGGGGCTCCAGTATTTGGTTGATTGGGAGGGTTATGGCCCGGAGGAACGTTCCTGGGTCCCCTCGTCCCGGATTCTGGACAAACAGATGCTTCAGTACTATCATCGTGCCCACCCCAATAAACCATACGGACCGCCAGGAGGCGCTCCAAGAAGGGGGAGCCCTGTCATTGGCAGCGAGAGCGCACCCCCTCCTTCCCGTTCATTTCTTCCCGGCTCATCAGAACACCTGAGGGAGAGGACACACCTGCACCCTCTCATCAGCCAGCATACTTAAGGAAGCATCCTTCGGTGATTCAACGCTGGCTCGTCTGGGTATACTGTCACTAAGACAGCAAGTCATAAACACTGGGTAAAGAAATTATTAACCTGTGTGCTTTATTTCCTCGTTCAGGTTGCTGCCATTGTGTGGGTGTGTCTCTGGGACTGCGCGCACTCTCCTGCCACACCATCCCTGCCTCCAGTAACCTCCACCCGGTCAGGCACCACCAGCTCATTCCCTACCCTGATGGTTCATCTATTCCCTGCTGGAGTCCTGCCGGTGCTCCCTCGGAGCCTACGTAAGTGGTAATTTGGCTCGCCCATTATCCCTTACTCCATTCCTCCCCCTACAGCTCTTGTCTTCACTCCACAGGCTCCTTCCTGTGGCGAGCGACTGGTCTGTAGCAGTGCGGAGTTTTGCAATTCAATAAACATTCTCAAACACGTATTATTGTGTGATTGTCTTTCTGTTGCTGCATCTTGCACGTGGGCTGAATTATCTAATCAGTCATGACAGAAAGTTCACGTGTGTGTGTGTGTGTGTGCATACCAAGGTCAAGGGTGCAATTCTCACTGATTCGGTAACAGTGCATTTTGCTGAAGTTTCGGGAGTCCAGGCGGATGCAGGACGGCTGCAGCAGCATGGACCGCAGACGTCCTAGAGAACATTCTGGAGACGTGCTGAGGAAACATGCCACGTGGCTCTGTGGACACACACACACACACACACACACACACACACACACACACACAGAGGAAAATGTGTTTTGTTCTTGCTCTTAGGAGAGCAGTACATGTAGCAGCATGCCACATGCTAACAGGCTCCATTTAAAAACAACCTGACCATGGTTGCCAGGTCTAGTGTTACAAGTAAGCACACATAATATGACTCACTCTTCTCTCAGGTCTGGTCTTTCTCTCTTGTGTTTTTGGGTTTAAAAACTGTGACTGCTAATTTTTACAAGTCACCTTCTGAAAAACAAACTGAAAGTCAACAGCACTGTGTTTGTGTGTTACTGCCCCCTACTGGACTGGGGTGGATCTACTGTTCCGATGTGTTTTTTTTACTAAACACACTGGAGCCAATGTATAAAATTTCAAAAATGTCATCACCCAGCGGTGGAGGACTTTTTTTCCGTCTACATGTTACTTGCAGTGCCAGCGTGCGACCGTCGGCGGATTCTCACCGTGATGCCGCACCACTCGCACCTCATCCCCGCCAGAACGTCGGAGGAGCCGCACGACCGCCGACAGACCTCACAGCGAGCTGCCGATGGCAGGTTCCCCTCCCTCCAATGGTGGAGGAACGTTTCCTGGAGCCAGACATGGACCAAGAAGGTAAACTGTTATTTCGGACTGGAAGAAGTTATTTCAATTTTTAACTAAATTTTCAACTAAAGCCCAAGTGAACATTTTTCTCATAAATTTACAATTTTTTTGTTGTAAATTTGCCATTTTTGTCTGTAAATTTTCAATTTTTTCCTCAGAAATTTGCAACTTTTTTCTCAGAAATTTGCAACTTTTTCTCAGAAATTTGCAACATTTTTCTCAGAAATTTGCATTTTTTAATAGCCTAAATTTGCAACTTTTTTCTCTGAAATTTGCAACTTTTTTCTCAGAAATTTGCAGCTTTTTTCTGATAAATTAGAATTTTTTCCTTTTAAATCTGCAACTTTTTTCTCATAGCTTTTCAACTTTTTTCTCAAAAATTTGTAACTTTTTTCTCATAAATTTGCAATTTTTTTCCTGTAAATCTACAACATTTTTCTATAAATTTGCATTTTTTCCTTTAAATCTGCAACTTTTTTCTCGTAGCATTTCAACTTTTTTCTCAAGAATTTGTAACTTTTTTCTCATAAAATTTTTTTTCCTGTAAATTTGAAACATTTTTCTCATAAATTTGCATTTTTTCCCTTTGAATCTGCAACTTTTTTCTAATAGCTTTTTAACTTTTCTCATAAATTTGCAAAATTTTTCCTGTAAATTTTCTACTTTTTCTCATAAATTTGTGACTTTTTTCTCATAAATTTTTTTCCTATAAATTTTCAATTTTTTTTTCTCATAAATTTGTGACTTTTTCCCCAAAACTTTTTTTTTAATAAATTTGCATTTTTTTCCTTCTAAATTTGTACATTTTTCCTGTAAATTTTCTTTTTTCTCACAGATTCACTTTTTTCCTCATAAATTTGTAACATTTTCCTCAAAAGTTTGTGACTTTTTTCTCATAATTTGCAATTTTTCCAGACCCAGTAAGGTTTCAAACACGATGGACTGACTTGTTTTTACTTTTTTACTTTTATGGAGTTGAATGTTACTCTGGTTTGATTTGAACATGCAGCATTACAACGCCACCCCGCCCCATGCTGCAGCAGAAGCTGCTATTTGTGACTTTTACACCCAAGTCTCGTAAATTTGTGACTTTTTTATCACATAGAAGTGAGGACAGTGGAAAATTGCTGTAACCCGATTACAGCTTCCTGTCCCAACCACTTCCTTCCTGTCAGTCATGATGAAGAACTGGTTAACGACCTGAGAACTGTCATCACTAGGGCAAGAATGGATTTTAGTGACATTTATTCTACAGAAAGTGGTGGTTTTTGTGCTTTTCCACAACATTTGATGAAGAAAAAAAAGCTGCAAATTAACAAGAAAATATCCAAAAATCCACGATTTGAGAGACAGATTTAAGAGAACTCAGAAACTTACAAGAAAGCTCAGAATTTTACAAGAGAAAAAAAATAAATTGTGACATGAAAAAAGTTCTGAAATTACAAAAAAGTTTCAAATTTAGAAGAAAAATTCGCAAAAATTACAAGAAAAAATGTCAAATTTACAAGAAAAAATGCTGCAAATTTAAAAGAAAAAGCAGCAAAATTACAAGAATAAAAATCTCAAATTTATGGAGTTAAAAAAACTGCAAAATTTTAAGAAAAAGTCTCAAATTCACAATAAAAAAATTATTAAAAAACACAAGAAAAAAAGACAAATTTCTGAGTAAAATTTTTGGGGAAAAGCCTTTTAAAAACAACAGAGAAAAAAAAACTAAAATTTATGAGCAAAAGTTGGAAGAAAGCTAAAAAAAAAAGTAAAAAACAAAAATTAAAAGCAGCAAAAATGGACTTCCGGTTATGGCCGCCACGTAGAAGGACGTGCTTCCCTCTACTCTGCTCCTAAAAAAAAAAAAATAAAAAATCGGCAAATAACTCTCTCAATTGCAACAAAAACTATCCCAGCGTTTGGGAGAGGACATGCCGGTAAAGCCTAAGGCTGGGAAATCAGGTGGAGGAAAAACTGAACCGCCGAAACAGTCCAAGTTAACAGACTTTGTCAATTGTGTGTCTGCTTGCACTTATACCCGTGAAGAACTTCTAAATATCAGGACTTTGACCCCCACGGACCTCCTCCCAGTTTTTCTAGCCCCTGCCGCCGATCTGGTTTATTGTTTGGCTCGGAAAGTGAGACGGCGGAAGAGAGGAAGACGAGCGGGCGCTCTCGTACGACTTCGCAGGAGAGGCTCGCGAACGGCGCTGCCTGGCATATTTCTGTCCAATACCAACTCTCTCTCTAACAAGGTAGATGAACTGAGACTGCTGATGCGTTTTAAGGACCTCGCCTCCTCAGCTGCCCTCTGCTTTACTGAGACCTGGCTCCGGGAAAATATACCGGACAGCGCGCTGCGCCTCGACGGCTTTCAGCTCTTCCGTGCTGATCGTGACACAGAGCTTTCCGGCAAGACCACAGGAGGCGGTGTCTGCTTCTACATCAACTGCAGCTGGTGCTCTGATGTAACGGTAATTTCCAAACACTGTTCTCCTGCCTTGGAATTTCTTGTTATCAATTGCAAGCCCTTCTATTCCCCGCGGGAGTTTGCTTCTTTCATAATGATCGCTGTGTACGCCCCTCCTGACGCGGACACGCGCGAAGCTCAGCGCGTGCTCGCGGATCACATTCAACACACAGAGCGGAGTTTTCCAGACTCGCTGATTATTGTGGCTGGCGACTTTAATCAGTGCAATCTGAGCCACGATCTCCCCCGCTACAAACAGTTTATTAAATGCCCCACCAGAGGATTAAACACACTGGATCACTGTTACACCACAGTGAAAGACGCATATTGCGCTGTTCCTCGAGCTGCGCTGGGATTATCTGATCACATGATGGTTCACCTCATTCCCACATACAGACAGAGATTGAAGCTCACTAAACCTGTTGTGAGCACTACGAAGATACGGACCAGTGATGCTAAGGAGAAGCTGGAAACGTGCATGGAAATATCTGACTGGGGCATGCTTAAAGGAGCCACGCATGATCTGGATGAGTACACGGACACTGTGAACTCATATATCCACTTTTGTGAAGAGAACATTCTTCCATCACGCACCAGGGTGAGTTACTCTAATGACAAACCCTGGTTCACAGCTAAGCTCAGACAGATCAGGAAGGAGAAGGAAGCAGCGCTGAAAAGTGGAGACAGGGACTGCTACAGGGAGGTTAAATACCGGTTTAACAGAGAGCTGAAGAGGGCTAAATCTCTATACTCAGAGAGACTCCAGCAGCAGTTCACTGCTAATGATTCGGCTTCCGTGTGGAGAGGACTGAGGCAAATCACCAACTATCGACCTAAGGCTCCTAAAGGTCAGGATGACAAAGCCCTTTGTCAAAGACTGTCCCAACACTATGCCCGTTTTGACACCTCGTCATCTGTGTCCAACTCCCCCCCTCCCTCCAGCTCCACAGCCTCCACATTCCCTACTTCATTTAAGGCCCCCCCCCTCCCCCCCCTCCCCTTATCATCAGTGAGCAGGATGTGCTCAAACAGTTCTCCAGACTGAACCCGCGCAAGGCCCCCGGCCCAGACGGCGTGTCTCCCTCCACCCTGAGACTCTGTGCGAAACAGCTGGCTCCTGTATTCACAGACATTTTTAACACCTCCCTTAAGTTATGCCACGTGCCGTCCTGCCTCAAATCCTCCACCATCATCCCTGTCCCCAAGAAGCCACGGATCACTGGACTTAATGACTACAGACCTGTAGCGCTCACCTCTGTAGTCATGAAGTCCTTTGAGCGCATGGTCCTGTCCCACCTCAAGTCCATCACCACCCCTCTCCTGGACCCGCTGCAGTTTGCCTACCGAGCCAACAGGTCTGTAGACGATGCAGTCAACCTGGCCCTCCACTCCATCCTGCAGCACCTGGACTCCCCGGGAACCTACGCCAGGATCCTGTTTGTGGACTTCAGCTCCGCATTCAACACCATCCGCCCCGCTCTGCTCCGGGACAAGCTGTCCCTGCTCAACGTGCCTGACTCCCTCTGCAGGTGGATCATCGACTTCCTGACGGACCGGAGGCAGCATGTGCGGCTGGGAAAGACTGTCTCAGACTATACTAGCATCAGCACCGGATCACCCCAGGGCTGTGTACTTTCCCCCCTACTCTTCTCCCTTTACACCAACTCCTGCACCTCCAGCCACCAGTCTGTCAAGTTGATCAAGTTTGCGGACGACACCACCCTCATCGGGCTCATCTCCAACGGCGACGAGTCCGCCTACAGGAGAGAGGTGGCCCAGCTGGCGTCCTGGTGCAGCAATAACAACCTGCAGCTGAACGCTCTGAAGACAGTGGAGATGATTGTAGACTTCAGGAAAGTCACTACTCCTCTGCCCCCCCTCACCCTCTCAGGCTCTCCCATCACCACTGCTGATTCCTTCCGCTTCCTAGGCACTACCATCACCAGGGACCTCAAATGGGAGCTGACCATCAGCTCACTCATCAAAAAAGCCCAGCAGAGGATGTTCTTCCTGCGGCAGCTGAGGAAGCTCAAGCTACCCACCAAGATGTTAGTGCAGTTCTACACAGCCATCATCGAGTCCATCCTCACCACCTCCATAACCGTGTGGTACGCAGGAGCCACTGCCAGGGACAGACTAAGGCTGCAGCGCATCGTGCGCACTGCTGAGAAGGTGATCGGCTGCAAGCTCCCATCTCTCCAGGATCTGTACATCTCCAGGACCCGGAGGCGTGCTGGCCGGATCATAGCCGATCCCTCACACCCTGGTCACGCACTGTTTGCCCCCCTCCCCTCTGGTAGAAGACTTCGGTCCATCCAGACTAAAACCTCCCGTCACATGAACAGCTTCTTCCCCTCTGCCATTAGACTGCTGAACACTAAGTGACTTATTGACTCTCGTGCACCATGTACAGCAGCTCAACCAGACTCATGTCAATCATCACTGTTTTCTTCCTGCATTACCGACTGCACTATATAGTTCTCCACAGTATCTGCTGCTGGCTAATATATATTTTAACTGTTGACCAGTATCACTTAATCTTATCCTACACTTTATTACATGTATAGTTTATTTCTCTTATCTTATCATGTTTAATGTTGCAGCATTGCACCGAGACAAATTCCTAGTTTGTGTACTACATGAACAATGGCAATAAACCTGATTCTGATTCTGATTCTGATTCTGACTTTCACGTCCGTGACGCAGCAGAAAAATCCCCAGATATGGCGGAACAAGCTAGCGGAGGAGCGGTGACTGCTGGTGACGGCACAGATGCGGTGCTCGCTACCATTAGTTCAATGAGAGCAGACTTCTCCACTAAATTTGATGGGATTATAGCAGCGATTGAAGGAATGAGAAAGGAATTAAGCGACTGTATGGAACGGGTGTCGCAGGTGGAGCTCCAAATTGCCAGTGCTGAGGATGACGTCACCGGTCTACAATTAAAGGTGCGCACATTGGAATTAAAAAATAAATGTCTGGAAGATAATGTTCTGGATTTAGAATCCCGGTCGAGATGGAACAACCTGAGGCTGGTGGGTCTCCCGGAGAGAACGGAGGGTCTGGATCCATGCTCCTTTTTGGAAAAGTGGATCCCAGAAGCGCTGAACAACGCGGAGCTGCAGTCATCAGTCGTCTTAGAAAGCGCCCACCGAATTGGCCCACCGAGAGATAATAAGGCACCACCGAGGACGCTGAGTATGAAGTTCCTCAGCTACAGAGACAGGATGACGATCTCCAACGCGGCGCGAGCCAAAGGAGAAATTAAATACCAGGATCAACAGGTGCGGTTCTACCCAGATTTGGCCACAGGAATCCAACAATTAAGGAAACAGTTCGACCCCGCCCGTAAAGAGCTGCGCAACCTTGGGATTCGTCATGGAGTGATTTATCCTGCAAGACTGCTGGTCACATATAAGGGCAGAACCCACATCTTCAAGACCCCTGAGGAGGCGCAGGAGTTCATCAAGAAGATCCAAGTAGAGACTGGTGGGAGCTAAGCATGAACAAAATATAAGGTAGAATATTTAAGTATTTGCACAGGCATCTGACTGATCTGAAGCATATAGCAAGTTTACAAAATATAGATTGTATTATATATTATTTTAAAAAAAAACAAAAAAAAACCTATGATGTACAAAGTTGCTATAAAATTTTGGAGTTAAGTTGGAAAACTACAGAAGAGAGTTAATGTTACGTCATTAAAAGCAGTAGAGTTAAGGTGATTGGGAGGATGGAGAAAGAGTGGCTTTGGCTGGTCCTCACGGGTGTGGAGCAGTCAATGGCTATAGCGAGAGACAGAAATTTTTATTTTTATTTTGGGGGGATTACCACGAATGTGGGAAGGGGGAATTTGTTTGTGTGTAGTTTGTAGGATGAATGTTCAACCACTCATGTTTTTGCTTCTCTGTATGAGCATGTTTATATTGCGAGGTAATCTCAAACTCCTTATTGATCATAGACCAAAGCGTTAATCTTAATTTAACTTCATGGAATTGCAGAGGTCTACAAAATTTAAAAAAACTTAAACAAGTTATGAATAAAATAAAAGACATAGGTTCAAAAATTGTGTTTTTACAAGAAACTCATCTAATAGAGGAGGATGTAAAAAGAATTAGGAGAAGATGGCAAGGAAGTGTGTTCACCTCATCATTTTCATCCCGAGCCAGGGGAGTTATGACTCTCATACATAAATCAGTCCCATTTCAAGCGAAAAATGTAATTGGTGACAAATTTGGAAGATATCTAATCATTCAAGGATCTTTGTTATTAGAAAATATAAATCTGGTGAACTTATATGGTCCCAATATAGATGATCAAAATTTCTTTACTAATTTATTTCTTATTTTATCTTCACTTACAGGGCAACATATAATAGCAGGGGATTTTAATTGTACATTGAATCCTGGTATATATAGATCAACAGGACTGGACTGTACGCACAATGGATGCAGGATGATCATTAATCATTTTATGAAAGAATTGACATTGCTAGATATATGGAGAGAAATGAAACCACAAGTTAAAGCCTATTCTTGTTATTCTAATACCTATAAGACATTCTCCCGTACTGACTATTTTTTGATCTCCACAGAATTAAGGTCCAAGATTCAAAACTGCTTCTATGATAATATTGTGATCTCTGATCATGCACCCTGCTGTCTAATATATGTAGATAAGAAATTGACAAAGGAACCAGGTAGGTGGCAATTTCAGCATAAATGGCTTCAGGATGAGGAATTTGTTAAATACATAGAAAAACAGATAGATGAGTTCTTTGATATCAATACTACACAAACATCAGCATGTATAAAGTGGGAGGCTTTCAAAGCTTTTATTAGGGGGCATATTATTAGTTATACAGGTTCAAAATCTAAGAAGACTCGAGAGGAGAGAGTCCAATTGGAACATAAAATAAAAATTCTTCAAGAAAAAGTGTATGCAGGAAGTGATCCAAAGTTAGAGAACGAATTATTGATTCTGAGAGCTGAATATGACAAAAAATCAGCGAATAGAGCTGCCTTGAGTCTTCTAAGATTGAAGCAATCTTTTTATGAACAAGGTGAAAAATCAGGAAAATTATTGGCATGGCAGATTAAACAATTAGAATTTAAAACACCAAATACCAGTATTATAAGTAACGGACAGCCAGTTGTAGATCCTTTAGAAATTAATAGTGCCTTTAGAGATTATTATGAAAAATTATATGACACAAAAAATGAAACTGACTAAACAAAACTAAATGGGTTTTTGGACGGATTATCTATACCGTGTATTCCAAATGAAAACAGGGAGATACTGGAGTCTAAAATTAGTCAAGAAGAAGTTGGGCTGGCCATTGATAATATGAAATCAGGAAAAAGTGCAGGACCAGATGATCTTTCAGTTGACCTCTTTAAAAAATTTAAGAATAAATTAATAAAACCATTTTTGGAAATGGTTTTAGAAGCATTTCAAAATAGTAATTTACCACCATACATGAATAATGCCTTAATTATACTGTTGCCAAAACCAGGTAAACCCTCTAATAAATGTGAAAATATGAGACCAATAAGCCTATTAAATGCTGACCTTAAGATAATCTGTAAAATTTTAGCAAAACGACTACAAGAAATATTACCAAATATTATTAACCGAGATCAGAATGGCTTTATAAAGGGAAGACAAGGCTTCCATAATGTAAGAAGACTATTTAATATTATCTATTCTAATAAAGAAGCACCGGATACAGCTCTTCTATCATTGGACGCTGAAAAGGCCTTTGATAGGGTCGAATGGCCCTTTCTTTTTGAAGTTTTACAAAGGTTTGGACTTGGAAATAATTTCATAAAATGGGTTCAGATAATATACAATAATGCTACAGCAGAAATCCTAACAAACAGCAATATTTCAAGATCAATAAATATCAATAGAGGATGTCGACAAGGCTGCCCACTTTCACCTTTACTGTTTACTATGGCAATTGAACCTTTAGCGATGGCAGTACGTTTACATCCACAAATATATGGAATTAAAGTAGGACCAACAGAACATAAAATCTCCCTGTATGCCGATGACATAATTTTGTTTATGTCGAATCTTAAAAAATCAATCCCGACCTTGTTGAATTTAATAAAGAATTTTGGGGAAATATCAGGATATAAAATAAATAAAACTAAATCTTCAATATTAATGCTAAATGAGACCCAGAGAAATCACCCAGCTCCTGAGGTAAATCAGTTTAAATATTTAGGAATTCAAATTGTGCCTAAGCTAGAATTAGTTGCCAGTGCCAACTATGAAGCCTTAATGACAGACATTAATGAGTTACTTCAGAGATGGATGTCACTACCAATGTCAATGATTGGGAGAATCAATATACTTAAAAGTAATATTTTACCCAAAATACTTTATTTTTTTCCAATACATTCCTTTACCACCACCTTCAGATCTATTCTCAAGAATTAAAAAAAAGGTAGTGGAATTTTTATGGAACAATAGGGAGGCTAGATTACGTCTGTCCTTACTATATTTACCATTTGATCGTGGAGGTCTGAAATGTCCAAACTTTATGTTGTATTACTGGTCAGCACAACTGAGGTCTATGACATATTATTTTTCATCAAATGATCTTCCTCACTGGACTGAAATGGAATCATACAATTTACCTTTACCTCTTCCCATATTCATATACTCAGACTCGGCAAAAAAGTACAGAAACAAGTTAAAAATCCATTTGTAAAGCATATGATCAAAATATGGTGTGAAACCACAAAATATTTAAAAGAACCACACTTACTGTCACAATTTAGCCCAATATGGGGTAATCAATATTTTAAACCAGGGAGAGCCGATGCTGTATTAAAAGTATGGAATTTAAAAGGGATTCAAAAGATTCAAGACTTATATTTGTCAGGTTCAGATAACATAATGTCTTTTAAAGAACTGAGGATCAAATTTAATCTTAATAGAACACATTTTTTTTAAAATATCTTCAGCTTAGGAACTTTATTTCGATCAAATCAAAATAATGCTCTCATCCGACCTACTTATTCATCCTTGGAAAAAATCTTGACTAAAGATAGTAAGAGAAAGGGTATTATTTCAGAGTTTTATAAGTCATTGACATCATCCTCAAGTGAAAACTCAAAGAAAAGACTGAATTATTGGAAAGAAGACCAAACTGAAATTTCAGAGGAACAATGGGAATTGGCTTGTGCAGGAGCTCAAACCAAATCAATAAATGTACGTCTTAAATTGATACATTTTAAATGGTTAATGCGGATGTATGTTACACCGGTGGAGTTGAATAGATATAACAAAAACATACCAGGTACGTGCACAAAATGTATGGAAAGTAAAGGAACCCTATTTCATTGTTTATGGGAATGTAGAAAAATTAGAATGTTTTGGGAAGAGGTGAGGGTAACAATTGAAAAAAATAATTTCAAAACAAATCATATTGAATCCTAAACTGTTTTTGTTGGGTCTTTATCCAGAAAAGCATAACTTTAACAAGAGTGAGAGAGCATTCATAGACCTCAGTTTGCTTAATGCCAAAAAATGTATTGCACTATTGTGGAAAAAGACTCATAGACCAGATGTGACTCAGTGGTTAAGACAGATGTTAGCAAACCTTCCACTAGAAAGAATAACATATATACTGAAATCAAAAGAAATTGTGTTTGAGAATATATGGAGACCTTTCATTGATTATGTAAAGAATTTAAACATAACTTTTGAAGAAGAAGGTGAATGATGTGTGTGGACCTTGTAAATTCCAAATTGGTGAATGTATAGTATGTATACTTACGTAATGGATTGCCTAGACTAAATAGAGGAGCATTGTTGAAGACCTGCCTTTGTTAGTGGTTGTTGGTGTTTTTAGTATTTTTTTTTTAATTATTTTAGTGTTAGTGTTTGATTGTTTGTGTTTTGTTTGTAAAAAGGTTCAATAAAAATATTGTGGAAAAAAAAGCAGCAAAAATGCTCTTTTGCACTTCTATGAAAATAAAATCCTAAATTTCTCAGTTGCTGTCATTGGAGTGATGAAACTCAATTGGTTTTAGATAACAGAAGGTGGTGGTTTATGTGCTTTTCCACAACATTTGATGCAGAAAAAAAGCTGCAAATTAACAAGAAAATATCCAAAAATCCACAATTTGAGAGACAAACTTAAGAGACAGAACTTAAAAACTTACAAGAAGAAAGCTCAGAATTTTATGAGGGAAAAAAAATTAAAATGTTACATGAAAAAAAATTCAAAATTTAGGAGACAAAAATTTTTTTTTTTTAAAAATCTCAAATTTATGACTTAAAAAATTGTAAAATTATAAGAAAAAGTCTCAAATTTACAAGCATCAAATCAGAAAAAATACAAGAAAAAAAGACTAAAATTTCTGTGTAAAAAAAAAATAAATTTATGAGTAAAAATTGGAAAAAAGCTAAAAAAAAAATTAAAAGAAAAAATAAAACCAGTGAAAAATGATCCAATTTTATGAAAAAAAAATCCTAAATTTAAAGGTGCACTGTGTAATATTCAGAGGAATCTCGTGGGTAGATTTTAGAGTACAACTAATTCGTATTTTATCAGCGATCACCCTGTTCCAGAGCATTTATGGAAACCTGCAGAAGCCATTTTCCTACTAAAAGTTTGATATAAAAACTTGTAAAGGCATTATGGTGGTCCAAAATGGCCACCTACATGGAGAAGGACCCTCTTCCTGTGTGTGTAAAACTTGCCCTAAGGTACACAAAATGCAACTTTTACTTTAGAGTGACTATATAATAACAAAAACAAAGTTAAGATTTTATTAAAAATCTTAATTCAATTTAACTTTTATTTATACAAGGCAGTTTCACTGAGAGGCAACCTCTCTTTTTCAAGGACACCCTGTTCACATTCACACCAAGAAGCTGCCCAGTACAACCACAGACTGACCTGTGGCCACTGAAGTAGCTCCAATGAAGCAGCTGGGGTTAAGGGCCTTGCTCAAGGGTACCACAGTGGGGTTAAGAAGGGTGGGGCAAACACTGCTATGTTATCTGTCCCACCCAGATCTAATCCTGCCAGACCAGGGATTGAACCCAGGACCCTCCACTCACCAGTCCACATGCATAACCATTAGGCCACCACTGCCCACAATTCAATTTAAAATTGAAATGCAGTTTGTCAGTTTGTTAAATATTAGGTCTCCAACTCCAAAGTCTCTGCTAGTCCATGATCTGTTAATTGAGCATCAGATTGATTTACTGTCTCTTACAGAGACTTAGTTAGGGCAAGAGGGTGATGTTGGTTTAACTAGAGTCTAGTTGACTAGAGTCTAGTTGTCTAGTTAACCTGGTAGGAATAGGGTCTAGTTACTAGACCCTATTCCTACCAGGTTATTTAAAGAAGTCTTCCCATTTATTGGTAGTTCTATTCTTCAAATAATCAATTCTTCATTAACATTAGGTCATATACCACAGACTTTTAAATCCGCTCTAATTAAATCATTACTTAAAAAAACAACGCTGGATCCAGGAGTTTTAGCTAACTATAGACCAATCTCTAACCTGCCTTTCATTTCAAAAATCTTAGAAAGAGTTGTTGCTATGCAATTATTTGACCACTTGCAGGGAAATGGTTTATTTGAAGAGTTTCAATCTGGGTTTAGAATTCATCATAGTACTGAAACAGCTCTAGTGAAGGTCACTCATTATCACATCTGATAATGAACTTGTTTCTGTACTTGTCCTTTTGGACCTTAGTGCAGCCTTTGATACTATCCACCATAATATTCTACTTGACAGATTAGAACACCTTGTTGGACTTAATGGAACTTCATTGCAGTGGTTTAAATCTTATTTACCTGATAGATTCCAGTTTGTTTATGTCAATAATGGGTTTTCTTCTAAATCAAAGCTCAGCCACCAAGTTCCACAGGGATCTGTGCTAGGCCCTATTCTTTTTAGTTTATATATGCTTCTGCTAGGCAAGCTTATTAGAAAGCACTGCATACACTTTCATTGTTATGCAGATGACACACAGTTAGATTTGTCAATGAAGCCAGATGACAATAATCATTTAGCCAAATTAGAGGCTTGTCTTAAGGAAATCAGAGCTTGTTGTAATTTCTTGCTATTAAAATTCAGATAAGACTGAAGTCATTCTAGCTGGTTCAAAAAACCTTAGAAATACCTTCCCAAATCAAACTCTTAGTTAGGATGGGGCTACTCTTCCTCTTAATGGTACTGTGAGGAACCTTGGACTTATTTTTGATCAAGATCAGTTCTTTAATTCACATATAGTGGATATAAAAAGTCTACACACCCCTGTTCAAATGGCAGGTTTTTGTGATGTAAAAAAATGAGACCAAGATAAATCATTTCAAAACTTTTTCCACCATTAATGTGGCCTATAACCTGTACAACCCTATTGAAAAACAGAAATATTTTAAGGGAAAAAATAAAAAAATAAAAAACTAACAATACCCTGGTTGCATAAATATGCACACCCGTAAACTAATACTTTGTTGCAGCACCTTTGACTTTTATTACAACACTCAGTCTTTTTGGGTAGCAGTCTATCATCGTGGCTTATCTTGATGTGGCAATATTTGCCCACGCTTCGTTGCAAAAACGCTCCAAATCTGTCAGATTGCAAGGGCATCTCCTGTGCACAGCCCTCTTCAGATCACCCCACAGATGTTCGATTGGATTCAAGTCTGGACTCTGGCTGGGTCATTCCAAAACCTTAATCTTCTTCTGATGAAGCCATTCTTTTGTTGATTTGGATGTGTGCATTGGGTTACTGTCATGCTGAAAGATGAAGTTCCTCTTCATCTTTCTAGCAGAAGCCTGAAGGTTTTGTGCCAATACTGACTGGTATTTGGAACTGTTCATAATTCCCTCCACCTTGACTAAGGCCCCAGATCCAGCTGAAGAAAAACAGCCCCAAAGCATGATGCTGCCACCACCATGCTTCACTGTAGGTATGATGTTCTTTTGGTGGTAAGCAGTGTTGTATTTGTGCCAAATATACCTTTTGGAACTATAGCCAAAAAGTTCAACCGGACCATAACACATTTTTCCACGTGCGTTTGGGAGATTTCAAATGTGTTTTTGCAAAATGTGGCAGGGCTTAGATATTTTTCTTTGTACGATAAGGCTTTTGTCTTGCCACCCTACCCCACAGCCCAGACATATGAAGAAGACAGGAGATTGTTGCCACATGTACTAAACAGCCAGTACTTGCCAGAAATTCCTGTAGCTCCTTCAGTGTTGCTGTCAGCCTCTTGGCAGCTTCCCTGACCAGTTTTCTTCTCGTCTTTTCATCAATTTTGGAGAGACGTCCAGTTATTGGTAATGTCAATGTTGTGCCATATTTTCTCCACTTGATTATGACTGTCTTCACTGTGTTCCATGGTATATTTAATGGCTTGGAAATTCTTTTTTACCCTTCTCCTGACTGATACCTTTAAACAATGAGATCCCTCTGATGCTTTGGAAGCTCTCTGCGGACCATGGCTTGTGCTGTAAAATGTGACCACAAAAATGTCAGGAAAAGCCTACTAGAACAGCTGGACTTTATTTGGGGTTAAACAGAGGCACTTTAACTGGTGTTGGGTGTGTGCTGACTAGGGCTGAAATGATTAGTCGATGATGTTGATAACGTCAACAATAAAAATTTGTCAACAAAGATTTTTATTGTCGACAAATCATTTAATTATAAAGTTTATATGTATGCCACAGAAATGTTCAGTTGTAACTGCAATGCACGACCGGAACTGCTGCGGGCAGAAGCGCCTCTGTTGTCTGGCATGCATGAACAATTTTGAGCGAAGAAGAGGAGCACAGCATAGCGAAGTGGAAGGATAAACATGTAGAAGAAGAGCGTAAAAAAAAGCAGACCCAAACTTTCTGGAGTATGGGAACATTTCACAGAAAACAAAAAAAACAAAACAAGTAAAATGCAGAGCTTGCAAGGCAGACCTCTCCTATCATGACAGCATTACAGTGATGCATGAGCATTTGAAACGACAAAACTGGGAGCCACGACATTAACGGCTGCTTGGTAAGTTTTAGCGAGTAAAGGAAGTCAGTGCCGCTTATTTTCAATGGCCAACTGTTTCAAGCTTTAGAAAAATGACAGTACTGCTACTACATGCTGTTAATATTAGCTTAGCTGTTTGACAATAGGCTGACTGGTTGCTGAGGGCTGAACTGTTTAAGTCATGGCTAACATGTTGTTGAATGCAGTAAATAACTGAATTACAGAAGTCGCAATCTCTTTTTTGTCTTCATTAATATTAGCCCTCATTCTGAATATTAGTGCCTCTGAGTTAATTAGAATATCCTAATTTGTAATTTAATAAATAAAAACCTACAACTGTAATCATCAAAATAAAATCAAACAACTTGAAACATCACTCTTAAGTGCAGTGAATACTGAATATGAAGGTTTACCTTTCTGAATTATATTGTTAAAAATACAGTTATAGAAAACTTCCACCTAATGGTAAAGCTGTGGTAACGAATTGTCACTTCCTGTGTTGCTGGCTGTTGTTCTGGTTTGCTTTGTGGTTTGCTCTCCTGAGGATTATTGCCTTTAATTGTATTTTAATTGTTTTTTTTTTCTATCTACCGTCACCTCTCACTTCTGTTGAACAAGCCTCTTGCACCAGTGTGCGCACTCAGTGTCGCCTAATCAACCTCTTTAGCCTTCTGTTCACCTTTCATCGGTGTTTGTGTTAGCTTCGGTTTAGCCACTAGCTATGACTACTAGCTCCCCTTCCTCTCCTCCTCTGGTGTGCTCTCTCTGTCAGATGTTTAGCTACACCTCTGCCTCTTTTAGTGATAATTGTAAATGTAATAAATGCTGTCTTTTTGAAGCGCTTGAGGCAAGGTTGTCTGATTTGGAATCCCGGCTCCGCTGCATTGAAACACCATCTGCGCCAGTTAATAATGACGGATGCCCCTTAACTGCAGTGGAGCTCCCTAGCAGCTAGGCCCGACTCTTTTTTTTTTTTCACAATATTTTTTATTGAACCTTTTTTTTTTTTACAAACATAGCACACACAGTCAGACACTAACACAAAAGTAATTTAAAAATTAAAAAGAATAACAAAATAACAAAAAAAAAAGTGTAATAAAAACAACAGCCATTAACAAAAGCAAGTCAACAGCAATGCTCCTCTGTTTAGTTTAGGTAATCTATTACATAAGAATACATAATATACACCAGCTTGGAATTTGCAAGGTCCACACATATCAGTGTGTGAATGTGTGTGTGAATGGGTGGATAGCAGGATCTGTAAAGCGCTTTGGTCATCAAGAGATGAGAATAAAAGCGCTATATAAGTGAATGCCATTTTACCATTTACCATTCACCTTCTTCTTCAGAAGTTATGTTTAATTTCTTTACATAATCAATGAAAGGTCTCCATATGTTCTCAAACACATTTTCCTTTGATTTCAGGATATATGTTATTCTTTCTAGTGGAAGGTTTGTTAACATCTGTCTTAACCACTGAGTCACATCTGGTCTATGAGTCTTTTTCCACAGTAATGCAATACATTTTTTGGCATTAAGCAAACTGAGGTCTATGAATGCTCTTTCACTCTTATTAAAGTTATGTTTTTCTGGATACAGACCCAACAAAAACAGTTTAGGGTTCAATGTGATTTGTTTTGAAATTATTTTTTCAATTGTTACCCTCACCTCTTCCCAAAACATTCTGATTTTTCTACATTCCCATAAACAGTGAAATAGGGTTCCTTTACTTTCCATACATTTTGTGCACGTATCTGGTATGTTTTTGTTATATCTATTTAATTCCACTGGTGTAACATACATCCGCATTAACCATTTGAAATGTATCAGTTTAAGACGTACATTTATTGATTTGGTTTGAGCTCCTGCACAAGCCATTTCCCATTGTTCCTCTGAAATTTCAATTTGCAGGTCTTCTTTCCAGTCATTCAGTCGTTTCTGTGAGTTTTCACTTGAGTATAGTGTCAATGAGTTATAAAACTCTGAAATAATACCCTTTCTCTTACTATATTTCATCAAAATTTTTTCCAAAGTTGAATAAGTAGGTTGGGTGAGAGCATTATTTTGATTTGACAGAATAAAATTTCTAAGCTGAAGATATTTAAAAAAGTGTGTTCTATTAAGATTGAATTTAATCCTCAGTTCTTCAAAAGACATTATGTTATCTGAGCGTGACAAATATAAGTCTTGAATCTTTTGAATCCCTTTTAAATTCCATACTTTATATACAATATCCGCTCTCCCTGGTGTAAAATATTGATTACCCCATATCGGGCTAAATTGTGACAGTGAGTGTGGTTCTTTTAAATATTTTTTGGTTTCACACCATATTTTGATCATGTGCTTTACAATTGGATTTTTAACTTGTTTCTGTAATTTTTTAGCTGAGTCTGAATATATGAATAAGGGAAGAGGTAAAGGTAAATTGTATGATTCCATTTCAGTCCAGTGAGGGAGATCATTTGATGAAAAATAATATGTCATAGACCTCAGTTGTGCTGACCAGTAATACAACATAAACTTTGGACATTTCAGACCTCCACGATCAAATGGTAAATATAGTAAGGACAAACGTAATCTAGCCTTCCTATTGTTCCATATAAATTCCACTAACTTTTTTTTAATTCTTGAGAATAGATCTGAAGGTGGTGGTAAAGGAATGTTTTGAAATAAATAAAGTATTTTTGGTAAGATATTACTTTTAAGTATATTAATTCTCCCGATCATCGACATTGGTAGTGACATCCATCTCTGAAGCAACTCATTAATATTTGTCATTAAGGCTTCATAGTTGGCATTGGCGACTGATTCTAGCTTAGGCAAAATTTGAATTCCTAAATATTTAAACTGATTTACAACATTGAATTGATTTACCTCAGGAGCTGGATGATTTCTCTGGGTCTCATTTAGCATTAATATTGAAGATTTTGTTCTGTTTATTTTATATCCTGATATATCCCCGAAGTTCTTTATTAAATTTAACAAGGTCGGAATTGATTTTTTAAAATTTGACATAAACAAAATTATGTCATCGGCATACAGGGAGAGTTTATGTTCTGTTGGTCCTACTTTAATTCCATATATTTGTGGATGTAAACGTACTGCCATCGCTAAAGGTTCAATTGCCATAGTGTAGAGGATGTGCTCAAAGGATGAGGCTGAGTTTTATTTCTCATGTTCAGCTTTATTAACAGAACACATCTCTAGCATTCTCAAAGCAGAAAAAGAGACAGAACAATATCCCATCACGCTCTTATACTTCTGGAGCATCGAAACTTAAGTCACATGGTGCTTTAGCAAACATACAGTCACATGGTACTTAATCCCAGTCACAATGCAACTCTTTGATCATTCACCATTGTCTCTTATTCTTCGATGATCCGGAAATCCCTCTGGGGCATCTTCTCTGAGACAAAGGCCGAATCTCACACCTCCTCGTTATCTCCTGCAGACTTCAGCAGATCCAGACCTCTTTGTCCCTCGAGACGTGAAGCACCCAATAAACATACAGCCATACATTTGTGGAAAATATGAACCCAACATATGCGCCACATGACCCCCCCCCCCCAAACGTCTACTATGGGACAAAACATAATCAGAGATGCATGACATAAAAACATTATCACATATCAAAAATCAATCCACCAGTTGCCTAGGTCTTAACCTCCTGCCGAATCTGCTGTAAGCCGGCTTTGCTACTTCTGCAGCGTCTTCCTGCACCTGTGGATTAGAACTGTTAGCACATCTCTGTGGGGGCTCTGGAGAATGCCTTCTCGGAGGCCTGCCACGGCGGGGGGTCCTCGCCAACTGCACGTGTTCATCAGCCAGAACAAAAGCGGGTTTGAGTCTGTTTATGCAAATCAACTCCTTTCTGCCTCCTAAATCTAGCAAAAAATGCTTCTCACCTGTTTCCAGCACTCTGAAAGGTCCATCATAAGGCGGGCGCAAACCTGAGCGTTGTGCATCATGTCTAACAAAAACAAACTCTGCATTTTTTAAAGCCTTCGGCACAAAAACTCATGGGAAACTGTGATGAACCGGACCAGGGAGCATGTTTGATCCTGTGCCGCTCTGCAACAGCTGAGCGTGGGGGCAATTTGGTGCAGGATTGTCGGGAAGAAATTCCCCTGGCAAACGGAGAGGTTGTGCAAAAACTAACTCAGCTGGAGAGGCCTGCAAATCCTCCGTAGGTGCAGAACGCAACCCCAATAAAACCCATGGAAGTTTGTCCACCCAATTTGTATCCGTAAGTGACGCTCTGAGGGCTGCTTTCAACGACCTATGAAAGCGTTCGCATAAACCGTTAGCCTGGGGGTTATACGCGGTAGTGCGGTGTATCTTCACCCCTAAGCTGCGGGCCATCGACGACCATAATTCGGAAACAAATTGGGGACCTCTGTCGGACGTTATGACCGACGAAACTCCAAAACGCGCAACCCAAGCTGTTAAAAACGCCCGCGCAACTTCTTCCGCTGTGGTTGACGCCAGAGGAACCGCTTCTGGCCAACGCGTGGTGCGATCCACCATCGTCAAAAGGTGTGTGTGCCCCTGTGACGACGGAAAGGGACCCACCAAGTCAACATGCACATGATCAAAACGCTTAGCCGGAATGTGAAAAGGCTCCAAAGGAGCTCTAGTGTGCTTGTGTATTTTGGCTCGCTGACACGCTACGCAGGCTGCTGCCCATTCCTTGACCTGTTTGCGCAACCCAGGCCAAACAAATTTCTCCCCCACCATCTTAATCGATGCGCGCACCCCTGGGTGCGCCAGAGAATGGATCGAGTCAAAAACGCGGCGGCGCCACGCAGCTGGAACCACGGGGCGAGGCCGTCCCATGGAGATATCGCAGATTAGGGGGGGCATACCAATTTGCTGCACCCTGTGCTCCAGCCTTAACCCTGTTGGTCCAGACTGGAGCGCGCGCACATCCGCATCGCTAACCTGCTCCGCGGCCATAGCTGCATAATCTAAACCTATGCGGACCGGGGCTGCGCGCGCTTCCGCGTTGCTGCCCTGGCCCGTGGCCACGGCTACAGAGTCTGCCCCCACGGGGCCTGGCGTTGCTACAGCGCGCGAGAGACAGTCTGCCAGTACATTATGTTTACCTGCGACATGCTGGATATCGTTGGTGAACTCCGATATCGCGGCTAGCTGCCTTTGCTGCCGGCCTGACCAAGGTTCTGAAATCTTGGCCATCGCAAAAGTTAGCAGCTTGTAGTCCACGAACGCAGTGAAACGCCGCCCTTCCAGCCAGAACTGGAAATGGCGGATGGCCAAGTGTAGGGCCAAAAGCTCCCTGTCAAACGCGCTGTATTTACGCTCGCTATCGCGCAAGGTTTTGCTGAAAAACGTGAGCGGCTGCCAGGTCCCTGCCACAAACTGTTCAATGACCACCCCCACCGCTAAATCGGAAGTGTCAGTGGTGAGCGCCATGCGGGCTGTTGGAACTGGGTGTGCTAACAAAACGGCATTTGCCAGGGCTGATTTGACCTGGGCGAAAGCGCACTCTCGCTCCAGAGACCATTCGACCTTATTTGTGGGCTTTTGTTTTTTTAGTGCAGTGTACAATGGTTGCATGAGCCGCGCTGCGCTTGGGAGGAACCGGTTATAAAAATTAACCATTCCCAAAAACTCCTGCAGCGCTTTGACCGTTTGAGGTTGGGGAAAATTTGTTATTGCGCGTACTTTATCGGGCAGAGGGATCGCCCCTTCTGGCGAAACGCGATGCCCCAAAAAATCGATTTGCGCCACCCCAAACTGGCACTTCGCTGGGTTAATTATTAACCCATGCTGTGCCAGCCTCCGAAAAACTGCTGTAAGGTGGCTTTCGTGTTCGTCTTCGGACGTGCTGGCTACCAAAATGTCATCCAAGTAGACGAACACGAAAGGGAGGTCTCGTAAAACTGCATCCATCATGCGTTGAAAGGTCTGCGCGGCACCCTTGAGACCAAATGGCATGCGCAAAAACTCAAAAAGCCCGAAAGGAGTTATTACCGCTGTTTTGGGTATATCCTGAGCGCGCACTGGGACTTGATGGTAACCACGCACCAAATCAATTTTAGAAAAAAGGCGCGACCCCGCCAAATGAACTGAAAAATCTTGGATGTGCGGAATCGGGTAGCGGTCGTGTGCTGAAACGTTGTTCAACCTGCGGAAATCACCGCAAGGTTGCCACGAGCCGTCAGCCTTTGGGACCATGTGTAGCGGTGAAGCCAAGGGGCTTTTAGAGCGTCTAATGATGCCCAGTTTTTCCAGGTTGGTGAACTCCTCTCGCGCTATGGCCAGTTTAGCTGAGTCCAAGCACCGAGCTTTTGCAAAAACAGGCGGCCCAGTGGTAGTGATAAAATGCTCCACCCCATGCTTAGCCACTGTCGCCAAAAAAGTTGGGACTGTGAGTGCTGGAAACTGAGTGAGCAGTGCATGAAACTTACCACCCGCAGCTGTGACGTTGGCCAGTGCAGTAGGCGGGGCCACCCGAGCTGTGCAGGGAAGAGAATGGAAAGACAGTGCATTAACCAGATGTCTATTAGCAAGATCAACCAATAAACCATGTGAGCACAAAAAATCAGCCCCTAACATGTTGAAACTGACTGCCGCTACAATAAAGGTCCACTCAAATGAACGGCCCTGTAAGGACAGAAGCATAGTCCTCTCACCGAAGGTCTTAATCGCTGAGCCGTTTGCTGCTGACATTGACACCCAGGGAACTTCAGACGGCATCAGCCGTTCCGCGTAGGTAGGCGTGACGAAACTCAGCTGGGAGCCCGTGTCCACGAGGAATTGTTTCCCTGAGTGTGCATCTGTCAGGTAAAGCAGCTTGTTCTCCTCCCCGAGGGTCGCAGCCGCTACCGACCCCCAGTCTTGGCGTTTCCCGGACGCTTGAAGTGGCACGGTGGGAGGCACTTGTGTGCCCTCTCTGCAAAACGGCGATGGTAGAAGCACAGGCCGTCATCAGCACCGCGTCGCCTGGTACCTGTCGCCGCCGTCGTCGGTGCGTCTGGCGCCGCAACCACTGGCCCCAAGCCGTCTCTGGGCGTTGTTCCTAGCTCAGCTGCCGCGGCCGAAACCGCGCTCCGCTTGTGGGCGTCGACGAGTCGCTGCGCCTCCTTGCTCACTGTTGTACCGAAGGGGTGAAATGGTTGATCAGCGTGTCCTTCAATGCGCTGTACTTGTCGCTGTCCGGTGGGTGGTTGACCAGATCTTCCACCCTCTGGACCGTGTGGCTGTCCAGCTTCGCCACCACATGGTAGAATTTTGTGTCGTCCTTCGAGATTCTCCGGAGGTTGAACTGCGCCTCGACTGCGCTGAACCAGGAGCGCGGACTATGCTGCCAGAAATCAGGCAGCCGGAGTGTGAAGGCAGCCATCAGGCTGGCTTCTGCCGAACTCTGCTTGGGAGAATTCTCTCTGCTCATTCTTTGTCGTAGGGTCACCAGTGTAGAGGATGTGCTCAAAGGATGAGGCTGAGTTTTATTTCTCAGGTTCAGTTTTATTAACAGAACACATCTCTAGCATTCTCAAAGCAGAAAAAGAGACAGAACAATATCCCATCACGCTCTTATACTTCTGGAGCATCGAAACTTAAGTCACATGCTGCTTTAGCAAACATACAGTCACATGGTACTTAATCCCAGTCACAATGCAACTCTTTGATCATTCACCATTGTCTCTTATTCTTCGATGATCCGGAAATCCCTCTGGGGCATCTTCTCTGAGACAAAGGCCGACTCTCACACCTCCTCGTTATCTCCTGCAGACTTCAGCAGATCCAGACCTCTTTGTCCCTCGAGACGTGAAGCACCCAATAAACATACAGCCATACATTTGTCGAAAATGTGAACCCAACATATGCGCCACAATAGTAAACAATAAAGGTGAAAGTGGACAGCCCTGTCGACATCCTCTATTGATTTTTATTGATTGTGAGATATTGCTGTTTGTTAGGATTTCTGCTGTAGCATTATTGTATATTATCTGGACCCATTTTATGAAATTATTTCCAAGTCCAAACCTTTGTAGGACTTCAAAAAGATAGGGCCATTCGACCCTATCAAAGGCCTTTTCGGCATCCAATGATAGGAGAGCTGTATCCGGTGCTTCTTTATTGGAATAAATAATATTAAATAGTCTTCTTACACAGGGATGGCAACAGGAAATTCTGATTTCAGCTGAAATCTAATATGGTCGATTGACTTATGGGATGGCCAGGGGGGCACAGCCCCCCTGAAGCTGGGAGGTTTTCAGTAAACAGAAGTAATTTAGACTGAAAAAAATGATTAAAAAAAATGAAATACTAGATTTAGAAAAATCATTAAATTTAATGAAAAGTTAACTTACTTTTTCTTCAATGTTGTCTCACTGTCTTTAGTCCAACATATTTAACAGTTCTATAAGAGTTTATTACACTATTTACACTATTTACACTGGTCACCAAGTCACTTCTAATGTGAAACTTTCTTCCTTTTGGCAGCAAGCTGTGTCAGTCTCTGAACTTTGAACTTCATCTCCTTTTGTGGTTTCTTCAGAAACTGTCCGAGTGTTTCTGTTACCTCGTCGAACTTTGAGCCAATTTTCACCTTTACCGTCACTTTTCTCTCAAGCCAATTCCATTGGAACTTATTTTTGACACTTTTGTCTATTTCTAGCACTGATGACTCCTGATCCTTCGATAAAAATCTCATAATTTCGCTGAAAACAATACCGAAAGCTCAGAATTCCAACATGAACCAGGGATGTGATTTGGGGTTGGGCAAATTATCTGAAAATTTAGCAGGGGTTCTGGGGGACACAGTCCCCCAGCAGGGTCCGGGGCAGAGCCCCGCTGGGGGGGTTCAGGAGGCATAGCCCCCCGAAGCTCCTGGGTTTTTATGATTTTTAAGTACCAAACAAACAGCTGAATGCCACTTATTACTGTATAATATTGACTTATGTTCCAAGAAGATAGCATTCCTAAAATATTCCAACAAGCATTATCCATCAGATGCTTTAACACTTGATCAAATCGAAATCAGTTAATTTTATCTATTCCATAATAGAAATAAAATTCCAACATACCATTACTTTTTATAATTTCAGCATTCATTTCAGATCACCAGTTTCAATCTCCATTGAGTCTTGAGCAGTTCATTTTGCACAATCACTGATGAAGCTAAGTCTTAGAAATATTCAAAAGTTATGAGTCAATGTCCACTGTGCACTGTCAATTTCAAACTGTTTGGAATCATAAAAGTAATGTAACTAAATTGTTTTGCTATTTTTTTCTCCTCAACATCAATGTCAGGGCGCTGCGGGAGTTTTTGGGGATGGTTAACTTTTATAACCGTTTCCTCCCCCGCGCAGCCCAGCTCATACAGTCGTTGCACGCTGCACTCAAGAAACAGAAACCGGCAGACAGAGTCGACTGGACTTCTGAATGGGAGCAGGCGTTCTGAGGTTAAAACAGCGCTCACTACCGACGCCTCGGACATGGGCATAGCAGCCGTCATGGAACAATGCGCTGCCGGTTCTTGGCAGCCGCTCACCTTTTTTTTTAGCAGGTCTTTGCACGACAGTGAGCGTAAATACAGCGTGTTTGACAGAGAGTTAATGGCTCTCCACCTGGCCATACGCCACTTCCAGTTCTGCCTGAAAGGGCGCACCTTCACCGCGTTCATGGACCACAAGCTGCTAACGTACTTAACGTACTTTATCTTCCTGGAAGATAAAATAAAGCGGAATTTGGCGAATTACTGGAAAAATCACATCCCTGAGAACAAGCCACCATGAATTTTTGACAAAGCATACAAGGAGCCATTTGATTGGTCCAATCGTTTGCAGCTATCCAATCGCAGGGCTGTTTACAATACAGCAGTAGCTTGAGTACATCCGGGTTATCGCGGGACATTTGACCTGGGGAAGCGCCGAGCGCTTATGTAATCGTGTTGATTTTCGCTAAAATCAGTAACAATAAGGTACCTTACCCCCCCTAAAATTTTCTCAACGGATTTAGACGATTCACAGAAATGATCAATTTGAAAATAAATCGGCGGAAATCCGCGGATCGGCGGAAAATTGCCATCCCTGCTTACATTATGGAAGCCTTGTCTTCCCATTATAAAGCCATTCTGATCTCGGTTAATAATATTTGGTAATATTTCTTGTAGTCGTTTTGCTAAAATTTTACAGATTATTTTAAGATCAGCATTTAATAGGCTCATTGGTCTCATATTTTCACATTTATTAGAGGGTTTACCTGGTTTTGGCAACAGTATAATTAAGGCATTATCCATGTATGATGGTAAATTACCATTTTGAAATGCTTCTAAAACCATTTCCAAAAATGGTTTTATTAATTTATTCTTAAATTTTTTATAGAGGTCAACTGGAAGACCATCTGGTCCTGCTCTTTTTCCTGATTTCATATCATCAATGGCTTGCCCAACTTCTTCTTGACTAATTTTAGACTCCAGTATCTCCCTGTTTTCATTTGGAATACCTGGTATGGATAATCCACCCAAAAACCTATTTAGTTTTGTTAAGTCAGTTTCATTTTTTGTATCATATAGTTTTTCATAATAATCTCTAAAGGCACTATTAATTTCTAAAGGATCTATAACTACTTGTCCGTTACTTATAATACTGGTAATTGGTGTTTTAGATTCTAATTGTTTAATCTGCCACGCCAATAATTTTCCTGATTTTTCACCTTGTTCATAAAAAGTTTGCTTCAATCTTAGAAGACTCGAGGCAGCTCTATTCGCTGATTTTTTGTCATATTCAGCTCTCAGAATCAGTAATTCGTTCTCTAACTGTGGGTTACTTCCTGCATACACCTTTTCTTGAAGAATTTTTATTTTACGTTCCAATTGGACTCTCTCCTCTCTGGTCTTCTTAGATTTTGAACCTGTATAACTAATAATATGCCCCCTAATAAAAGCTTTGAAAGCCTCCCATTTTATACATGCCGTTGTTTGTGTAGTATTGATATCAAAGAACTCATCTATCTGTTTTTCTATGTACTTAACAAATTCCTCATCCTGAAGCCATTTATGTTGAAAATGCCACCAAACTGGGCTCTTTGTCAATTTCTTATCTACATATACTAGACAGCAGGGTGCATGATCAGAGATCACAATGTTATCATAGAAACAGTTTTGAATCTTGGACCTTAATTCTGTAGAGATCAAAAAGTAGTCTATACGTGAGAATGTCTTATAGGTATTAGAATAACAAGAAAAGGCTTTGACTTGTGGTTTCATTTCTCTCCATATATCTAGCAATCTCAATTCTTTCATAAAATGATTAATGGTCATCCTACATCCATTGTGCGTACAGTCCAGTCCTGTTGATCTATCTATACTGGGATTCAATGTACAATTAAAATCCCCTGCTATTATATGTTGCCCTGTAAGTGATCATAAAGTGAGGAATAAATTAACAAAGAAGTTTTGATCATCAATATTGGGGCCGTATAAGTTCACCAGATTTATATTTTCTAATAATAACAAAGATCCTTGGATAATTAGATATCTTCCAAATTTGTCTCTAATTACATTTTTCGTTTGAAATGGGACTGTTTTATGTATGAGAATCATAACTCCCCTAGCTCGGGATGAAAATGATGAGGTGAACATGTTACCTTGCCATCTTCTCCCAATTCTTTTTACATCCTCCTCTAAAAGATGAGTTTCTTGTAAAAATACAATTTTTGAATCCATGTCTTTTATTTTATTCATGACTTGTTTAAGTTTTTTTAGATTTTGTAGACCTCTGCAATTCCATGAAGTTAAATTAAGATTAACGCTTTGATCTCTAATCAATAAGGAGTTTGAGATTACCTTGTAATATGAACATACTCTTAAAGAGAAGCAAAAACATGGATGATAGAACATTCATCCTACAAACTAAACAAAAACAGATTCCCTTTCCCCACATTCGTGGTAATCCCCCCAAAATCAAAAATATTCCATCTCCCGTTATAGCTAGTGACTGTTCCACACCTGCGTGGATCAGTCAAACCACTCTCTTCCTCCTCTCAATCACCCTGACTACTACCACTATTCTTATGACATTAACTCTCTTCTGTAGTTTTTTCAACATAACTTCAAAGTTTTATAACAACGTTGTACATCATATCTTTTTTTTTATTACAGTCTGTATTTTGTAGACATGTTTATGTTTCAGATCAATCAGATGTCTGTACATATGCTTAAATGTTCTACCTTTGTCATGTTCATGCTTAGCTCCCGCCAGTCTCCTTTTGGATCTGCTTGATGAGCTCCTGCGCCTCTTGAGGGGTCTTGAAGGTGTGGGTTCTCCCCTTATATGTGACCAGCAGTCTTGCCGGAAGAATTACTCCGTGACGAATCCCTAGGTTGCGCAGCTCTTTACGGGCGGGGTCGAACTGCCTCCTTAATTGTTGTATTCCTGCAGCCAAATCCGGATAGAACCGCACCTGTTGGTCCTGGTATTTAATTTCCCCTTTAGCTCGCACCGCATTGGTGACTGTCATCTTGTCTTTGTAGTTGAGGAACTTCATAATCAGCGTCCTCGGTGGTGTCTTATTATCTCTCGGTGGGCCGATTCGGTGAGCTCTCTCTAAAACGACCGATGACTGCAGATCCGCGTTATTCAGCGCTTCTGGAATCCACTTTTCCAAAAAGGAACATGGGTTCCGTCCCTCCGCGAGGCCCACCAGCCTCAAATTATTCCGTCGCGAGCGGGATTCCAAGTCTAGGACGTTATCTTCCAGACGTTTACATTTTAATTCCAGTGTTTGCAGATTAGTTTGGAGGCTGGTGACGTCATCTTCAGTGCTTGAAATTCAGAGCTCCGCCTGCGACACTCGCTCCATGCAGTCATTTATTTCTTTTCTCATTACTTCTATCGCTGTTATAATCCAGTCAAATTTAGACGAAAACTCTGTTCTCATGGAGTTGATGGCAGTGAGCACTGCGTTTGTCCCCTCTTCAGCAGTTCCCGCTCCACCACTGGCCCCCTCCTCCGCCATCGCCTCTGAAATTTTCTCTGTTTCACCTCGAGCGTGGAAGTCCGTTAGCTTGGGTTGTTTTGCCAAATTGCCTTTTCCTCCACCTAATTTTCCAGCCTTAGTCTTTACCATATCCATGCCAAAACGCTAGGATGGGTTTTTGTTCCAATTAAGAGAGTTTTAGTAATTGTTTTTTATTTTCAAGAGCAGAGCAGTGTGAAACATGTCTTCCTACGTGGCCGCCATAACCGGAAGTCCGGCCCTACTCTTTTTAGTTTATATATGCTTCCGTTAGGCAACATTATTAGAAAGCACTGTATACATTTTCATTGTTATGCAGATGACACACAATTATACCTGTCAGTGAAGCCAGATGATAGTAATCAATTAGCCAAGTTAGAAGCCTGTCTTAAGGAAATCAAAGCTTGGATGACCTGTAATTTACTGCTATTAAGTTCAGATAAGACTGAAGTCATTCTAGTTGGTCCAAAAAACCATAGAAATACCTTTCCAAATCAAACTCTTAGTTTGGATGTGGTTATTCTTTCTCTGAATAGTTCTGTGAGGAACCTTGAAGTTATTTTTTATCAAGATCTGTTTTTCAATTCACATATTAAATTTGTTTCTAAGACTGCCTTCTATCATTTGCATAATATTGCCAAGATTAGGAGCATCTTGTCTCACAGTGATGCTGAGAAACTGAGCCACGCTTTTGTTAGCTCTAGACTAGATTACTGTAACTCTTTATTATCAGGTTGTCCTAAAACATCTTTAAAAAGTCTTCAGTTGATCCAAAATGCTGCAGCAAGAGTTTTAACAGGTACTAGAAAGAGAGATCATATCTCGCCGGTTCTGGACTCCCTTCATTGGCTTCCCATAGAGTTTAGAATTAAGTTTAAAATCCTTCTTCTCACTTACAAAGCTCTTAACAATCAGGCCCCTTTTTATTTAAAAGATCTGATCCTACCCTATTATCCTAACAGAGCACTATGCTCCCAAAATGCTGGATTACTTGTAATACCTAGAATCTCCAAAAGTACAATGGGAGGCAGAACCTTCATTTATCAAGCTCCTCTCCTGTGGAACCAGCTGCCAATCTGGATTCGGGAGTCAGACTCGATCTCTGTTTTTAAGAATAGGGTTAAAACCTTCCTTTTTGATATAGCCTCCAATTAGGGAGGAATCATGTGTCTCTGAACCCTCCCTTAGTTATGCTGCTAATAGGTTTAGACAGCCAGGGGACCTCCTATAATGCACTGGGCTTCACTCCTTTCTTCACTCTCAATGAAATTTTTTGCTTGTCATTAACATCTGTTTGTTCTCTTCCATAGATTGAGTCCCCATCGTGCTGTTTGCTCTCTACATGTCTGTTCTTTTCATCTTCTCTATCCCCTCACCCCCCAGCCAGTCGCAGCAGATGACTGCCCCTCACTGAGCCTGGTTCTGCTGGTGGTTTCTTCCTGTTAAAAGGGAGTTTTTCCTCTCCACCGTCGCCAAGTGCTTGCTCACAGAGGATCGCTTGATTGCTGGGGTCCTTCTGCAATTGTGGGGGTTTCCCCTATAGTTGAAAGTGCTATGAGATGACTATTGTTGTGAAATGGCGTTATATAAATAAAGTTGAATTGAACTGAATTGAATTAATGCTCATTTGTGGGTTGGAGCAGATCAGTAATTCAGTTGTAAGATATTTAATCAATTGTTTAATTCACATTAGGCATTATGCTGTCTGTAATAAACTGCTATATAACCTTAAACTTGTGATAATTAATACAGCTTTCTTGTTTTTTGTATTTGGCTCTGGAAACTGCTTATAAAATGTTATATTAAAGCAGGGACTGACAACAAGGTGATTTTCACAGGTGTTCAGGCTTAAACAGCGGGTGAGGTAAAATCTGCACTAGAGCCCCAACAGGAAGCAGAGATGGCAGACATGAGAAATAATCGCGATTAGTCAACTAATCGAAAAAATAGTCGTTAGATTAGTCGACTACCAAAATAATCATTAATTGCAGCCCTAGTGCTGACTCCCATTTAACAGGAGTTTGAATGTGATTGGTTAATTCTGAACACAGCCAGATCCCCAGTTATAACATCATCATCATCATAGCAGTCTGTCACGGGCGACAATCACTGTTTCATTTAGGTCTGATCAGATTCCTCTATGCAGCTCTGTCCCCTGCCCTCTGCTGCCAGGAACTTCTGACCCTGCAAACCCGGGCAACGTCTGAGCCGGTATGGGTTACTTTCTGACTGACCATTTCATGAAACTGCTTGCAAAGTATTTGAGCACCGCTAGCTTTTGCTGGACTAGCAGCACATTCTTGGCAGATAGAGGTATTATCAGTGGCAAGGACAGGCCAAGACAAACTGACTCCAGGGTGTGCATATTTATGCAACCAGGTTGTTGTAAGTTTTTTATTTTTCTCCTTAAAAGATTTCAGTTTGTTTTTCAATTAGGTTGTACAGATTATACTGTAGGTCACATTAATGGTGGAAAAAGTTTTGAAATAATTTGTCTTGGTCTCATTTTTTACATCACAAAAAGCTGGCATTTGAACAGGGGTGTGTAGACTTTTTATGTCCACTGTATTAAACTTGTTTCTAAGACTGCCTTCTATCATTTGCGTAATATTGCCAAGATTAAGATGTATCTTGTCTCAGAGTGATGCTGAGAAACTAATCCATGCTTTTGTTAGCTCTAGATTAGATTATTGTAACTCTTTATTATCAGGCTGTAATAAAACATCTTTAAAATCCTTCAGCTGATCCAAAATGCTGCAGCTAGAGTTTTTACAGGCGCTAAAAAGAGAGATCATATCTCTCTGGTTCTGGCCTCTCTTCATTGGCTTCCCATAGAATTTAGGATTAAGTTTAAAATCTTTCTCCTCACTTACAAAGCTCTAAATCAGGGGTGTCAAACTCATTCCATGGAGGGCCAAGACCCTGCAGGTTTTACTTCCACCCAGTCTCTTCAGCAGGTGTTTTCACTGATCAGCAATCAGTAGGAAGAAATTCAGAGAAATCACCTGTTGAAGACACTGGTTGGAGGTAAAACCTGCAGGGTCTTGGCCCTCCATGGAATGAGTTTGACACCTGTGCTGTAAATAATCAGACCCCTTGTTATTTAAAGATTTGATAGTACCTTATCATCCTACAGAGCACTACGCTACCAAAATGCAGGATTAATTGTAATACTTAGAAATCTTTAGAATCTTCAAAAGTACAATGAGAGACAAAGCTTTCAGTTATCAGGCTCCTCTCCTTTGGAACAGCTGCCAATCTGGATTCGGGAGTCAGACTCCATTTCTGTTTTTAAGAATAGAAAACCTTCCTTTCTGACACAGCCTATAATTAGAGTGGGATCAGATGACCCTGAACCCTCCCTAAGTTATGCTGCTAATAGCTTTAGACAGCTGAGTGACCTCCAGCGATGAACTGGGCTTCACTCTTTTCTTTACTCTCAATGAAATATTTTTGCTGGTCATTAACATCTGTTTGTTCTCTCCCATAGATTGAGTCCCTGTCGTGCTGTTTGCACTCTACATGTCTATTCTTTTCTTCTTCTTCTTCTCTATCCCCTTACCCCCCAGCCAGTCGCAGATGACTGCCCCTCCCGGAGCCTGGTTCTGCTGGAGGTTTCTTCCTGCTAAAAGTGACTTTTTCCTCTCCACCATCGCCAAGTGCTGCTCATAGGAGATTGCATGATTGCTGGGGCCTCTCTGCAATTGTGGGATTTTCCCCTACAGTTGAAAGTGCTATGAGATGACTGTTATTGTGAAATGATGAGATATAAATAAAGTTGAATTGAATTAATTTTATTCTGCATTAAATTTTGGAATTCAGATTACCCCAAAATTTTATACACTTTACCTTTAAGAGGAAAAACGGTCAAAATATGCAGCTAGAAAAAAGAAGTCATCAGTTTTTTTTAAAACGCTACACATTTCAAATGCCCTTGTTTGTTTCCTTATTTGGGCATTTTTAATTGTGAGGAAATGGTGACCCCTTCAGGTGAAACTGTGAAAACGGGAAATCTCTTCACTCACCTGCTCCAGAATCCCGTCCAGGTGAGTCCACCGACAGTCGGCGCAGCTGAAGATGGCACAGTCAGCATGGACATGCAGCTCACAAACTGAAACACACAAAAACACAAAAAAGTATTCACACCAATCACTAGCTTTGCTAGCCTCGTCAGCACGTCCATGGCCGGAAACCATGAGTAAATAACTCCGAAATCCCGATTCAGCTGAAGAGCTCCCGGTCCTCCTGTCTCCAGGTGAGTGAGTCTCATTTTCAAACTAGTTTACTCTGCAATGGTGATACTTTTATTCTGGTGATGGCAGAATCCCAAAGCTAGCAGCTAGCTAGCTAGCTAGCCTCGGATGTGAACGCGCAAATGCACAATTTCACGTGTACTCGCTTCTTTCCATTCACTTTGTATGGATTCGCACCATGCATCACGTTTGGTGTGAACGCACCTTAACAGTTATAAATTTAGTTTTTTTCCCCCCATAGTGTATATGGATTTGTGTTTGCAAAAAAAAAATTATGAGAAAGAATCTGAGAAAGCCCAATTAATTTACAAGAAAAAAGGTAAACCTTAAAAAAGGGAACTTTACAAGAAAACCAGCAACTCTTAGAACATTATCAAAAAAAATTTAACAAATTCCAAACAAAAACTTGCAAAATTATTAGAGAAACTAGATACAGATTTACTAGATACAGGCTGCAAAATGACATGAAAAATTGTCATTTTTCTTTTTTTAGAAGAAAAAAGTTGCAAAATTTAAAAAAAAAACTGCATATTTATATGAAAAAAGTTGCAAAATTAGAAAATGGAAGACATACAAGACCACTGATAATCTCCCTCGATCTGGGGCTCCACGCAAGATCTCACCCCGTGAGGTCAAAATGATCACGAAAACGGTGAGCAAAAATCCCAGAACCACACGGGGGGACCTAGTGAATGACCTGCAGAGAGCTGGGAGCAAAGTAACAAAGGCTACCATCAGTAACACACTACGCTGCCAGGGACTCAAATCCTGCAGTGCCAGACGTGTCCCCCTGCTTAAGCCAGTACATGTCCAGGCCCGTCTGAAGTTTGCTAGAGAGCATTTGGATGATCCAGAAGAGGATTGGGAGAATGCCATAGGGTCAGATGAAACCAAAATAGAACTTTTTGTCGTGTTTGGAGGAGAAAGAATGCTGAGTTGCATCCAAAGAACACCATACCTACTGTGAAGCATGGGGGTGGAAATATCATGCTTTGGGGCTGTTTTTCTGCAAAGGGACCAGGACCACTGATCCGTGTAAAGGAAAGAATGAATGGGGCCATGTATCGTGAGATTTTGAGTGAAAACCTCCTTCCATCAACAAGGGCATTGAAGATAAAACGTGGCTGGGTCTTTCAGCATGACAAGGATCCCAAACACACCGCCCGGGCAACGAAGAAGTGGCTTCGTAAGAAGCATTTCAAGGTCCTGGAGTGGCCTAGCCATTCTCCAGATCTCAACCCCATAGAAAATCTTTGGAGGGAGTTGAAAGTCCGTGTTGCCCAGCGACAGCCCCAAAACATCACTGCTCTAGAGGAGATTTGCATGGAGGAATGGGCCAAATTACCAGCAACAGTGTGTGAAAACCTTGTGAAGACTTACAGAAAATGTTTGACCTCTGTCATTGCCAACAAAGGATATATAACAAAGTATTGAGAAGAACTTTTGTTATTGACCAAACACTTATTTTCCACCATAATTTGCAAATAAATTCTTTAAAAATCAGACAATGTGATTTTCTGGATTTTTTTTTTCTCATTTTGTCTCTCATAGTTGAGGTATACCTATGAAGAAAATTGGAAACCTCTCTCATCTTTTAAGTGGGAGAACTTGCACAATTGGTGGCTGACTAAATACTTTTTTACCCCACTGTATGTATTTTAATGTGAAGTGTGAGATGGTGACGTGCACCTCCGGTAGCGTTACCTCCCCGCCATATAAAAGACAGGGGTTGGCCGTCTTATGCTCTCTTGTTTCGCCTGTACTTTGGCCGGGGCCCTGTCAGTGGCCGCCACACCCAGTGAGTTCAATAATGCTGTGTTCCAAGTCACCTCCCCTCTTCTGTGAACCAGGGTAATATCAGACATAACATTGGCAACATTGGATTAAACCATGGAGGCATGCGAAGCTCCAATTTGGCCTTTTCTCGAGTTTCCAGGGGAGCCGCCATTGTCCTGGCAGAGATGGTTTGAAGCCTTTGAAACTTATGTTGCCACACTGGGACTCGGTGAGCTCGATAAGTTAAGAGCCCAGGCACTTCTGGTTCACAATTTGGGTATAGAGGGCCAGCGAGTCCTGCAAACGCTTGGTCTCTCGGACACTTATGAAGAGGTAGCAGAGCTGCTAGCTAGCCATTTCCACACCCCGGATAATGTGACGGTCCGGAGGATTTGCTTTCGGCAGCGGCAGCAGCAGGTAGGTGAACCCATTTGGCAGTTCATCACCAATTTGAGGTAGCTGGCTAGCGAGTGCCGTTTTGGAGCACTGGAAGAAGAAATGATCTGTGACCAGCTGGCAGAACATACTTGTAACACCACATTGCAAGCTAGACTACTTACGGCGCCTAGAGACTTCACGTTAGCAAGAGCCGTCAAGCTAGCTCTCCAAATGGCAGCTGCGGACATGCTAGTTCGGGAGCTAACCGGGCGGCAGTCACAACAGTCGCCGGAGCCTCTTGCCACGGCAAATGTCGCAGCCACGGATAGCAAAGATAGCTTGGATGATGAAGATGCGGAAGCCAATGCTACCAGCCGAGGTTCTGCCCCGGGAAAATCCCTTTACATGGGTTGTGGGTCTGCTAAGCACAGAAATAAGGCTAAGGACTGTCCAGCAAGAGGAGCGTGTTGCAAAAGATGTGGTCGCTTGAACCATTTTGCCAGAGTCTGCCATAGATTTAACCTGGAAAGCCCACAGAAGAAATTACTACACCCGCCCCCAACAACCATCCACACAGTGGGGGATGAAGAACTATCAGACGCCATGGCAGCCAAGCAGGACCAATTTCGCTCAGGGTCGGTACCTAGACCAATGAGCGACACCAATATGCTAGCCCCAGATGCCTCCAGAGCTTGGCCACAGAGGGACGGAGGGTCTGCAGCCACGATGGCGCACGTTACAACAGCATTAGAAGAGGTCGGGACAAGACTGAGAAGCACGGGGGATCAGTGTGCTCGACAACAACGTCTCAAGCCGGGCCGGGCCCCGTCAAGGGTCCTGCATTGGGTTCAGAGTCGAGATGAGGAACGTCCGTGGCGAAGATGGGCCAAATGACAACCTGAGGAGCATCGGGAGTGTCTGCGCATAGTGGACAAACTGTGCGCAGCGCACTTCAAGTTGTCTGACGGCTTGGTGCGGCATGCAAATCGGCCTCAGCATGTCCGGGAGAAGACTCCGGGAGACGAGACTGGACGTGGGACGAGGTCGATGGTGAGGAGGCATAAATGTGTCCACAATTACACCACCTCTCATTCACAAAAAGTGCCAATCCTCCTCCCCTCCTTTTCCTGCTACTTATAACGTCCCTGTCCCACCAGATAGTCTTAAAGCCAGGTATCGCTACGTTGTTGTCCAGGATCTGTGAGTGTAACCAAGTTTCTGTAAAACACATGGTACTACACTCAGGATATTCCCTTTGCGTCCTGACCAGTGCTGTGAGCTTATCCATGGATTGAACCCAGGATCCCCCGGCCAAGGGTGAGTTGCTGTGCTGCCGCAGTGCTAACCACTCTGCCACAAAATGCAAAAACTAAACCTGTCCCGCCCTGGTGGAATGAAGATATAAAACAGCAGAAAAGAAAATGTAGAGCAGCAGAGTGAAGGTGGAGAAAAACAAAATTAACTCTTCACTACCAAACTCTATGTGAACAACTGTAACTACATACTGTAATAACACGGTCAAACAAACCAGAAACTCCTACTTCACCAAAATAATAAATACTTACAAAATCAATCCCAGAATCCTTTTCTCCACTATAGATCACCTGATCAACCCTGATTTTAAGGAGTCCAGCATGATGCCAACAGACTCACTATGTGAGGACTTTGCAGACCACTTCAAAAGTAAAATAGAGGTTATTAGATCTAATCTTTTATCACAAGATACTGTTTTCAGTACTGTGGAACCTTTGCCTTTATTTGAGGAAATGCTGGAGAGTTTTGCCCTGTTTGATGCTGAAACTCTTGGTCAAGTTTTCTCCCAAGTAAATCCAACAACTTGTCTTTTAGATCCCATTCCCACATTACTTTTAAAAACATTTTGTGGATTTTTCCAGGAGGAACTTTTAAATATAATGAATTACTCTCTCCAGATGGCTGTTTTCCCTGCTGCCTTTAAAACGACAGCGGTGAGACCCCTCCTGAAGAAGAGTAATTTAGATCCTGAAATCCTTAATAACTACAGACCAGTATCCAACTTACAATTTTTAAGCAAAATTTTAGAAAAACTTGTTTTTACTCAGTAAAATTATTTTTTAATATCAAATATGTCATGAGCGGGGGTTTTGGATTTCCTTTTTTCCGGGCCCTGCATCATGACGTGGCTGTCCTTCCTTTATTATTTTCTTTGTCTGTTTATTAGTTTGTATCTTTATTTGTTGTCAGGCACGCTCTGGGCTCCTCTGGGGCTGCCCTGCTCTCTAACAGCTGACTTCCACACCTCTTCCTCCTGTCAGTGAACAGCTGCTTGTCATTTGTCTTTTCACTCTGTGCACTTACTCACTTACACACCTGCATTCATTTAGTTCATCTACATTTTCTCATGCACGCACACACACATTTACATGCATCTTTCAGCACACGCACTCATCTGTCCTCACTCTCTTCACACCGGTAATCACTTTAGTTCAATATGTTGGAAGTATTTATATCCTGTTACCCGCTGGTTCATTGGATGTCATCCCCACTCCTGAGTAGGCTACTCAATGGAGTCATCATTTGTAAGTACTCTGCCCACCGTTCTGCTGGGGGTATTTCCTGATCTCAATTTGCCCTTTTTCTCCGCTACCCAGTACAGACCTGGGAGCACATGGGGCCAGCCTTCCTTCCTCCATTTTATCCAATGAACCGAAGGGTGCAGTTGAGTAGTCCTGTGTGTGTCTCTGTGTTCATTGGACCCTTATGTTATTTTGTCTTCATGTGCAAATAAATTACACTCAACACTTCCCTGCATTGGATTTTCATCTTCTTTTTCTACATGCGCTGCGTTTTACGCAGGCATATGACAAAATAATATAGGTGATGAAAACCAGTCTGGTTTTAGTACAGACCACAGTACAGAGACATCCTGGTCAGGATTGTTAATGATTTAAGGCACAATATGGACTCGCACAGAATTTCAGTCCTGATTCTACTGGATCTAAGTGCTGCCTTTGATACAGTAGACCACTATATTCTTTTAACCAGACTAAAGGATGTGGTTGGCATCTCTGGTACTGTTCTTAATTGGTTCAAGTCCTACCTCGCAGATAGGAACTTTTTGTAAGTATGGATACATGTTCTTCCAGAATCTACAAAATAAATTGTTGTGTGCCCCAAGGTTCAATTTTAGGTCCAATACTTTTTAATCTGTACATGCTGTCCCTGAGGGATGCTATCAGGAGATATGGCGTTAATTACCATAGTTATGCTGTTGACATGCAACTGTATGTTGTTGTGTCTCCTGATGACATGGAACCAATTAAGACCCTTTAAAACTGCATTTTAGACATTAAGTCATGGATGGCACCAAACTTTCTTCAGTTCAACCAGGACAAAAATGAAGTTTTACTCATTGGTCCTGAAGCTCAGAAAGAGAAAATTTTTATCAAAATTACATAGTCTGTCCTTTACCCCATCACAACATGTTAAAAATTTTACACTCTGAGCTCAGTTTTACTTCACACATTAAAAATGTAACACGGACAGGATTTTACCATCTAAAGAATATAGCCAGAGTCCGCCCAGTTCTCTCTCAAGCAAACACAGAGATATTGATGCATGCTTTTATCACCAGTCGTACTGATTACTGAAATGTCCTGCTCTCTGGTCTTCCCAAAAAGACTATTTCAAATCTGCAGCTATTATAGAATTCAGCTGCACATGTTCTGACGAGGACCAGATGGCAGGCTCACATCACGTCAGTTTTAAAATCACTGCACTGGCTCCCCATGTCCTTCAGGATTGAGTTTAAGGTTTTTTTATTGGTTTATAAATATCTGCATGGTCTTGGGCCTTCTTATTTATCAAAATTACTTTTGGCATATGAGCCACTGAGGTCCCTGAGGTCCTCCGGCACAGGCCTTTTTAACTATTCCTACTGTCAGAACACGCACCCATGGTGAGGTGGTTTTAGTTACTACACCACATGTCTGTGGAATAGCCTGCCAGAGAACATCAGGGTTGCCTAGAATGTCTATACTTTCAAAAGCAGGCTCAAGACCTACTATTTTAACCTTGCTTTTGATTAGCTTCCTATTTTAATTCTCTTATTTTTTTATTTTAAATCTATTTTATGTCAAAATCACTTATCTTACGGTGAATTATTAATATTTATGAATGAATATATGTCTGTTTGACTGTATTTAGATGTTGTTTTATTCATCTAGTCATCTTAACTGCCTAGTCTTTTTTATCAGCAAACTATCTTATTTATCAGTGACTTTTTATCACTCTGTCCAAGCTCCAGCGTTTCCTCATGGGGGGGCCCTCCTGTAGGGGTTGTGCCTGTTTTCTAGTTGTGGAGCGCTGGTCTGTGATTGTCCTGGTCTGCGCGGCTGAGGGGGGCGTGCGCTGCGATGCCGTGCCTGTGGTGTGGACCCCTAGGGTTGGACTTGGGCAGTCTCAGAGTTTGTGTTCCTGTAGCCGTAAACTTGGCACTTTCCCTGCTGGTGATGGTTCCCTAATGATGGTGCTTCCACACTTGGATCCTCGGTGCCCAGCCATAAGCCTTAAGCCACAAGTTTTACACTGATAAGTTTCTTTGTGTGTTTGTCTGTGTGTGTGTGTGTGTGTGTGTGTGTGTGTGTGTGTGTGTGTGTGTGTGTGTGTGTGTGTGAGCGGGTGGGGGTAAATTGTGTTTTATTTCAATGTGTGAAGCACTTTGTGATGCATCTCTTTGTATGAAAAGTGCTATATAAATAAAGCTTTGATTGATTTGATTGACCAAGGAGAATAAAACACTGGCTCTACTGTATGCCAATGCCAGAGATGCATACAGTGCCACAGCCCTACCCCCCTTTGGCAGATCAGATCACAACCTGGTCCTGTTATCACCCAAGTACACTCCCCTTGTTCAAGGGCAGCCTACTTATACACGGACTGTGAGGAGGTGGACAATGGAAGCTGCTGATGCATTACAGGAATGCTTTGGAACAACGGACTGGGACGTACTCTGTGAACCACATGGGGTGGACATAGACAATATGACCGACTACATCACAGAATACATCAGATTCTGTGAAAACACACCCATGCCAGCACAGACCGTGCACCGTTTCCCTAACAACAAACCATGGCTCACCAGTGCCCTGAAAGCACTTCTTCACAAGAAGAAGAGGGCTTTTAGGTCTGGAGACAGGGAAGAACTGAGAGAGATGCTGAGGATGTGTAAGGACAATTACAGGAGGAAGTTGGAGGATGAACTCCAGCAAAACAATGTGAGGGATGTGTGGTCGGGAATGAAACACATCACTGGGTGTAAGGGGCGGGACAGACAGACATTGGGGAGACTGGAGAGAGCTGATGAGCTGAATCTGTTTTTTAATAGGTTCAACTCACAGTCTGTCACCCCCACAACACAGCCAGACCCCCACACCCCCCTACCTCTCTCTCCCTCCTCTGAGGACATCAGCACCAGCCCCCCCACACCCAACACCACACCACTGTGACTACAGACCAGGTTAAGAAACAGCTGGAGAGATTCTGTCAGCGGAAGGCTGGAGGCCCTGATGTCATCTCCGCCAGGATCCTGAGGACCTGTGCCAACCAGCCATCTCCGGTACTGAAACACCTGTACAACCTGAGCCTGAGTCTGGAGAGAATTCTGGTGCTGTGAAAGATGTTCTGCCTGGTTCCTGTCCCCAAGATGTCGTCTCCATCGGACCTGAATGACTATCAACCAGTTGTCTTCACATCTCATGTGATGAAGGTCCTGGAGAGACTGGTCTAAGCCCACCTGAGGCCGCAGGTGAAGACGTGGCTGGACCCTCTGCAGTTTGCACATCAGCCCCATTTAGGAGTTGAAAATGCTGTCATCTACCTGCTGCAACAAGCCCATCTGCACCTGGATGGCAGAGGAGACATTGTAAGAATCACATTTTTTGATTTCTCCAGTGTACTTAACACCATCCAGCCACTGCTGGTGGGTGAGAAGCTGCGGGTGATGGGGGTCGACTGCTCTGTGATCTCCTGGATTACTGACTACCTGACAAGCAGGCCACAGTTTGTCTGGCTAGGCAGTGTCTTTTCTGATCTGGTGGTTAGTGATATGGGAGCTCCACAGGCGACTGTGCTTCATCTTTTTCTCTTCACCTTACACACCACCGACTTTCAGTACAATAACGAGTCATGCCACCTGTAGAAATTCTCTGATGACTTGGCTGTTGCTGGGTATATAAGAGGGGGAGAGGAGGGGGAGTACAGGGCACTGGTGGACAGATTTGTGGAGTGGACCGAGCAGAATCACCTGAGGCTGAACGTCAGCAAGACTAGAGTGATGGTGATTGACTTCAAGAAGAAGAGGACACCTTCACAGCCACTGCAGATTAGGGGGAAGGATGTGGAGGTAGTGGAGGACTACAAATATCTGGGTGTCAGGATCAGCAACAGACTGGACTGTTAATTTAACACCAATGCTGCGTACAAGAACGGGATGAGCAGACTCTACTTTCTGAGGAAGCTGAGATCCTTCAACATGTGCAACAGGATGCTGGAGCTTTTCTACCAGGCCGTTGTCGCCAGCGCCATCTTCTTTGCTGCTGTCTGTTGGGGTAGCAGTATCATAGCCAGTGACACCAACAGACTTGACAAGATTATCAAGAAGGCTGGCTCTGTAATTGGTCTCAGGCAGGAGACCTTTGAGAATGTGGTGAAGACGAGAACACTGAACAAACTGTTATCCATCATGGAAAATCCTGATCACCCCCTCCACCACATACTGGACAGACAGCAGAGCACTTTCTCCAGCAGACTGCTACAGCTTCACTGCTGAACGATTGGGTACAGGAAATCTTTCCTGCCACATGCCATTTCACTGTACAATAATTCACTCTGATGTTGAATTCTGGTCATAACTATGCTGCCATACTGCACCTACAGTCTAATTGGTACCTCACATTTCACCCTGTGCTTGATAGTCCTGCATTGAACAGCGGGTATGATTCATGTATTTATATGGATCATCATCTGTTCCTCTATGATGTATTTAAGTTATTTAGTCAGCTTTACTTTCCGTGTGTAATCCCTTTTCTTTTACACTGAGTGTGTTTCTGTTGTTTTGGCTGTCCACTGTCATGCTGCTGTTACACTGTAATTTTCCAGTTTGGGATCAATAAAATAAATTCCTCCATCCATCCATCTAAATTTAGAGAAAAAAGTTGCAAAATTACAGGAAAAAATCTCAAATTTACAAGAAAAAAATTTAGAAATTTAGATGAAAAATATGCAAAATTACAAGAAAAAAAATCTCAAATTTACAAGGAAAAAAGTTGCAAAATTACAAAAAAAATTGCAAATATAGAAGAAAACAGTTGAAAAATTACAAGAAAAAAGTCTCAAAATTTAAAAGAAAAAAGTTGCAAAATTCCAAAAAAGTTTCAAATTTAGAAGAAAAAAGTTGAAAAATTACAGGAAAAGAAATCTCAAATTTACAAGGAAAAAAGTTGCAAAATTACAAAAAAGTTGAAAATTTAGAAGAAAAAAGTTGCAAAATTACAAGAAAGAAATCTCAAATTTACAAGAAGTTAGTTGCAAAATTATAAGAAAAAAGTTGCAAAATTACAACAAAAAAATCTCAAATTTACAAGGAAAAACTAGCAAAATTACAGGAAAAATTTCAAATTTAGAAGAAAGAAGCTGCAATATTACAAACACGAAGTCTTAAATTTACAAGAAATAAATTGTAAAAATACAAAAAGGTGTTGAAATTACAAAAACGCTCTATGAGAAAAAAACATGCAAAATTACAGGGAAAACGTCTTAAATTGAAGAGAAAAGCTGCAAATGTAAGAGCATCTTACAGCGAAAAAAAAAGTAAATTTATTTTAAAGTCATTGATCACATCAGCGTCTGTAAATGGCGACTCTGGCCTGACCTTCGCAGCGCAGCGCCGAGCTTCCCTCCGTCTGTTTCCTGCAGATGCAGCAGAATCGTTTCTTCTGACCGGCCGGACCAAAGCAGTGAGCCACCGGCACCTGCAGGGGGGAGCAGAAGTACAGGATAAAAAAAAAAACACACAAAAACTAAAAAACTGTAGTTCCTTTGCTGACCACCCGAGGGGGGCTACTACAGTGAGCCAGTCCCCACAGAATCCCAGCTTAAAATGGACAAAATCTGCAAATTTTTTCATGTAAATCTTCTTCTTCTTTTAGATTTGACTGGCGGTTGGCAACCAGCTTACAGGTGCATTACCGTCACGTACTTCACTCTATCTCTCTACTCTTCATGTAAATCTATAAATCTTTCCCTCAAAAATCTGAATATTTTCCATGTAAATTTGAAATTGTCCATCCATACATCTTCTTCCACTTAATCCTATTTATCAAAAGATTTGCATGACATTTTTGATACTTTTTTTATCATTAATTTTGTGACTTTTTTCTCATAAATTAGCATTTTCTTCCTTGTTTATTTGCATTTTTTTCTCGTGACTTTCTGGGAAAATTGATTTCTGTCTCACAGTAAATATATGAGCTGTAAATTTACTACTATGCATAGAAAATGGCGAGTTTTTCTTCTGAAGTTTTGCTCAAAAAATGATACTGTTCTTGTAAATTTCTAGGGTGTCCGTTTTAATCCCATTAATGTGTCAGTCAGATACATTAATCAGCTTATGGGAGCATGAGGGTGTGAAGGTGTGGGGATGGGTGTGTCTGTGAGTCGGGAGGTGCTGGATTGAGGGGGGTAGTGCCTCTCGGCTATGTGGGCTCCCCTGGGCGTGGGGGGGGGGGGGGGTTCTTTGGCCATGGGGGTCCCTGGGGTGTGCGGCGGTAGCGTTGGGGAGGTGCCTGGGGGGGCTTGCGCCGGGGGGCACGGGTCAGTCTCCGGCCCAGGGGGTGGGGTCACTGGCCTCCTGGCGCCTGGGGTCCGGGGACTGGCGTTGGCCCCACTGGGGGAGTGGGGGGTTGGCGGGCCCAGGGGTGTGAGCCTGCCGCACCAGCCGCCTGGCCTCCCTCGACCATCCCTTCGGGGGCGGATGCCTGGCTTTCCTGGGGCCCCCCTCTTCATATGTTTCCTGACAAACCCTTCACATGCACACACTTATTTTGCGCGCACTCTCATATATACGCACACAGACACACACGCACAAATGTCTCTCCTTTAACAGGTGCGGATACCAGACTCATGTTGAGACATCTTTGGTGGAAGAAGCAGTTTGTCATCTGTTTGTTTTAATTGTTGGTTTGCTTTTTGTCTGTTCCCCTTCCTTTTCGTTCCCCTTCCACACACTTCCTTTCCCTATTCCCCATCCTATCGGGTCCTCCATGGGTAAAATAATTTAAATAAAGTATTAAAAGTTATTACAGGAGGAGTTTACAACAATATACAGTACATACACTACCGTTCAAAAGTTTGGGGTCACTTAGAAATTTCCTTATTTTTGAAAGAAAAGCACTTTTTTTCAATGAAGATAACTTTAAACTAATCAGAAATACACTCTATACATTGCTAATGTGGTAAATGACTATTCTAGCTGCAAATGTATGGTTTTTGGTGCAATATCTACATAGGTGTATAGAGGCCCATTTCCAGCAACTATCACTCCAGTGTTCTAATGGTACAATGTGTTTGCTCATTGCATCAGAAGGCTAATGGATGATTAGAAAACCCTTGTGCAATCATGTTAGGTCTGCAATGCTGTAATTGCTGCAAATGGAGGATTCTTTGAGGAAAGCAAAGTTTGAAGTAAAAAATTATTATTTCAAATACAAATCATTATTTCTAACCTTGTCAATGTCTTGACTATATTTTCTATTCATTTTACAACTCATGGTGGTAAATAAGTGTGACTTTTCATGGAAAACACAAAATAATTGTCTGGGTGACCCCAAACTTTTGAACGGTAGTGTAGTTAGATACTGTATAAAGCTCCTTTTGGCAAAGTAAATCTGTTTGGCACAATAAGGGTGACAAATCTCTGTTCTGCTTACCTAGCTGCCTGGCAGGACAAGGGGGAAAAATACATTAATCAGTTAATCGCATTATTTACATTATACTGCATTAATTGCGTTAATTGCATTAATCGTGCTATGACTGCATTAACCCTCTGAGTGTGAATTTGCGTGCCCTTAGTGGCAGAGCACGGCGCTGTGCCTGTCAGCTCACTCTGACATTGCTGGCTGCATTGGGATTTGTACTGATTTGTATTGATCTGCCAGTTTCAGAAGGTGGCATACATCTGTTAGAGGACTCATTGGATGACACGTAATAGACCAAAGAAAAAGAACTCCTCATTTCCTTTTCTTGTATTCCCTTCTTTTAGCTCAGAAAGCTAATATGGCCGCATTTGGTCATCGTCACCGTCACTTAGTCGGCTTTGTACATGGAAAGTAGCCATGGGATACAAGCGAAATTTATGTGGGATAATCATAAGACTTTGTAGATGTGGTAGAAAGTGTAAATGACAGACAGGATGCAAAATAACAACCATGATGGGTGAAAACGCAGCAACTATGGCAGTGAGCGAATCCCATTAGCTGCGGGTAGGTGAAGAATTTCTTTGTTTTTTTAAATATTGTACTGATTTCTTGTTCATATACTTTGAAGATAAGATGATGAGGTACCTCTGTACAAAAAACGGTGTCAAAAGACTGAACCATTCTTTGTGTAAATACGTCCAAAGTCCAGTTTTGACTGAGTTATGGAATTTAAAGAGGTGCTGTAACATTATGCAAATTAGATGCGTAAATTTATTCCTATCTGAAACTTTGGATCATATTTTACATCTTTCTACTAATTGACAGTAAGCCATTATCTCTTACCACTTTCAAGTTATAGCCTTGGAAATGTGAACTATTTTATTGACAAAAATATTTACCACTCTTGACCACTAGGGGTTATGTCGCAATTTGTCGACAGACACACTCAAAAGGTTTATCACGTCAACGCACAGCGCACATTTAAACGTGACAGTTTTGTGTTGGCAACGTATGGGTGAGAGAGGAAGTTATCGCATTAATTGTGTGTTATGCAATTAACACACAATTAACGCACCTTCACTGTCCATTTTTAAAACCTGTCTTAAAACAGACTTTTACTCCCTGGCCTTCGACCCAGTGTGAGACATTGATTTTATTGAATTAAATGGATTTTTATTTATTTACTTATTTATTTATTTTACCTTTTATTTTATTTTATTGACTGTGGTTCTATATTGTTTTTGTTAGTGCCCTGCTTCCTGCTTTTGTTTTCTTGCTGTATGGCACTTTGTGTAGCGAGTGTTGCTTTTAAAGTGCTTTATAAATAAAGTTGATTGAACTAAAAATGGATCAATGTGATTAATACATTTAAATGATTAACATGACGAATGCCCCAACAATAGGATTCATCCCTAAAACTGACATATTTTTATGTATTTTCATGTAAATTTAACACTGATTTTTTTCCTTAAAACACCAGTTTTTTTCCTCTTTTTTCTTGTAAAAAAACATTTTTTTTATCATAAATTTGGAGCTTTCTTTCTTTAAAACTGCTTTACTTAGAAATTAGTTATTTATTAAGCTTTTTATGCCCCGGTGAAAACGGAGGCATATGGTAATCAATGCATCCGTGTGTGGATGTTTTTGTGTGTGTGTGTGTGTGTGTGTGTGTCCCCGTCTGCCCCTCTGTTTCTTCTTGCCCGGTCAAAATTAAGTGCAACTAAAGGCTTGTATCATTGTATCGCCATATTTTCTCGACTTTTAATTTGCCAGAATTCCAAGATGAGGCTTTATTTTTAAAATAAACAGAAATTTAACTCACCTTTAACGTCAATGGAGCCGGAAAAAATGGTATACCGGTATACAGTCATGTGAAAAATTTGGACACCCCTTTAAATATTCAGTTCTTTATTAAGAAATGCTCACATATCTATGGCTAACCTTGTTTTTGTTTTTATTTGCATTTTTTAAATTTATTTTAGCTATTTTAAGTAGGGATGAATGTGGGGGTGTCCTAAAAAGATGGGGGTGTCCTAATTTATTCTTCACTATTTGTTTAGAATTACATTTTACAGAAAATTTGAAGAAAAGTCTTTAATTCGTTTTTAATTGTTTCGTTGTATTATGTGAATCTCCCAGTATTTTTAACATTGATATTAAATATCCATATGTCCAAATATGTTTAAAAAAAAAACACACACAGGGTGTCCTATTTTTTTTCACATGACTGTAACTATGCCGGGCCACTAGAGGTGGCAGTGTGACTTTTTTACAGCGCAACACAGCATGTTATTTTTTTACAGCACATGGAGCTGAACTGTTATAAAATAGCAGTTACTGGGAAAAAAAACACGTATTCAGCAACTACACCATTTATTCATCACATCGATTGTTTTCGCACTGGTTTTGCTATTTAGTTTTGCAGAGGAAGGATGAGGTAAAGCTCGTTAAAGACTTGTTAAAAACTACAAGTTCTAACATTCCTCGCCCGCAAATGGTTGCAGTGAACTGTGCATGCGCCTAGAAACTCCTGCCAGAGCAATTTACTGAGCAATCCACCAATACTGGGTGAACAAATGTTTGTCTTTTTGCCCGTCTGTTTTCTTCCTCTGCCACTAAACAGCAAAATCTCCTGTTTGTCTTGACTGTCATTGTATTCACAGGGTTTCCTCTGGTAACATTTCCCGGTGGCGGCCCGCCACCCTTGTAAATTTCCCGCCACTCCTATGAGGAAATATAAATTTAAGAAAAAAATATGAAGGAATGACGGTCCGCAAGCATGCACATGAACAATGTGCGTGACCGTCATCCACACGGAATCCAGAAGTGCCACACCCGCGTGACCGCTCCAGTCGCCAGGGAAAGTGTCTCGCTCGTGTCACTGTCCGAGAGAAACATATTAAAGTACTTTAAACATGGAAAAAAATCTGAAGAGGTATGTAAGCACTGGAGGTATTTATCATAGTTTTAACCCACTGGTAACGGGAGCAATAATGGAAGAGTCACTTAGCTAACAGGTGTGGTTAAGAGCTCAAGTTGGTTCATTTTGTCTTCTTTTTAATCATTAGTTTTTTGTTTTTCTTAATTCAGACAAGAATGAAAAGGAGCCGTTTTTACCTTTACCACAGTTAATATCAATTAACTAATTTATGTTCACTATTATGTAGCTGGCAAGTTAAGATGACCGAAGATGACCGAAATTCACGAAGTCAGTGACTTTAATCCGTCAGCAGCCTTCAGACAAACTAAACTTGCCAACATTTGAATTTCAAAATAAAGGTTTTCCTGCTGTTTGGGTGGTGAGGAGATTTCTAAAAAACTATAAATATATAGAAATATTGTAACAGAAATAACTGCATCTTTGGTCATTTAAGTTAATTTATTTAATTAAATACCATCCATCTTCTTCCACTTAATCCTTTCCGGGTCGCCGGGGGGCTGGAGCCTATCCCAGCATCTTTGGGCGAGAGGCAGGGTACACCCTGGACAGATCACCAGTCCATCACAGGGCCAACACAGAGAGACAGACAACCATTCACTCTCAGTCATACCTAAGGACAATTTAGAATCCCCAGTTTGTTGCCAATTAACCTAACTTGCATGTTTTTGGCATGTGGGAGGAAACCAGAGAAAGGAGTCTGTGTAGGTTTACTCCCCGGAGTAAACCTACACAGACACGGGGAGAACATGCAAACTCCACACAGATCACTGTTGGTCGGGGGCTGGGATCGAACCCAGGATCCCCCGGCCAATGGTGAGTTGCTGTGCTGCCGCAGTGCTAACCACTCTGCTACTGTGCTCCCCTTCATTAAATACAATTTTATTAATATTTTTTACTTTGAAATAAGAGTTAAATTATTGTTCTGTTCTGGCTCTGCAAAATTATCATCAAAAATGTAAATTGTTATAGGGAAAAGTAAAAAAATTACCACAATCTGTTTCAAATTTATTAAAAAAAAATTAGTAATTTTATTTTTTTTAAAAAGACAAAAGTTAGCCATAAAATAATCCACAAACTTATAATGAAGTGTCAAATGTACAAGAAAAGTCAATTTTACAAGAGGAAATTGCAAATTTGAGGAAAATGGTTTCAAATTTAGATAAATGTACAGAGAAAAGTAGAAAACTAAGAAAATTGTTAAACATTTTGGAGAAAAACCTCAAACCTTCAAGACTGAAGTCATTACTTAAGTATTTAAGTGGGTGCTCTTTGTACCCTTAACTCAACTAGAAATTTTTGGTTATCTACTTTTAATTATTAATTTCAAAGCACTGCTTTTACATGAGTAGAATTTCTGGCTACTATGCCCACCTCTGATCATATAATCATATGCATGAGTAAATTACTATTATGAATGTTTTTTCCCCTTCCCTACTCTCTCAATGGAAAAACAAAACACTAGAATAAAAATACAAAAAGTACACAGATTTTTGACATTTATGTAAACCATGACAAAAAAAAAATACTGCAGGACAAAACATGACACTTGATATTTTCAAACCTGTTTGTATACCACCATAGACAGAGAGAGAACCTGAATTAGACAGAGCTCAGAGAGGGAAAGATGAGACAGAAGAGAGGAGCCAAGGAGAGGAAAGTGTTCAGGCAGAGGGTCCAGGAGAGGTGAGAGCAGAGGAAGGAGAGAAGGATGACACCAGTAAAAAGTCCAAACACAGGACGTCTGGGTGGGACCCTAACTGGCCCAATAGTCCAATATTCAAGCCTTGGTTGTACAATACTTCAAATGGTAAGTTCCATATGCAAAGTTACTGTTCAAAATTTAAAAAAAGAAAGAAATAGTATAAAATTAACATATTCCGGTTACAATAGTATCATGTGTCCCCCCCAGAAAAATATGTTGCCTCCGCGCCAAGGCCTTTAAGCCAGAGGAAACACTGTATTCACGTACCTCCATCGCTTCCGCCAGTTAAAACATCTGCCACGGTGCTCTTCTTTTGTGTTTGGATTGCAACTGTTCAAATCAGTTTGGTGGCTCTTGGCTGCCGCCGACAGTATGGGCATGTGAACTGCAGATTATTTTCACTGTACTCCAAAACTGCTGGGTGGATTTGGATGAAATTTTTAGCCTAGCCTAAAGGCTCTCTAGCCTTGGGCTAGAGAGAAACCCATAACATTTTGGTGATGATCCCAGAACGCATACCTCCACCAAGGCTCTGACACGGAGGCAGCAGCACCTTGGTGCTTTCATTTCTTTTAGTATTTTTCATGAAATTGACATTGTTCTTGTAAATTTAAACAATTTTTTTTTAAATTTGAAGATATTTTTCATGTAAATGTGCACCTTTTTCCTCTCATGAGACATACGTTTTCTCATAAACTGGCAACTTTTCCACCATAAAATTGATATTGCTCTTGGAATTTTGCTTAAAAGTTGCAAATTTACAAAAAAAAAGTTGAAAATTTACAGGAAAAAAATTATAAATTTATGAGAAAAGGTTGTAATTTTTTTTTTAAAAAAAATTAAAATTTGCAGGAAAAAAATACAAATTTATGAGAAAAAAGCAGCCACTTTCATGAGGGAAAAAAGCAAATTTATGAGAAAAAGGTTGTAATTTACAGGAAAGAAGTTGTAAATTTATGAGGAAAAATTGCAAATATGAGAAAAAAAGTTGCAAATTTAGAGGAAAAAATTAGCAAATTTATGTGGGCAGTGCGGTGGCACAGTGGTTAGCACTGCAGCAGCACAGCAACTCACCCTTGGCCAGGGGATCCTGGGTTCGATCCCAGCCCCCGACCAACAGTGATCTGTGTGGAGTTTGCGTGTTCTCCCCGTGTCTGCGTGGGTTTACTCCGGGATTTCTCCGGTTTCCTCCCACATGCCAAAAACATGCAAGTTAGGTTAATTGACATCAAAACTGGGGATTCTATATTGTCCTTCGGTATGACTGTGAGAGGGAATGGTTGTCTGTCTCCCTGTGTTGGCCCTGTGATGGACTGGTGATCTGTCCAGGGTGTACCCTGCCTCTCACCCAAAGATGCTGGGATAGGCTCCAGCCCCCCGGTGACCCGAAAAGGATTAAGCGGAAGAAGATGAATGAATGAATGATAAAATGTTGCACTACTTTTTATGTAAACTTTATGCAACTTTTTGTATGTAAACTTTATGCAACATTTTTCCTCACAAAATTGCACCTTTTTCTTTCAATCCTTAATAAAATATTTTGTCAAAGTCACGGGGAACGACTGCATTTGAGTAAAAGTGCCACATGTGGCCATGAGGGCAAAGTGAGCCACCGCTGGAAGAGAACCACAGGTTACATAACACGGAGGAGCCGAGCCCCCGGGGGCCTCTGAGGGTCTGCAGCAGCGGCGTGTGACAACAGATAGGCAACATCCTGAAGAGCAGCAATGTTATCATCATCATCAACAAATAAACCGTTACAGGGTTTCTGCTGCTGTAAAGAGATTAAATTCAAGACCTTTTTAAGACCACTGGATAAAATTTAAGACTTTAGATTTGTCTGTGGCAACATTACAGTTAGTCTTAAAGTCACAATTATTATTTACTGGAACTGAAATTAGTCAAAATTCTAAAGGTCATTAATCCATCTCATAGTAAACTTCCCCAGGATTCCTGTTTACATTAGATGAAGTTATTTAGGTAAAATACCTGAAACCACCACAACTGGAAACTTAACAGGGAAATAAGGCACAGATTTACAAGGAAAAGGGTCAAAAATTTAAGAGAGAAAGTTATAAACTGACAAAATTAGCAAATTTTGATGAAAAAAGTTGTAAATTTACAATCAAAAACTTTGCAAAATTATGACAAAAAAACTAAAATTTAAATGAAAAAGTCAGAAATTCATGAAAAAAAAAAAATTTCCATCAAAGTTAGAATTTTATGAAGGAAAAATGACCAAAAGGCACAAAAATGACCAAAAGGCACAAATTTACAAGAAAAGGGTCAAACATTTATTTGGGAAAAAAAAGTTACAAACTGACAATTAAAAATTCACAAATTTCGAGAAGAGTTGTAGATTTACAACAAAAAAGTTCCAAAATTATGACCAAAAAAACCCAGAATTAAAAGAAAAAAAGTCATAAATTTATTTAAAAAGACACAAATTGACTTCCGGTTATGGCGGCCACGTAGGAAGACGTGTTTCGCTCTGCTCTGCTCCTAAAAATAAAAAGTTGGCTAATAACTCTCCCAATTGGAACAAAGCCTATCCCAGCATGTGGGCGCGGATATGCTGGTAAAGCCTAGGGCTGGGAAATTAGGTGGAGGAAAAACTGAATCGTCGAAACAGTCCAGGTTGACGGACTTCCACGCTCGTGACGAGGCAGGAGGATCTCCGGAGATTATGGCGGAGCAAGCTAGCGGCGGAGCGATGACTGCTGACGAGGGCACGGGTGCGGTGCTCGCTGCCATTGGCTCAATGAGAGCGGACTTTTCCTCTAAATTTGATGGGATTATAGCAGCGATAGAAGGAATGAGAAAGGAAATAGGCAACTGTATGGAACGAGAGGCGCAGGTGGAGCTCCGAATTTCCAGCGCTGAAGATGACGTCACCAGCCTACAATTAAAGGTGCGCACATTGGAATTAAAAAATAAACGTCTGGAAGATAATGTCCTGGATTTAGAATCCCGGTCGAGACGGAACAATCTGAGGCTGGTGGGTCTCCCGGAGGGAACAGAGGGACGGGATACATGTTCCTTTTTGGAAAAGTGGATTCCAGAAGCGCTGAACAACGCGGAGCTGCAGTCATCGGTCGTCTTAGAGAGCGCCCACCGAATCGGCCCACCAAGAGAAAATAAGACACCACCGAGGACGCTGATTATGAAGTTCCTCAGCTACAGAGACAAGATGACGATCTCCAACGCGGCGCGAGCTAACGGAGAAATTAAATACCAGGATCAACAGGTGCGGTTCTACCCAGATTTGGCCACAGGAATCCAACAATTAAGGAAACAGTTTGACCCCGCCCGTAAAGAGCTGCGCAACCACGGGATTTGTCATGGAGTGATTCATCCTGCAAGACTGCTGGTCACATATAAAGGGAGAACCCACACCTTCAAGACCCCCCAGGAGGCGCAGGTGCTTATCAAACAGATCCAAGAAGAGACTGGTGGGAGCTAAGCATGAAGCATGAACAAGAAATAAAGGTAGAATATTTAAGCATTTGCACAGGCATCTGACTGATCTGAAGCATATAGCAAGTTTACAAAATATAGATTGTATTACAGTGATCCCTCACTTATCGCGGTTAATGGGTTCCAGAACCGACTGCGAAAAGTGAAAAACCGCGAAGTAGCGTCACCCCTAATGACGTCATCCATAAATAATACGTACGTTCATTCTCTCACTCTCTCTCTCTCATATGATACGTGTGTGTACGTGTACATACATACGTAGATGTAAATAAAGTGTACATAAATATGTTTTTAGAACTCTTTTATTCTTATAACAAGATACGTAACTCAAGATGAAGATGATTTACTTCACAGGTTAATGAGAGCTTTACTGCTCCTCAGGTGACGCCTCATCGTCAGGTGCTAGAGGCGCAGGATCGTTGAGGGCAGCTTGAGAAGCTGCAGGAGGCGGCGTAGTGGCTCGACGGGAAGACTATTTCGCACAAAATGGCACAAGAGAACAGCAAAAAGTTCCACGCGGCGAGACTACGTAACACGAGCGATAAAGAGCAATGAATGTGGTCTTCCTTCCCTTCATGGGAGCTCGGCAGGGAGAGGAGGTGGGTGAAACGTCTCGGCCAATCAGCTTGCGGGGTGAAACGTCTCGGCCAATCAGCTTGCGAGATTTCCGAGCCGAGCCAACAGGAGAACAGCGAACAGAGAGGTGGATTTTTTGAGTTGTGCGGGCTCTCCGTGTTGATACCTGATGTTCTAATGTAGTCTCCCTGCCTTCTGCTAGCGCCCGCCCATTATTTCTCAATTTTGAATTTTTGATGAATATTTTTGAAAAATCCGCGATGCACTGAGGGCGCGAAAGGTGAAGTGTGAAGTAGCGAGGGATCACTGTATATTTAAAAAAAAAAACCTATGATGTACAAAGTTGCTATAAAATTTTGGAGTTAAGTTGGAAAACTACAGAAGAGAGTTAATGTTGTGTCATTAAAAGCAGTAGAGTTAGGGTGATTGAGAGGAGAAAGAAAGAGTGGTTTTGACTGATCCTCGCGGGTGTGGAGCAGTCAATGGCTATAGCGGGAGACGGAATTTTTTTTTTTGATTTTGGGGGGATCGCCACGAATGTGGGGAGGGGGAATTTGTTTGTGTGTAGTTTGTGGGACGAATGTTCAACCACTCATGTTTTTGCTTCTCTGTATGAGCATGTTTATATTGCGAGGTAATCTCAAACTCCTTATCGATCATAGACCAAAGCGTTAACCTTAATTTAACTTCATGGAATTGCAGAGGTCTACAAAATTTAAAAAAAACTTAAACAAGTTATGAATAAAATAAAAGACATAGGTTCAAAAATTGTGTTTTTACAAGAAACTCATCTAATAGAGGAGGATGTAAAAAGAATTAGGAGAAGATGGCAGGGAAGTGTGTTCACCTCATCATTTTCATCCCGAGCCAGGGGAGTTATGACTCTCATACATAAATCAGTCCCATTTCGAGTGAAAAATGTAATTGGAGACAAATTAGGAAGATATCTAATCATCCAAGGATCTTTGTTATTAGAAAATATAAATTTGGTGAACTTATACGGTCCCAATATAGATGATCAAAACTTCTTTGCTAATTTATTTCTTATTTTATCATCACTTACAGGGCAACATATAATAGCAGGGGATTTTAACTGTACATTGAATCCCGGTATAGATAGATCAACAGGACTGGACTGTACGCACAACGGATGCAGGATGATCATTAAACATTCTATGAAAGGATTGAGATTACTAGATATATGGAGAGAAATGAAACCACAAGTTAAAGCCTACTCTTGTTATTCTAATACCTACAAGACATTCTCACGTATTGACTATTTTTTATCTCCACAGAATTAAGGCCCAAGATTCAAAACTGTTTCTAGGATAACATTGTGATCTCTGATCATGCACCCTGCTGTTTAATACAGTGGGGGAAAAAAGTATTTAGTCAGCCACCAATTGTGCAAGTTCTCCCACTTAAAAGATGAGAGAGGTCTCCAATTTTCATCATAGGTATACTTCAACTATGAGAGACATAATGAGAAAAAAAAATCCAGAAAATCACATTGAAGGATTTTTAATGAATTAATTGGTAAATTCCTTGGTAAAATAAGTATTTGGTCACCTACAAACAAGCAAGATTTCTGGCTCTCACAGACCTGTAACAACTTCTTTAAGAGGCTCCTCTGTCCTCCACTCGTTACCTGTATTAATGGCACCTGTTTGAACTCATTATCAGTATAAAAGACACCTGTCCACAACCTCAAACAGTCAGACTCCAAACTCCACTATGGCCAAGACCAAAGAGCTGTCAAAGGACACCAGAAACAAAATTGTAGACCTGCACCAGGCTGGGAAGACTGAATCTGCAATAGGTAAGCGGCTTGGTGTGAAGAAATCAACTGTGGGAGCAATTATTAGAAAATGGAAGACATACAAGGCCACTGATAATCTCCCTCGATCTGGGGCTCCACGCAAGATCTCACTCCGTGGGGTCAAAATGATCACGAGAACGGTGAGCAAAAATCCCAGAACCACACGGGGGGATCTAGTGAATGACCTGCAGAGAGCTGGGACCAAAGTAACAAAGGCTACATCAGTAACACACTACGCCACCAGGGACTCAAATCCTGCAGTGCCAGACGTGTCCCCCTGCTTAAGCCAGTACATGTCCAGGCCCGTCTGAAGTTTGCTAGAGAGCATTTGAATGATCCAGAATTCAATCCAATTCAATTCAATTCAACTTTATTTATATAGCGCCATTTCACAACAACAGTCATCTCATAGCACTATCAACTGTAGGGGGAACCCCCACAGTTGCAGAAAGACCCCAGCAATCAGGCGATCCCCTGTGAGCAAGCACTTGGCGACGGTGGAGAGGAAAAACTCCCTTTTAACAGGAAGAAACCTCCAGCAGAACCAGGCTCAGGGAGGGGCAGTCATCTGCTGCGACTGGCTGGGGGGTGAGGGGATAGAGAAGAAGAAAAGAACAGACATGTAGAGAGCAAACAGCATGATGGGGACTCAATCTATGGGAGAGAACAAACAAATGTTAATGACCAGCGAAAAAAATATTTCATTGAGAGTGAGAAAAGGAGTGAGGCCCAGTGCATTACTGGAGGTCGCCCGGCTGACTAAACCTATTAGCAGCATAACTAAGGGAGGGTTCAGAAACACATGATCCCTCCCTAATTGTAGGCTATATCAAAAAGGTAGGTTTTAGCCCTATTCTTAAAAACAGAGATCGAGTCTGACTCCCAAATCCAGATTGGCAGCTGATTCCACAGGAGAGGAGCTTGATAACTGAAGGCTCTGCCTCCCATTGTACTTTTGGAAATTCTAGGTATTACAAGTAATCCTGCATTTTGGGAGCGTAGTGCTCTGTTAGGATAATACGGTAGTATCAGATCTTTTAAATAAAAAGGAGCCTGATTGTTTAGAGCTTTGTAAGTAAGAAGAAGGATTTTAAACTTAATTCTAAACTCAATGGGAAGCCAATGAAGGGAGGCCAGAACCGGAGAGATATGATCTCTCTTTCTAGTTCCTGTTAAAACTCTTGCTGCAGCATTTTGGATCAGCTTTAGACTTTTTAAAGATGTTTTAGGACAGCCTGATAATAAAGAATTACAATAATCTAATCTCGAGCTAACAAAAGCGTGGATCAGTTTCTCAGCATCACTCTGAGACAAGATGCTCCTAATCTTGGCAATATTACGCAAATGATAGAAGGCAGTCTTAGAAACTAATTTAATATGTGAATTGAAGGACAAATCCTGATCAAAAATAACTCCAAGGTTCCTCACAGAGCTATTAAGAGAAAGAGTAACCGCATCCAAACTGAAAGTTTGATTTGGAAAGGAATTTCTAAGGTTTTTTGAACCAACAAGAATGACTTCAGTCTTATCTGAATTTAATAGCAGGAAATTACAAGTCATCCAAGCTTTGACTTCCTTAAGACAGGCTTCTAACTTGTCTGCACTGTGTGTCTGTGTGTGTGTGTGTATATATTTTATAGTAATATGTACATATGTATATTAGCTGCTCTTGCTTGCTTGTTGTTTTTTTTTCTTGCCTTCTGATTGTTGCTCTGAGTGTTGCTATCCCTGTGCTGTTGCAATCCTGGAATTTCCCCATTGTGGGACTAATAAAGGCTTATCTTATCTTATCTTAATTGATTACTATCATCTGGCTTCATTGACAGGTATAATTGTGTGTCATCAGCATAACAATGAAAATGTATACAGTGCTTTCTAATAATGTTGCCTAACAGAAGCATATATAAACTAAAAAGAGTAGGGCCTAGCACAGATCCCTGTGGAACTCCATGACTAAGCTTTGAGTTGAAAGAAAACTCATTATTTACATGAACAAACTGGAACCTATCAGATAAATAAGATCTAAACCACTGCAAAGAAGTTCCATTAAGTCCAACATAGTGTTCTAATCTATCAAGTAGAATATTATGATCGATAGTATCAAAGGCTGCACTAAGGTCTAAAAGGACAAGTACAGAAACTAGTCCATTATCAGATGCAATGAGGAGGTCGTTAGTGACCTTCGCTAAGGCTGTTTCAGTACTATGATGGATTCTAAACCCAGACTGAAACTCTTCAAGTAAACCATTTCCCTGCAGGTGGTCAAATAATTGCATAGCAACAACTCCTTCTAAGATTTTTGAAATGAAAGGGAGATTAGAGATTGGTCTATAGTTAGCTAAAGCTCCTGGGTCTAGCGTTGGCTTTTTGAGTAAGGGCTTAATTACAGCCGTTTTAAAAGCCTGCGGTACATGGCCTAAAGTTAATGAAGAATTGATTATATGAAGAATAAGGCTACCAATAAGTGGGAAGACTTCTTTAAATAACCTGGTAGGAATAGGGTCTAAAAGACAAGGTGAAGGTTTGGATGAGGAAACTATTTTGTCTAACTCACAAAGGCGATTGGAGTAAACTCATCAAGACAGACATCAATAGAAGGAGTTGTAGTAGTTACAGTATTTAAGTTAACTATGGGAAGAATCTGATTGATTTTATTTCTGATGGATGAAATTTTATTATTGAAAAAGTTCATAAAGTCCTGACTAGTAAGCTCTAAGGGAATGCTAGGATTGACAGAGTCCTGACTCTTTGTCAACCTGGCTACAGTACTGAAAAGAAACCTGGGATTATTCTTGTTCTCTTCTATTAATGCAGAGTAATAACTCGTTCTAGCTTTTCTAAGAGATTTTTTATAAATTAAAAGATGATTTCTCCAAGCTAAATAGATTTCATCTAAATTAGTGGAGCGCCATTTTCTTTCTAATTGATGAGTCTTCTGTTTTAAGCTACGAGTTTCTGTGTTGAACCAAGGAGTTAGAAATCTCTGATTAGACTTTTTCTTTTTTAAGGGGGCCACCAAGTCTAGAGTCTGATGCAGAGAAGCTGAAACACTATCCACCATGTTATCAATTACAGAAGAAGCAAGCTGTCTATAGCTTATTTCCGTTGTGTTGACACATGGCATAGAGGAAACAATCTGCATAAATTTGGTAACAACATCATCTGAGAGGCATCTACTGTAATAATATTTTTCTTTAGGAGCCAAATAGTCAGAAATAGTAAAATCAAAGGTTAACAGGCAATGGTCTGACAGTACAGGGTTATGAGGAGACACTACAAGATTTTCTATTTCTATGCCATATGTCAGAACAAGGTCCAATGTATGGTGGAGGTAATGAGTAGAATTTCCTACTTTCTGAGAAAACCCAATCGAGTCTAATATTGAATTAAATGCCACATTAAGGCAGTCACTATCTACATCCACATGTATATTAAAGTCCCCTACTATAATTATTCTATCAGATTTCAGCACTAAATCAGCTAAGAAATCAGCAAATTCGGATAAAAATTCTGAGTAGGTTGATGGGGGACATGTTATAATTCCTTTGAGGGCCTGGTCCCTCAAAGGAATTATAACATGTTTTTTGCTTTACATTAACTAGTAATTTGGAATGGTAAATTGTTGCTACTCCTCCTCCATGACCAGAACTTCTGGGATTTTGACAGTTTAAATAACCAGAGGGAGTTGATTCATTTAAACCAACATAATCCTCTTGCCCTAACCAAGTCTCTGTAAGGGAAATTAAATCAATCCGATGATCAATTAACAGATCATGGACTAACAGAGACTTGGGAGTTAGAGACCTAATATTTAATAAACATGATCCCAAGATGGCGCCCACAGCGGTCGACATGGTGCTTCGCTGCGCTCTTTGTTTGTTTTTGTTTGTCAATTGTGTGTCTGCTTGCACTTATACCCGTGAAGAACTTTTAAATATCAGGACTTTGACCCCCACGGACCTCCTCCCAGTTTTTCTAGCCCCTGCCGCCGATCTGGTTTATTGTTTGGCTCGGAAAGTGAGACGGCGGAAGAGAGGAAGACGAGCGGGCGCTCTCGTGCGACTTCGCAGGAGAGGCTCGCGAACGGCGCTGCCTGGCATATTTCTGTCCAATACCAACTCTCTCTCTAACAAGGTGGATGAACTGAGACTGCTGATGCGTTTTAAGGACCTCGCCTCCTCAGCTGTCCTCTGCTTTACTGAGACCTGGCTCCGGGAAAATATACCGGACAGCGCGCTGCGCCTCGACGGCTTCCAGCTCTTCCGTGCTGATCGTGACACAGAGCTTTCCGGCAAGACCACAGGAGGCGGTGTCTGCTTCTACATCAACTGTAGCTGGTGCTCTGATGTAACGGAAATTTCCAAACACTGTTCTCCTGCCTTGGAATTTCTTGTTATCAACTGCAAGCCTTTTTATTCCCCACGGGAGTTTGCTTCTTTTATACTGATCGCTGTGTACGCCCCTCCCGACGCGGACACGCGCGAAGCTCAGCGCGTGCTCGCGGATCACATTCAACACACAGAGCGGAGTTTTCCAGACTCGCTGATTATTGTGGCTGGCGACTTTAATCAGTGCAATCTGAGCCACGATCTCCCCCGCTACAAACAGTTTATTAAATGCCCCACCAGAGGATTAAACACACTGGATCACTGTTACACCACAGTGAAAGACGCATATCGCGCTGTCCCTCGAGCTGCGCTGGGATTATCTGATCACGTGATGGTTCACCTCATTCCCACATACAGACAGAGATTGAAGCTCACTAAACCTGTTGTGAGCACTACGAAGATACGGACCAGTGATGCTGAGGAGAAGCTGGAAACGTGCATGGAAATATCTGACTGGGGCATGCTTAAAGGAGCCACGCATGATCTGGATGAGTACACGGACACTGTGAACTCATATATCCACTTTTGTGAAGAGAACATTCTTCCATCACGCACCAGGGTGAGTTACTCTAATGACAAACCCTGGTTCACAGCTAAGCTCAGACAGATCAGGAAGGAGAAGGAAGCAGCGCTGAAAAGTGGAGACAGGGACTGCTACAGGGAGGTTAAATACCGGTTTAACAGAGAGCTGAAGAGGGCTAAATCTGTGTACTCAGAGAGACTCCAGCAGCAGTTCACTGCTAATGATTCGGCTTCCGTGTGGAGAGGACTGAGGCAGATCACCAACTATCGGCCTCAGGCTCCTAAAGGTCAGGATGACAAAGCCCTTTGTCAGAGACTGTCCCAACACTATGCCCGTTTTGACACCTCGTCATCTGTGTCCAACTCCCCCCCTCCCTCCAGCTCCACAGCCTCCACATTCCCTACTTCATTTAAGGCACCCCCCCCCACCTCCCCCCCTCCCCTTATCATCAGTGAGCAGGATGTGCTCAAACAGTTCTCCAGACTGAACCCGCGCAAGGCCCCCGGCCCAGACGGCGTGTCTCCCTCCACCCTGAGACTCTGTGCGAAACAGCTGGCTCCTGTATTCACAGACATTTTTAACACCTCCCTTAAGTTATGCCACGTGCCGTCCTGCCTCAAATCCTCCACCATCATCCCTGTCCCCAAGAAGCCACGGATCACTGGACTTAATGACTACAGACCTGTAGCGCTCACCTCTGTAGTCATGAAGTCCTTTGAGCGCCTGGTCCTGTCCCACCTCAAGTCCATCACCACCCCTCTCCTGGACCCGCTGCAGTTTGCCTACCGAGCCAACAGGTCTGTAGACGATGCAGTCAACCTGGCCCTCCACTCCATCCTGCAGCACCTGGACTCCCCGGGAACCTACGCCAGGATCCTGTTTGTGGACTTCAGCTCCGCATTCAACACCATCCGCCCCGCTCTGCTACGGGACAAGCTGTCCCTGCTCAACGTGCCTGACTCCCTCTGCAGGTGGATCATCGACTTCCTGACGGACCGGAGGCAGCATGTGCGGCTGGGAAAGACTGTCTCAGACTATACTAGCATCAGCACCGGATCACCCCAGGGCTGTGTACTTTCCCCCCTACTCTTCTCCCTTTACACCAACTCCTGCACCTCCAGCCACCAGTCTGTCAAGTTGATCAAGTTTGCGGACGACACCACCCTCATCGGGCTCATCTCCAACGGCGACGAGTCCGCCTACAGGAGAGAGGTGGCCCAGCTGGCGTCCTGGTGCAGCAATAACAACCTGCAGCTGAACGCTCTGAAGACAGTGGAGATGATTGTAGACTTCAGGAAAGTCACTACTCCTCTGCCCCCCCTCACCCTCTCAGGCTCTCCCATCACCACTGCTGATTCCTTCCGCTTCCTAGGCACTACCATCACCAGGGACCTCAAATGGGAGCTGACCATCAGCTCACTCATCAAAAAAGCCCAGCAGAGGATGTTCTTCCTGCGGCAGCTGAGGAAGCTCAAGCTACCCACCAAGATGTTAGTGCAGTTCTACACAGCCATCATCGAGTCCATCCTCACCACCTCCATAACCGTGTGGTACGCAGGAGCCACTGCCAGGGACAGACTAAGGCTGCAGCGCGTCGTGCGCACTGCTGAGAAGGTGATCGGCTGCAAGCTCCCATCTCTCCAGGATCTGTACATCTCCAGGACCCGGAGGCGTGCTGGCCGGATCATAGCCGATCCCTCACACCCTGGTCATGTACTGTTTGCCCCCCTCCCCTCTGGTAGAAGACTTCGGTCCATCCAGACTAAAACCTCCCGTCACATGAACAGCTTCTTCCCCTCTGCCATTAGACTGCTGAACACTAAGTGACTCTCGTGCACCATGTACAGCAGCTCAACCAGACTCATGTCAATCATCACTGTTTTCTTCCTGCATTACCGACTGCACTATATAGTTCTCCACAGTATCTGCTGCTGGCTAATATATATTTTAACTGTTGACCAGTATCACTTAATCTTATCCTACACTTTATTACATGTATAGTTTATTTCTCTTATCTTATCATGTTTAATGTTGCAGCATTGTACCGAGACAAATTCCTAGTTTGTGTACTACATGAACAATGGCAATAAACCTGATTCTGATTCTGATTCTGATTCTGATTCTAAACCACATTTAATTTTTAAATTATGAGGAGGAACAGAGGCCAAATCATTCAATTTAGAGGCTTTATGTTTAATTTGAGTTTTACCAATATTTTGCTTTATCACTTTGGGATGCTTATACATTATATTTTTATTTACTTTGGAGGGAGCAGACAACAATTCTCTGATGGGGAAGACAGGGGCTAAGCTGAGGGGTGGCGGATGAAGAGGAGCTGCAGAGAGGCGTGTAAGACTGCGACTCTGCTTCCTGGTCCCAATTCTGAGTAGTCAGGGTTTTGGAAATTTGGATAAAAAAGATGCCAGATTGTTAGATAAATGAGAAGCACCATCCAAAGTGGGATGAATGCTGTCTTGTCTCATAAGACCAGGTTTTCCCCAAAAAGAGCTCCAATTGTCAATGTAGCCCACGTCATTTTTAGGACACCACACAGACAGCCAGCGGTTCAAGGATGACGAGCGGCTAAACATGTCATCACTGGTCAGATTGGGGAGGGGCCCAGTGAATACTACAGTGGCAGACATCGTTTTTGCAAAGTCACACACCGATTCTATATTAAGTTTCGTGACTTCCGACTGCCGGAGACGGATGTCATTAATGCCGGCGTGAATAACAATTGTGGAATATTTACAGTTACTTTTAGCCAGCATTTTCAAATTTGACTCGATGTCGCCTGCTCTGGCCCCAGGAATGCATTTGACTATGGCCGCTGGAGTCTCTAGGTTCACGTTTCTGACTACAGAGTCGCCAATGATCAGAGTTTTTTCCTCAGCGGGTGTGTCGCTGAGCGGGGAAAAACGATTAGAAACGTGAACAGGGTGGTGGTGTACCGGGGCTTTGCGACTAGGCTTCCTTCTCACCGTCACCCACCCAGTCTCCTCGCTGCTGAGGAGAGCCGGGGGACCGCCGACAGGGGGGCCTAAGCTAGCTAGCTCCACTGCAGCTAAGGGGCGTCCGTCAAGATTAACTGGTGCAGACGGTGTTTCAATGCAGCGGAGCCGGGATTCCAAATCAGACAACCTTGCCTCGAGCGCCTCAGAAAGACAATATTTATTACATTTACCGTTATCACTAAAAGAGGCAGAGGTGTAGCTAAACATCTGACAGAGAGAGCACACCAGAGGAGGAGAGGAAAGAGAGCTAGTAGCCATAGCTAGTGGCTAGAGAGCAAACCACACAGGCAGACAGCAAAACAGGAAGTGATGATACGTTACCACAAGGAAGTGACGATCCCTGCTGCAAGGGGATTGGGAGAATGAAGAAGAGGATTGGGAGAATGTCATATGGTCAGATGAAACCAAAATAGAACTTTTTGGTAAAAACTCAACTTGTTGTGTTTGGAGGAGAAAGAATACCATACCTACTGTGAAGCATGGGGGTGAAAACATCATACTTTGGGGCTGTTTTTCTGCAAAGGGACCAGGACCACTGATCCGTGTAAAGGAAAGAATGAATGGGGCCATGTATCGTGAGATTTTGAGTGAAAACCTCCTTCCATCAGCAAGGGCATTGAAGATGAAATGTGGCTGGGTCTTTCAGCATGACAATGATCCCAAACACACTGCCAGGCAATGAAGGAGTGGCTTCGTAAGAAGCATTTCAAGGTCCTGGAGTGGCCTAGCCATTCTCCAGATCTCAACCCCATAAAAAATCTTTGGAGGGAGTTGAAAGTCCGTGTTGCCCAGCGACAGCCCCAAAACATCACTGCTCTAGAGGAGATCTGCATGGAGGAATGGGCCAAAATACCAGCAACAGTGTGTGAAAACCTTGTGAAGACTTACAGAAAACGTTTGACCTCTGTCATTGCCAACAAAGAGTATATAACAAAGTATTGAGATGAACTTTTGTTATTGGCCAAATACTTATTTTACCGAGGAATTTACCAATTAATTCATTAAAAATCCTTCAATGTGATATTCTGGATTTTTTTTTTCTCATTTTGTCTCTCATAGTTGAGGTACACCTATGATGAAAATTGGAGACCTCTCTCATCTTTTAAGTGGGAGAACTTGCACAATTGGTGGCTGACTAAATACTTTTTTTCCCCACTGTATATGTAGATAAGAAATTGACAAAGGAACCAGGTAGGTGGCAATTTCAGCATAAATGGCTTCAGGATGAGGAATTTGTTAAGTACATAGAAAAACAGATAGATGAGTTCTTTGATATCAACACTACACAAACATCAGCATGTATAAAATGGGAGGCTTTCAAAGCTTTTATTAGGGGGCATATTATTAGTTATACAGGTTCAAAATCTAAGAAGACTCGAGAGGAGAGAGTCCAATTGGAACATAAAATAAAAATTCTTCAAGAAAAAGTGTATGCAGGAAGTGACCCAAAGTTAGAGAACGAATTACTGTTTCTGAGAGCTGAATATGACAAAAAATCAGAAAATAGAGCTGCCTCGAGTCTTCTAAGATTGAAGCAAACTTTTTATGAGCAAGGTGAAAAATCAGGGAAATTATTGGCATGGCAGATTAAACAATTAGAATTTAAAACACCAATTACCAGTATTATAAGTAACGGACAGGCAGTTGTAGATCCTTTAGAAATTAACAGTGCCTTTAAAGATTATTATGAAAAACTATATGATACAAAAAATGAAACTGACTTAACAAAACTAAATGGGTTTTTGGACGGATTATCTATACCGTGTATTCCAAATGAAAACAGGGAGATACTGGAGTCTAAAATTAGTCAAGAAGAAGTTGGGCTAGCCATTGATAATATGAAATCAGGAAAAGTGCAGGACCAGATGGTCTTCCAGTTGACCTCTATAAAAATTTTAAGAATAAATTAATAAAACCATTTTTGGAAATGGTTTTAGAAGCATTTCAAAATAGTAATTTGCCACTATACATTTTTTTTTTTTTTTTTTTTTTTTGTTACTTATTTGTACCCGTAGGTAGACTTGGTTTGCAGTCTGGTGACAAGCCACCGGCTGCTGGTCGCTGCGTGCGCGAGCGCCCTAAACCTACATGTTTTTGGTGTGCGGGAGGAAACCGGAGAAATCCCGGAGTAAACCCGCGCAACACGGGGAGAACATGCAAACTCCACACAGCTCACTGTTGGTCGGGGGCTGGGATCGAACCCACGATCCCCGCGGTCCCCCGGCCAAGGGTAAAACTGTGCTGCCACAGTGCTAAACCACTGCGCCACCGTGCAGCCGACATACATACATACATGAATAATGCCTTAATTATACTGTTGCCAAAACCAGGTAAACCCCCTAATAAATGTGAAAATATGAGACCAATAAGCCTATTAAATGCCGACCTTAAGATAATCTGTAAAATTTTAGCAAGACGACTACAAGAAATATTACCAAATATTATTAACCGGGATCAGAATGGCTTTATAATGGGAAGACAAGGCTTCCATAATGTAAGAAGACTATTTAATATTATCTATTCTAATAAAGAAGCACCAGATACAGCTCTCCAATCATTGGATGCTGAAAAGGCGTTTGATAGGGTCGAATGGCCCTTTCTTTTTGAAGTCCTACAAAGGTTTGGACTTGGAAATAATTTCATAAAATGGGTTCAGATAATATACAATAATGCTACAGCAGAAATACTAACAAACAGTAATATCTCAAAATCAATAAATATCAATAGAGGATGTCGACAAGGCTGTCCACTTTCACCTTTACTGTTTACTATGGCAATTGAACCTTTAGCGATGGCAGTACGTTTACATCCACAAATATATGGAATTAAAGTAGGACCAACAGAACATAAAATCTCCCTGTATGCCGATGACATAATTTTGTTTATGTCGAATCTTAAAAAATCAATTCCGACCTTGTTGAATTTAATAAAGAATTTTGGGGAAATATCAGGATATAAAATAAATAAAACTAAATCTTCAATATTAATGCTAAATGAGACCCAGAGAAATCACCCAGCTCCTGAGGTAAATCAATTCAATGTTGTAAATCAGTTTAAATATTTAGGAATTCAAATTGTGCCTAAGCTAGAATCAGTCGCCAGCGCCAACTATGAAGCCTTAATGACAGATATTAATGAGTTACTTCAGAGATGGATGTCACTACCAATGTCGATGATCGGGAGAATTAATATACTTAAAAGTAATATCTTACCTAAAATACTTTATTTCAATACATTCCTTTACCACCACCTTCAGATCTATTCTCAAGAATTAAAAAAAAGTTAGTGGAATTTATATGGAACAATAGGAAGGCTAGATTACGTCTGTCCTTACTATATTTACCATTTGATCGTGGAGGTCTGAAATGTCCAAAAATTATGTTATATTACTGGTCAGCACAACTGAGGTCTATGACATATTATTTTTCATCAAATGATCCTCCTCACTGGACTGAAATGGAATAATACAATTTACCTTTACCTCTTCCCATATTCATATACTCAGACTCGGCAAAAAAATTACAGAAACAAGTTAAAAATCCATTTGTAAAGCATATGATCAAAATATGGTGTGAAACCAAAAAATATTTAAAAGAACCACATTTATTGTCACAATTTAGCCCAATATGGGGTAATCAATATTTTAAACCAGGGAGAGCGGATGCTGTATTTAAAGTATGGAATTTAAAAAGGATTCAAAAGATTCAAGACTTATATTTGTCATGTTCAGATAACATAATGTCTTTTGAAGAACTGAGGATCAAATTTAATCTTAACAGAACACATTTTTTTAAATAGCTTCAGCTTAGGAACTTTATTCGATCAAATCAAAATAATGCTCTCATCCGACCTACTTATTCATCCTTGGAAAAAATTTTGACGAAAGATAGTAAGAGAAAGGGTATTATTTCAGAGTTTTATAACTCATTGACATTATCCGCAAGTGAAAACTCACAGAAAAGACTGAACTATTGGAAAGAAGACCTGCAAACTGAAATTTCAGAGGAACAATGGGAATTGGCTTGTACAGAAGCTCAAACCAAATCAATAAATGTATGTCTTAAATTGATACATTTTAAATGGTTAATGCGGATGTATGTTACACCGGTGGAGTTAAATAGATATAACAAAAACATACCAGATACGTGCACAAAATGTATGGAAAGTAAGGGAACCCTATTTCATTGTTTATGGGAATGTAGAAAAATTAGAATGTTTTGGGAAGAGGTGAAGGTAACAATTGAAAAAATAATTTCAAAACAAATCATATTGAATCCTAAATTGTTTTTGTTGGGTCTGTATCCAGAAAAACATAACTTTAATAAGAGTGAAAGAGCATTCATAGACCTCAGTTTGCTCAATGCCAAAAAATGTATTGCACTATTGTGGAAAAAGACTCATAGACCAGATGTGACTCAGTGGTTAAGACAGATGTTTGACTGTTTGGGTTATGTTTGTAAAAAAAAAAAAAAAGGTTCAATAAAAAATATTGTGGAAAAAAAAGACACAAATTTATAAGAAAATAGTAAAAAAATAAATAAATATATATATATATACTGTATATATGTGAAAAAAGGTATAACCTGGCAATTAAAAATTTGCAAATTTCAAAAAAAATTGCAGATTTACAACAAAAAAAACTTTGCAAATTTATGACACAACTGTCCAAAAAACTTAAAAGTCATAAATTCATGAAAAAAAGATACAAATTTACAAGAAAATTGTTGCATATTTTGAGGAAAAAAGGTTGCAGATTACCACAAAAAACTTTGCAAAATGAAGACAAAAAAAACCCTCCAAAAAATTTGTAAGAAAAAAGTCAGAAATTTAACAAAAAAGACATAAATTTACAAAAAAATTGTTGCAAATTTATGAGGAAAAAAGTGACAAATTTACAAGGGTCAAAAATTTGAGAAAAAGGTTACGAACTGAGAATTAAAAATTTACACATTTCCCGAAAAAAAGCTGTATATTTACAACAAAAAAACTGCAAAATTATGATAAAATCCACAAAACTTAAAAGGAAAAAAGTCTGAAATTTATGAAAAAAGTCACAAATTTAAAAGATGCAAGTTGGAATCTTATGAGGAAAAAATTTTGCAAATTTAAGTTTACAAGAAAATAGTCAAAAATGTATGAGAAAAAAGGTACAAACTGACAATTAAATCGGTGAAAATAAAACAAAGCTGCAGATTTACAACAAAAAACTTTGCAAATTTATGACACCCCCCCCCCCCAAAAAAAAAGTAGAAGAAAAAAAAGACAAAAAAAAGACTAGAAAATTATTGCAAATTTATGAGGAAAAAAAGTCATAAATTTACAAGAAAAACATGGCAAATTAATGAGAAAACAGTTGCAAATGTATTATATAAAAACTGCAAACTTACAAGAAAAAAGTCACAAATTTATAACAAATGATTACCCTTTGTTCGTTTTGTTGAGAATTTCACATTTCTATTTTGGATTTCATCCCCTAAATGCAAAAAAAACACCTATCACACTTTTAGGACCTGTGAAACACAGATTTAAGGATTAACTGTCAATTCTAAGACTTTAATTTTGGATAAAATTTCAAATTTTTAGATCTTATTAAGGATCAGGGACAACTTGCTGTCAAAATGTGAATGTAATCCCTAAAACTTTTTCACTGTGGGACCTTTAAATGAATTCAGAACAGACAAATCCTTCAGCAGAATGAGCAGTGAAACAGCTCTGTGATCTGAACTAATGTGTGCATCCTGGTCCCCCAGGGGCCTTCTGACGGCCCCCAGAAGGCCCCTGGACCGCAGGTGTGCTGCTCACTCACCTGGACCAGAGAGGGAGTCATGGAGGAGCAGACGGTCTTCAGGGTCTTCAGACATTTCTCATGACACATCAGGTTACACACTGAGGAGGAAAATGACACAAATGCTTAAATTAACTTTCTGTTTATAATTAACTTCGCTGACACAAACACACGATACAAACTAAAACTTACAGAGCTCCTCTTCTTCTGTTTTTTCCACATACTGACTCAGCTCCTGGAGGTGTTACCAAAACGTCTGACACAATTTGATCACCTCTGGGTTTATATATTCCAGCACCATTTTACACCCAGTTGAAGGAGCTTTCCTCATGACTGCTGCTTCAGCGCATTTAGCCTTAAATGCTAATGAGCGCCAGTTCACTGCATCCAGTTGGTGATTTATTTTTTAACAAGGGGGATGGAGGTTATTAACAAATTTAGTACAAGGTACAAATGTCTAAATATAAATTAGGTACAAGATTGATTCAAGATTCAAAGGCTTTATTATCATGTGCACAGTTAAGAAATGCTACATTTCCTGAGCAATGAAATTGTTACTTTGCTCTCTGAACGAATGCCAAGGTAAAAGGCACAGAAACAACAATTTTAATAAGGTCATAACACACTAAGACAGTAACTCAATCCTAATACTAATGGATGTTAATAACACACACACCAACACACAGTTAGACAGTTAGGATGCCTTAAGCACACCTTGATACTAAGTAGTAAAACTAATGAGTGCTAATAACACACACTAGGCAGAATAAAGGTGCAAAAATGTGACCAAATATGCCAATTTAAAAAGTTGCACATTACAATTTAATTAGAATAAAATTTTGGCAAGAATCCAGATGAATGTTACAGATTTACAAGAAAACAGTTGAACATTTTCAGGAAAATTTTGGGGGGAAATTTAATGTGAAAAAAATTGCAAATATGAGGGAAACAAGTTGCAAATTTACAGGAAAAAGATGAGAACTTCCAGGAAAAAATGTGCAAATTTATGACAATAAAGTTGCACATTTTTAAGAAAAAATTCAAATGTATGACATAAAAGCTGCAAATTTATGAGAAAAAAAGTTGAAAATTTACAGGGAAAAAGTTGCAAATTTTAAAGAAAAATAACTGACAATTTACAAGAAAAAACTTTAACATTTACAGGAAAAAAAATTACAAATTTATGAGAAAAAAGTTCCCACTTTCATGACAAAAAAAGTTGCAAATTTATGAGAAAAAAATGTGCAAATATGAGAAAAAAATTGTAAATTTACAGGAAAAAGTTGAAAATTTACAGGAAAAAATGTGCAAATTTATGACAAAATAGTTGCACATTTTTAAGAAAAAATGCAAATCTATGACACAAAAGTTGCAGATTTACAAGAAGAAGGTTAAAAATTTACAGGAAAAAAAATATAAATTTGTGAGAAAAAGCTGCAAATTTACCAGAAAAAAGTTTTTAAAAAATTACTGGGATAAAATTTTCAAATTTATGAGGAAAAAGTTCCCACGTTTAAGAGAAAAAAATCACAAATTTACAAGAAAAAAAGTTGAAAATTTACAGGAATTTTGTTTTTGCAAATTTATGACAAAAAAGTTGCCACTTTCATGAGGCAAAAAAGTTTCAAATTTACACAAAAAAAATGTTGAAAATTTGCAGGAAAAAATTGAATAATTTTAAGCATTTTGCTTAAAATTGACTCTTTGTTTCATCTGAAAATGTGAAGAAAAGTGAGCAAAATGTGCTAAATCGTTAGCATGCTAACTACTAGCTACCGGCTGACTACCGATGGTTCTGGCGACTACCAACTCAACAGGTAAATGTTTCATAAACACTTAATACTTTTGCACCTGACAATATTTAATTTGTTTACATGTGTGTGAAATGACAATAGACATCTTCATGCTGATTAAGATGCTTAGCAGCAGTTAGTGGCTACATTCAGAAGGGACTATTTTTTTTCTCAGCTGCACAAAATAACTGGTTAAACAAACGAATCATAGTATTTTGTCAGGTATTGCTGTAGCGGAGGGCACAAGCCATATCACACCAGGAGTTCATATATTCACAATACTGTAACTTTCCCTCATGTAATATTGCTTAAACATGCAACAGATGGAGCTCACAATTTAGTTTCCTGTTAAAACAGTCTACTAGTGCATCTCAGTAAACCAGAATGTGAAAATTATTGCTTGTAATATAATTAACAAGATAAATTTTATGATATTGGTAATATTTTTTAAAATGAAAAATCTTGACATTTGTAATTTACTGAGATCTACCAGCACAAAGTACACACTATACAGTACAAAATTTATTAAACTACAAAAAATGCCATTGTCTGTAGTAAAAAAAATGCATTCGTCAGCCTCCGTCGGTCTATGATGACCATGGAAGAGAATCCTAAACGTCTACTCTGCTGGAACAGCACCGCCTGTGGCTGAACAGGCCGATGCTCACCGGTGTTCTACCTTCCAGCGTTGGGCGTTGGTAGGATTCAAGCCTGGGCAGGAAGATATGGAGGACAAGATGTTACCCAAGCAGCATGTCCCCCCTCTCCACGTCACTGATGAATCCAAAGGAACAGCAGGGCTGCTATAGTTTGGCACCAGCGCCGTCGCAGGAGCTGCCAGAACGATGTTGAGCACAACAGAGAACTGCCTTAGGGGCTCCGACTCCGGATTTTTCCTCAGGGTTGACTCCCGAAGCCTTTCCCGTGACCGGGTGTGCCTCAAGGCAGCAGAGGTTTGAAATCAGGGTTTACCTTCCCCTAGATGGGCTACCTTCCCAGGTTGACGAGCCACCATCTACCCGAGGCATCTGGTTTTAAGGCACCAGAGATCCGCCCTCGCCCCTTCTCCTATTAGTAAAAGCAGTTCCGCCAGGCTTAGAGACTAAACCACACGGGCAGGCTAGGAGTTGGACTTAGTTGTCAGAGGCTTTTCGAGACGCACGCCGTAAGGAGCATTTTATGAGCACTGGGAGCTTAACCCCAGTGCCGCTCCTGGCTATGACAACCTTGAAAAAAAAAAAAAATGCAAATGTACAATAAATCATTGAGGAATATGATGTTCATGTTGTACTCAGTATATCAAAAACAGTAATTAACTTTTTATATGTTAAAGATAGAAAGACTGCATTGTACCAAAGGAAATTCAGATTCTCAGGAAAACTGACGCTCATCAATTAATCGTTAATCAATCGACAAGATGAATGAACTAATGATTAATGAATTAATCGATAACTTGCATCCCTACTGGTGACACTAACTTTACTCAATCGACAAGATGAATGAACTAATGATTAATGAATTAATCGATAACTTGCATCCCTACTGGTGACACTAACTTTACTCGTTGTAGAGTAATAAGGCATAAGAAATGCTAACCTTGACCTCTGACCTTTTGTCCTCGAACCAACAGTCAGAGGTCAGGATCCCAAGGTGAACCTGTGTAGTAAGTTTGGCGACCCTCGCTTTCTTTGTTGTTGAGATATAGTTTATAAACCATTTTGATGTTGACCTTTGACCTTGTGATCCCAAAACCACAGTCACACTTCAGGGTCACAGGGTGAAGCTGTGTACCAAGGTTGGTGACCCTAGCTTTACTCACTGTACAAGTTAAGGCATAGGGAATGTTTTTTCCGCTTGTCCTGTCAAGCAGTTAGGTAAGCAGAACAAAAAATCTGCTTCCCTTATTGTGCCAAACAGATTTACTTTGCCAAAAGGAGCTTCATACAGTACATATATATGTACTGTATACTATTCATAGACTCCTCTTGTAATAACTTTTAATACTTTATTTAAATTGTTTTACCCATGAATAGGGGTGGTTCAAGATCGAGTCAACGATCCGGACTGATCCACGTTTGACTGAGCTGATATCGATCCACGAAATCCGTGGATCAATCTTTTAATATAATGCTTTTACATCTGTGAACCTCTGCTGAGTGTGATTGGGTCAAACCCAGGTCAATGAGCCAGGAACAGTGGCAAAGAACCAGAAACACCCAGATCACTAACCGAGCTAACAGCTAACAAGCTAACGGATATGCTGGTTCTTCTTCTGTGGTGTTAAAATGGTTCTCATCCGGCAAGAGTTCACTGCGGCGCATGTGCACGTCTTTACTTCCGTGTTTACATGAGCGGAGTTGTTGACGTCCGTGTCTCTTAACTCTTTAACTGCCCTAGGTGCCATGTGGCACCTGGGGCAATGCAAGGCATCTCAAGGCCCCCTCGAGTGGTCAAGAGTGGTAAAAAATTTGGTCAATAAAATAGTTCAGACTTCCAAGGCTATAACTTAAAAGTTACAAGAGATAATGGCTTACTGTCAATTAGAAAGATGTAGAATATGATCCAAAGTTTCAGACAGGAATAAATTTACGCATCTAATCTGCATAATATCGCTGCAGCTATATAAATTACATAACTCAGTCAAAAGTGGATTTTGGACACATTTACATAAAGATTGGTCCATTTTTTTTGATGCCGATTCGTCTACAGGGGTATGTTTTTATCTAATCTTCAAAGTATATGAACCAGAAAATCAATAAAATGTCAAAAAATATATTTCTCTCTTACCTGTTACTGGGAGGGGGGCTCGCCCACCCACGTGACGGTCCGTTTTCGTCCATTGTAGCCGATGTTTCTGTGTTTGCTCAGCCATTTACACCGTGTACCACATCTACAAACTCTTATGATTATCCCACATGAATTTCGTTTGTATTACACGGCTATTTTTCCCGTTTCATGTAGTTTCCATCATCATCGCTACCGCAATGACCGATCATGAAGGCATACACATTGGTGTGTGAGCTCAAAGCAGAAAAAGGAAGAATAATAATGAGGATTTCTTCTTCTTTGCTATATTCCATGTCAGCCATGATTCCTTCTACGCGTGTCTGCCACCTTCTAAACTGTCAGATCAATAGAGATTAGTACAAATTCTCAGTATAGCCGGGGGACGTCAATAAGTTGGCACGTGCAGTTGCTGCGCTGTGCCACTGGGAGCGCGTGACCCATCCATTTAATCTGGGCAGTTAAAGGGTTAAAGGAAACTGGTACTGGTCATTATAACAACATTGATTGTGCTTTAGGTATTACTTATAAACCAAAAATGTGTTTATTCAGTAACAATAACCCCCTAGAGGCAGTATACTGAATAACTATATCCCATGAAACCCACTTGGACTAAACCAATGGGGAGCAGCCATTGCTGACAGAAGTGACGTACACTTGTTGATTCCGGCTTACCGCGGACAAGTAAACAATGGCCTATCACTCTGATGAAGTGGGTTTAAGCGGTCGTCATTCTTGGACCTGAATTCTGTGGGAATGGCATCTGGTTTTAGACATAAACGCTTGGGCTTTATGCCCAGCAATTCGGCCTGCAGATCACACAAATAGCAGCTCTGCAGGAAGTGGTTTTCACATACCACTGAATTCCGTTCGAATGGAAAGGTTTTTAGTGAGACCCATGCCGAGGTTATGGAGCCAACGTTTTACCAACTCTGACATCATGTCATCAGTTGATTTTGGCACACAAAAGAAATGTTCTGGGATTTCTTTGCTTATTGTTGGTGCAGCCGTAAGCCTTGCACTCTGCCATTGTCCTAGGGACACAGCACGGGGTCAATGACCAGTCCAGCCAATCACACAAAGCAACGACTGTGCGTCACTACGTGTGCTGCAACAGTCCATGTAGGAGGCAAGATGTCGCTGCCCACAACGACTGACAGAGCAGTGACTTGAAACTCGCATGTATTTGACAAGGAATCATGACCAACATTACTGGACGGAACCACTAGCATCATACTTGATCCTTTGAAATAGCTATTTATTAAAATTCACTACAGGTACCCTTTAATTTATCAACAAAAGTCACCATGAAGACTGTCCCCAACAGTTTCTGAATATTTTTTATAAAGCAGGGATTAATGGTTTTGTACTATGTGCAGCACTGTGTTGGAACACAAAGTCGACGAATGATAAACACTTCAAACAGAAAACGCAGAGAGACTGGCTGAAACTTGTGAACAGAGAGGGAGACTTGGAGTTGCTGAGATTGTAAGTAATATATCATTTGTTTGTTTTAACATTTGTGTTGTAAATTAATAATTCATCCGGCATGATGGTGTTTTCTTTTACAAACTATGGATACAGTAGTTAACTGTTGGTTAAGCGCTGTGAATAAATGCAGAATAAAGGTATATTTTATGAGATTATGGACTTCTAGCACTTTAGTGAGAGATTTGAAGACAATAATAAATCACAATAAAATGAAAATGACAGAATTAATAAAGGCTGCAGTATAAACAATTTTTATGCAATAGAACTAAACTGAAATGAACAAATCTTCCCAGGAAATGAATTGAAACCCTTTTCAATAATTGAAAGTTAATTTGTCATTAAACTGTAAACAACAAAAAATAAAAGAAACTAAATTATTAAACCCTATTGTGGTGTGGGGATTTAAAAATATGATTAATTTTACTTTGAAATATCTTCTCCTTTTCATCTCATCTTCACATCTATGAAGACTGGGTTTCCACTCCAAGATCCATCCTGCACCGAGACGTTCTAAAGGGAAGAGGTTGTCAGTGGAGGAGCCATCCCTGTGTAACCCTTGCCTAATGTTAATTAGGTAAGGGAAATAATTAAGCGTAGACCAGTTGCTAGGTTCGTAAGGGTTACAATAGGGAATTAGAGTGAGTGTGGAATGAAATAGCTGGAGGCAAGAAATGAGCAATTCATGTCTGTTATTAATAAATATAGAACGAGCAAAATATACAAACAATGTACAAATATACAAATATAACAACGGCCGGCATGAAATAAAACCCCAAAAATGTCCTACTGAGCTCAGTGTTTGTTTGTCCGTTTGGTTTAGCCGTTTGACCAGTCAAGATATCTTGTATCTCCGGCTCAGGTTTCTTTTCCTCTTTTAAAGCGGCAGCTTGAGTTGTTACCACTTCAATGTTGTGCACTGGAGAGAGGAGGGATGTCCTTCAACTGAAACCTTGGTCAGACCTCTGTTCAATCTCGGGTCAGGCTCGCCATCTCCATTCGGAGAAAATCCAGGATCCAGAAGGTTTTTGGTCGGCAACCAGAAAACACCTAGCCAAGATGAGGTTTCAGTGTGAATACAGCAAAGGGCACAGCCACAGTGCCCCTCACGCTCGTGCTCCCATCAACAAGAAGAGGTATCTGTGTGAATCAGACCGCTTCACAACCTCTCTCGTCCGCGCTCATATCGTGAAAGACTGAATTCCGAGTGCGCGCTCGCTGCCTCTACTCGGAAGGCGGGGCTAATATCGCTCTTAACGAATGGAAAGACCCAGATCACCCAACGTGACCATGAACCGGAAATTCAAAAGTTGGATGACGAGGATCACACTTCCTCTTCCCCAAGATAGTCGGTTTTCAAAATAAAATCACACACTTTCATTAATACAAATGAAATCTGAGAAACAGGGTAATTTTCTCAGCTGGGTTACACCTGCTTCGTTGTGGATTTCAGCACAGAAGAAGACCTCAAATTTTTCAGGAGTCTTAGTTTTCAAATCCAAGATTCAATAAGGTGGTACCATAACTTTCTCCATACTCTAACATGCATTCAATGCAATTTAGTTGTTGTAATGACTAATTCTTTTATTTCTTTTTTTTTTTTAAGTTCTCAGCAAGAATACAATGTTAGTCATTTTTTGAGAACTTTACTGAGCATTTAATTCTAAATAAATCACTGTTTAACAGGATTATTTTTTTTTTTTGGCAATCCTGTGCTTTTCTTGTGGTGTTACATAGAACAGCATCACTGTAAACTATGGAAAAAGCAGCTACTTCAAAATCTCTACTTCCTCACACAACTTTCAGTGCAAAAAAACTCTAAAAATGTCACAACTTTTTGGAAAAGCTCCCACAAATTCAGACTTTTTGGGCCACAACAATCACAAAAACAGTCGACAAAATCCTGGAGGGACTGAAATACAGTGAGATTATGTATACAAGCTTCATCAATCAATCAATCAATCAATCAATCAAACTTTATTTGTATAGCACTTTTAAAACATTAGATGCTATGCAAAGTGCTTTACATAGATAAAAACAATAGACACATTTAATTACATATATTACATGATACATCCCCCACCCCTTCCAACCCTCCCATAAACATACCCACAAACACAACACACACAGGCACATACATCACCCCCTACTTTTCTTACACACATTTAAAATAAAGGAGACATTACTCGGCACCGAGACACCACGTGAAGGAGCAACCATCCTGAGGAAACACTGGAGCTAAAACACATAAATACAAAATAAAACTAAGAACACAAAGAGAAAAGAGAACTAAAGACCCATACTTAGAAACTGAGCTAAGAACACATCAAAATAAGAAAATCTAAAAGCAAATGGAGCTAAGAAGAATGTAAAAACAATGGAACATAAATGACTACTTCAATTATAGTTAAACGGTTTGTTAAAAGCCAAAATTTAAAAAGGTACAAAAAGAACTAAGAACACATAAAAACAGGAACTAAAAAACCCATACTTAAAAAAAAAAACATGCATTGAATTTGTTTACTCACTCTGGGTTGTTAACTTGACATTACACACCCTTTGCACTAAAGAAAGCACTTGTTAGCACTTTGTGAAATCATCAGTTAAATAATAAAAAGTGCATTATTGTAACTAATTTTGGCTCAGTTCTCTATGTGATAATTTATGAATTAACAAAGTTAGAATATTCCTGCTACAATTTGCAGCATTAGGTCTCTAAGATTTTTTTTCCTGGCAAGTAAAATTGCTGTTAAAATGGTAATTTTCGGGGACTTCTGGTTATGGCGGCCACGTAGGAAGACGTGTTTCACACTGCTCTGCTCCTAAAAATAAAAAGTTTACTAAAACTCTCTTAATTGGAACAAAAACCCATCCCAGCGTTTAGGTGTGGATATGGTAAAGACCAAGGCTGGGAAATTAGGCGGAGGAAAAAGCAATTTGACAAAACAACCCAAGCTAACAGACTTCCACGCTCGTGGCGAAGCAGAAAAAACTCTAGGATGATGGCGGAGGATGTAGCCAGCAGCAGAGCGGGAGCTGCTGAGGAGGGGACAAGCGCGGTGCTCGCTGCCATCAGCTCCATGAGAACAGAGTTTTCTTCTAAATTTGATGGAATTATAGCAGCGATAGAAGGAATGAGAAAGGAAACAAGCGACTGTATGGAACGAGTATCGCAGGCGGGGCTCCGAATTTCAAGCGCTGAAGATGACGTCACCAACCTACAATCAAAGTTGCAAACACTGGAATTAAAATGGAAACGTCTGGAAGATAATGTCCTGGACTTGGAATCCCGCTCGCAACAGAATAATTTGAGGCTGGTGGGCCTCCCGGAGGGAACGGAGGGACGGGACCCATGTTCCTTTTTGGAAAAGTGGATTCCAGAAGCGCTGAACAACGCGGACCTGCAGTCATCGGTCGTTTTAGAGAGAGCTCACCGAATCGGCCCACCAATAAGACACCACCGAGGACGCTGATTATGAAGTTCCTCAACTACAGGGACAAGATGACGGTCTCCAACGTGGCGCAAGCTAAAGGGGAAATTAAATACCAGGATCAACAGGTGCGGTTCTACCCAGATTTGGCCACAGGAATTCAACAATTAAGGAGGCAGTTCGACCCCACCCGCAAAGGGCTGCGCAACCTCGGGATTCGTCACGGAGTGATTCATCCGGCAAGACTGCTGGTCACATATAAAGGGAGAACCCACATCTTCAAGACCCCTCAAGAGGCGCAGGTGCTCATTAAGCAGATCCAAAAGGAGACTGGTGGGAGCTAAGCATGAACATGACAAAGGTAGAACATTTAACCCCTTGACGCCTGTTGTCGCAAATTCGCATCAAACCGCTTCCGCTCCAAATGCAACCAAAATACCGTCTGTATTCCTCCACTTCCGGTTGGAGCACTTCCAACACATACCAAGGAACCTTTTGCAAGCATTAGTTTCTCGTAGGAACGGTCAGAGACGGAGCATCATCCATTTCCTGATTGCTAGGGTTAGGGTTAGGGTTATAGTTTGGCAGTCATGAGAGTTGAAAATACTGAAAATAACTTTGTTGCATAAATAAAAGATTCTTCATACTTGAGATGGGAACAGGTGCTTTTTTACCATTTTTTTTTTACCATAGATGCCTGTTTTCGCTAATTTGCATCATACCTAAAATTATATCTATTTTATGTGCTATAGTCAAATTAACTTTCTCAACTTAATTTAGCATCTACTTGAAAGCAAAAACACAAGTGAATTTTTTTTTTCATAATTGGAAATAAATTCAGGCGTTAAGGGGTTAAGCATTTGTACAGGCATCTGATTGATCTGAAACATAACAAGTCTACAAAATACAGACTGTATTAAAAAAAAAGCTATGATGTACAAAGTTGCTATAAAACTTTGAAGTTATGTTGAAAAAACTACAGAAGAGAGTTAATGTCATTAAAAATAGTAGTAGAGTCAGGGTGATTGAGAGGAGAAAGAGAGAGTGGTTTGACTGATCCTCGCAGGTGTGGAACAGTCACTAGCTATAACGGGAGATGGAATTTTTTTTGATTTTGGGGGGATTACCACGAATGTGGGGAAAGGGAATTTGTTTTTGTGTAGTTTGTCGGATGAATGTTCAACCATCCATGTTTCTGCTTCTCTGTATGAGCATGTTCATATTGCAAGGTAATCTCAAACTCCTTATTGATCGTAGATCAAACCGTTAATCTTAATTTAACTTCATGGAATTGCAGAGGTCTACAAAATCTAAAAAAAACTTAAACAAGTTATGAATAAAATAAAAGACATAGATTCAAAAATTGTATTTTTACAAGCTATTTATTACGAGCTATTCGGTCTCTGTACGACCGTTGTGAGAGTTTAGTTCGTATTGCCAACACTCGGTCGGAGTCATTCCCAGTGAGAGTTGGACTCCGCCAGGGCTGCCCTTTGTCACCGGTCCTGTTCATAATTTTTATGGACAGGATTTCTAGGCGCAGCCAGGGAATGGAGGGTGTCATGCTTGGTGACCACAGGATCTCATCTCTGTTGTTTGCAGATGATGTTGTCCTGTTGGCTTCATCCAGCAATGACCTACAGCTCTTGCTGGGACGGTTTGCCGCTGAGTGTGAAGCGGCTGGGATGAGAATCAGCACCTCCAAGTCCGAGTCCATGGTCCTCAGCCGGAAAAAGGTGGATTGTCCTCTCCGGGTTGGGGACAGGCTCCTGCCCCAAGTGGAGGAGTTTAAGTATCTTGGGGTCTTGTTCACGAGTGAGGGGAAAATGGAGCGAGAGATCGACAGACGGATTGGAGCAGCATCTGCAGTGATGCGGACGTTGTACCGGTCTGTTGTGGTGAAGAGGGAGCTTAGTTCTAAGGCAAAGCTTTCGATTTACCAGTCAATCTACGTTCCTACTCTCACCTATGGTCACGAGCTTTGGGTAATGACCGAAAGAACGAGATCGCGGATACAAGCGGCTGAAATGAGCTTTCTCCGTAGGATTGCTGGACTCACCCTCAGAGATAGGGTGAGGAGCTCAGTCATCCGGGAGAGGCTCAGAGTAGAACCGCTGCTCCTCCACATTGAAAGGAGTCAGTTGAGGTGGTATGGGCATCTGATTAGGATGCCTCCTGGACGTCTCCCACTTGAGGTGTTTCAGGCACGTCCCACTGGGAGGAGACCCCGGGGCAGACCCAGGACTCGGTGGAGAGACTATGTCTCCCAGCTAGTCTGGGAACGCCTTGGTATCCCCTCTGAAGAGCTGGAGCAGGTGGCTGGGGAGAGGGAAGTCTGGGCTTCTCTGCTTGAACTGCTGCCTCCGCGACCCGGACCTCCGGAAAAGCGGTAGAAGATGGATGGATGGATGGATATTTTTACAAGAAACTCATCTAATAGAGGAGGATGTAAAAAGAATTAGGAGTAGATGGCAAGGTGACGTGTTCACCTCATCATTTTCATCCCGAGCTAGGGGAGTTATGACTCTCACACATAAAACAGTCCCATTTCAAGTGAAAAATGTAATTGGAGACAAATTTGGAAGATATCTAATCATCCAAGGATCTTTGTTATTAGAAAATATAAATCTGGTGAACTTATACGGCCCCAATATTGATGATCAAAACTTCTTTGTTAATTTATTCCTCACTTTATCATCACTTACAGGGCAACATATAATAGCAGGGGATTTTAATTGTACATTGAATCCCAGTATAAGATAAGATAAGATAAGATAAGATAAGATAAGCCTTTATTAGTCCCACAATGGGGAAATTCCAGGATTGCAACAGCACAGGGATAGCAACACTCAGAGCAACAATCAGAAGGCAAGAAAAAAAAACAAGCAAGCAAGAGCAGCTAATAAACATATGTACGTATTACTATAAAATATATATATATACACACACACACAGACACACAGTGCAGAGCATTGTAGCTGGATGGAATAAATATATGAATATATGAACACACAGTGCAGAGCATTGTAGCTAGATGGAATAAATATGTAAATATATAAACACCCACAGTACGGAGCATTGCAGCTAGGTGGAATAAATATGCAAGTATATAAACACACACAGTGCGGAGCAATGTAGCTAGATGGAATAATATGTAGATATATAAATATATAAACACACCCAGTGCTGAGCATTGTAGCTAGATGGAATAAATATGCAAATATATAAACACACACAGTGCAGAGCATTGTTGCTAGATGGAATGAAACAGCATAACCGTCTACTTAGTTATCCTACATGGTATGATTATGTGCCCATACATATTCTCACCCTCCATAGCGACCGGTATGATCCTAGTTGTATGCCGGAGGGGACCATTGTGTAAGTCTATTGCATCTTTTGCATTCAAAAAACTATTAGTTTGTTACGTCTTTTTGCTATCTCTGCGAGCAGCCCTGCTTAGGTTGTACAGTCTGACAGCCGTTGGTAGGAAGGACCTACGAAACCTCTCGGTTGTGCACCTGGGATGATGTAGTCTGCTGCTAAATGAGCTCCTCAGTGCATTCAGTATGTCCTGCATAGGGTGGAACTCGGACTCCAGCAGAGATGACAGTTTAGCCACCGTCCTTCTCTCTCCTATCTCCTCCATCGGATCAAGGCGCTGCCCCAGGACAGAGCTAGCTTTCTTAATCAGTTTGTTCAGTCTCTTCCTATCGGCTGCAGTAATGCCACTGCCCCAGCAGACCACTCCAAAAGTGATGGCTGATGCCACCACCGTGTCATAGAATGACTTCAGCAGCGCCCCTTGTACACCAAAAGACCTGAGTCTCCTCAGCAGGAACAGCCTGCGCTGTCCCTTCTTGTAGAGTGCATCAGTATTGTGTGACCAGTCTAGTTTATTGTTCAGATGAATACCCAGGTACTTATAGGATGTCACCATCTCGATGTCTGTTCCCTGTATATTTACTGGTACTGTGAGGGGCTGCCCATGCCTGCGGCAGTCCACCACCAGCTCCTTAGTTTTCCTCGCGTTGATCTGGAGGCAGTTCCGATGGCACCAGTCCACGAAGTCCTGGATAAGCCCTCTGTACTCAGCTTCATCTCCATTGGAGATGAGGCCAACGATCGCAGAGTCATCAGAGAACTTCTGTAGATGGCAGTGTGTTGTGTTGTGTGAGAAGTCCGCAGTATAAAGAGTGAACAGGAAGGGAGCCAGCACCGTTCCCTGGGGGGCCCCCGTGCTACTGATGATCGTGTCGGACACACAGTCCCGGGTTCTCACAAACTGAGGCCGGTTCGTGAGGTAGTCCAGGATCCATGATGACAGGTGCTGGTCCACCCCTGCGCGCAGCAGCTTGTCCTTCAGGATCATCGGTTGGATGGTGTTGAAAGCACTGGAGAAGTCAAAGAACATGATCCTCACCATATTCCCGGGCTTCTCCAGGTGGGACAGAGAACGGTGAAGGAGGAAGATCACCGCATCCTCCACCCCAATGCCATGCTGGTAGGCGAACTGGAGTGGATCCATCGCTGGTTCCACCAGGGGGCGGAGGTGAGCAAGGAGCAGTCTCTCCAGGGTCTTCATCAAGTGGGACGTCAAGGCCACCGGTCTGTAGCTGTTCAGGTCTTTGGGGTGGGAAGTTTTTGGTACAGGTACCACACAAGATGTTTTCCACAGCTGTGGTACCCTCCCCAGTTTCAGGCTCATGTTGAAGATATACGTCACAATCCCACACAGCTGGTCTGCACAGGACTTGAGGAGCTTTGCGCTGATGCCGTCCGGTCCCGGCGCCTTCCTCGCCTTGATCTTCCTCAGCTCCGTCCTCACCTGGGTCCTGGTCAGGGTCAGGATGGGGGGCTGTGTGTTGGGAGTGGGGGGGTGTTGGTGGAGTGGGGAGTGGGCAGCAGGACTTGATTTCTTTAGAGGCAGCAGTGGTTGTTGTGCAGTCAGGGGGGAGGGCGGTTGGTCAAATCTATTGAAAAACAGATTCAGGTTGTTCGCCCACTCCCTGCCCCCTGTGGCCTGGGGGGAGGTATTCTGGAGCCCCGAGATGGTTTTGAGGTTTCTCCAGACCCCGCTGATGTCGCTCTGTTGCAGCTTGTCCTCCATCTTCTTCCTGAAGCTGTCCTTGCCTTCTCTGATCTTTCTCCTCAGCTCCCTCTGTACGGACTTCAGCATCTCCCTGTTCCCTGACCTGAAGATCCTCTTCTTCTCTCTCAGAAGTGTTTTTATCTCAGGGTTGATCCAGGGTTTGTTGTTTGAGTGACGCCGTATGGTCTTGGTGGGAACGGATTTGTCCACACAGAAGCTGAGGTAGCCCGTGAAGGTGTGAATGAGGCCATCGATGTCCTCACCATGTGGATCGCAGAGCTGCTTCCAGGCGGTGGCTTCAAAACAGCCCTTTAGGGTGTCCATTGTCTCCTCAGACCATAACTCCACAGTGTGCATGGCCGGAGGTTGTCTGTGCACTAGGGGTTTGTACACCGGCCGGAGATGAACCAAGTTGTGATCCGATCTCCCGAGTGGGGGTAGTTGTGATGAGGTGTACGCCTCCTTAGTGTTTGCGTAGAATAAATCCAGTGTTTTATTGTCTCTAGTGTGGCATGTGACATACTGGGTGAACGTGGGTAGAATGGGAGACAGTGAAACATGGTTGAAATCGCCTGAGATGAGGAGAAGAGCATCTGGGTGTTCTGTCTGCAGCCTGCTGGTTACTGAATGGATGACGTCACGTGCTGTCCCAGCGTTCGCCGTCGGATTTGCATAAACAACAATGCAGATCACGTGTGAGTGTTCTCTCGGGAGATATGTAGGCCTCATGCTAACAGCTAGCAACTCAATGTCTTTGCTACAGTGTCGTTGTTTAACAGTGATATGTCCCGGTCTGCACCAGTTGTTGTTAACATACATTATCACTCCACCGCCCCTAGCCTTGCCACTGTCTGGTGTTCGGTCAGCTCGTATCATGTGAAAACCCTCCAGCTCAATGTTAGCATCTGCTGCTAGTTCAGTTAGCCACGTCTCAGTAAACAAAAGGAGAGAGCACTCCCGGTATGTGCTATCATAACGGGAGATAGCCGCTAGCTCATCTAACTTTCCCAGTATCGACCGTACATTTCCCATGACAACAGATGGAAGGGAGGGTCTGTACCTTATATTTTTTGTCCTCCGCCTTACTCCAGCCCGGCAGCCGCGGCGTTTTCGCCTCAGTTCTCTCGGTATGTCGGGTTTTTCCAATGGGACCGGGTGGCGGTTGAATGCTAGCAGCTGTTCTCTGCTGTATCGTATCCTGCTATAGACAGTGGCTCCGTCCACCGGCTCAGGAGACATTTAGGACGATCTGTGTGTCCGTGATATAAGTGGGGTGAAAAAAAAAAGATGGATCAAAAGAGAGAGGAAGGGAAAAAGACTCGGAATCGAGCCGCTGTTGCAAAAGGCAGCCGACTCGTGTGGCGCCGAGAGAATCACTATAGATAGATTAACAGGACTGGACTGTACGCACAATGGATGCAGGATGACCATTAATCATTTTATGAAAGAATTGAGATTGCTAGATATATGGAGAGAAATGAAACCACAAGTCAAAGCCTATTCTTGTTATTCTAATACCTATAAGACATTCTCACGTATTGACTACTTTTTGATCTCTACAGAATTAAGGTCCAAGATTCAAAACTGTTTCTATGATAACATTGTGATCTCTGATCATGCACCCTGCTGTCTAATATATGTAGATAAGAAATTGACAAAGGATCCAGGTAGGTGGCATTTTCAGCATAAATGGCTTCAGGATGAGGAATTTGTTAAGTACATAGAAAAACAGATAGATGAGTTCTTTGATATTAATATTACACAAACAACGGCAAGTATAAAGTGGGAGGCTTTCAAAGCTTTTATTAGGGGGCATATTATTAGTTATACAGGCTCAAAATCTAAGAAGACCAGAGAGGAGAGAGTCCAATTGGAACGTAAAATAAAAGTTCTTCAAGAAAAGGTGTATGCAGGAAGTAACCCACAGTTAGAGAACGAATTACTGATTCTGAGAGCTGAATATGACAAAAAATCAGTGAATAGAGCTGCCTCGAGTCTTCTAAGATTGAAGCAAACTTTTTATGAACAAGGTGAAAAATCAGGAAAATTATTGGCATGGCAGATTAAACAATTAGAATTTAAAACACCAATTACCAGTATTATAAGTAAGGGACAGGTAGTTATAGATCCTTTAGAAATTAATAGTGCCTTTAGAGATTATTATGAAAAACTATATGATACAAAAAATGAAACTGACTTAACAAAACTAAATGGGTTTTTGGGTGGATTATATACACCAAGTATTCCAAATGAAAACAGGGAGATATTGGAGTCTAAAATGAGTCAAGAAGAAGTTGGGCAAGCCATTGATAATATGAAATCAGGAAAAAGAGCAGGACCAGATGGTCTTACAGTTGACCTCTATAAAAAATTTAAGAATAAATTAATAAAACTACTTTTGGAAATGGTTTTAGAAGCATTTCAAAATGGTAATTTACCACCATACATGAATAATGCCTTAATTATACTGTTGCCAAAACCAGGTAAACCCCCTAATAAATGTGAAGACTCACAGAGTCACTAAGACTCGCCTTAATAGACTTTTTCCGACCATTTCACCACTATGTGACAAGTGTAAAATAAGTGATGGTACTTTATGTCATTTATTTTTCTCCTGCCCCTCGCTTAAAAATTTTTGGTCTCAGATTTTTAATTTGTACAGTGTCATATATAAAAAAGTCATAATACCTGATGTCTTAACAGTAATACTTGGTTGTTCAGATCAAACTTTGCTCTGCTCACAGTCACTTCAGCATGCTATTAGGTTTGGCATGATTGTTGCGAAGAGGGTCATTCTGAAAGAATGGAAGGCCAATACGCCGCCCAGTTATATTAACTGGCTTAATGATTTGGCATCCTGCTTGTACCTTGAAGAGATTAGATATCATTTGTCTAATACTCAAGATATGTTTACTAAAATTTGGGGACCATTTATGGATCACATTAAGAAAAAGAAGACTCAGCCTGTAACATGAAAGGATTGTATCATGAAACTTGCTTAGCATGGACTGCTTACACTTTTGTAGTTATATGGGCTTTGTGTAACAATCACTTATTTCTTTGTGTATTTTCTTGAGCACTGGCAGTGTTTATTGTTTATTGTTCTGTCTTATTTTCAAAAAAACTGAATAAAATATATATTGAAAATAAATGTGAAAACATGAGACCAATAAGCATATTAAATGTTGATCTTAAGATAATCTGTAAAATTTTAGCAAAACGACTACAAGAAATATTACCAAATATTATTTACAGAGATCAGAATGGCTTTATAATGGGAAGACAAGGCTTCCATAATGTAAGAAGACTATTTAATATTATTTATTCTAATAAAGAAGCACCGGATACAGCTCTCCTATCATTGGACGCCGAAAAGGCCTTTGATAGGGTCGAATGGCCCTTTCTTTTTGAAGTCTTACAAAGGTTTGGACTTGGAAATAATTTCATAAAATGGGTTCAGATAATATAATAATGCTACAGCAGAAATCCTAACAAACAGCAATATCTCAAAATCAATAAAAATCAATAGAGGATGTCGACAAGGCTGTCCACTTTCACCTTTACTGTTTACTATGGCAATTGAACCTTTAGCGATGGCAGTACGTTTACATCCACAAATATATGGAATTAAAGTTGGACCAACAGAACATAAAATCTCCCTGTATGCTGATGACATAATTTTGTTTATGTCGAATCTTAAAAAATCAATTCCGACCTTGTTGAATTTAATAAAGAATTTTGGGGAAATAGCAGGATATAAAATAAATAAAACTAAATCTTCAATATTAATGCTAAATGAGACCCAGAGAAATCACCCAGCTCCTGAGGTAAATCAATTCAATGTTGTAAATCAGTTTAAATATTTAGGAATTCAAATTGTGCCTAAGCTAGAATTAGTCGCCAGTGCCAACTATGAAGCCTTAATGATAGACATTAATGAGTTACTTCAGAGATGGATGTCACTACCAATGTCGATGATAGGGAGAATCAATATACTTAAAAGTAATATCTTACCTAAAATACTTTATTTATTTCAATACATTCCTTTACCACCACCTTCAGATCTATTCTCAAGAATTAAAAAAAAAGTTAGTGGAATTTATATGGAACAATAGGAAGGCTAGATTACGTCTGTCCTTACTATATTTACCATTTGATCGTGGAGGTCTGAAATGTCCAAAGTTTATGTTGTATTACTGGTCAGCACAACTGAGGTCTATGACACATTATTTTTCATCAAATGATCTCCCTCACTGGACTGAAATGGAATCATACAATTTACCTTTACCTCTTCCCATATTCATATACTCAGACTCGGCAAAAAAATTACAGAAACAAGTTAAAAATCCATTTGTAAAGCATATGATCAAAATATGGTGTGAAACCAAAAAATATTTAAAAGAACCACACTTATTGTCACAACTTAGCCCAATATGGGGTAATCAATATTTTAAACCAGGGAGAGCGGATGCTGTATTTAAAGTATGGAATTTAAAAGGGATTCAAAAGATTCAAGATTTATATCTGTCATGTTCAGATAACATAATGTCTTTTGAAGAGCTGAGGATCAAATTTAATCTTAATAGAACACATTTTTTTAAATATCTTCACCTTAGGAACTTTATTCGATCAAATCAAAATAATGCTCTCACTCGACCTATTTATTCATCCTTGGAAAAAATTTTGACGAAAGATAGTAAGAGAAAGGGTATTATTTCAGAGTTTTATAACTCATTGACACTATCCTCAAGTGAAAACTCAGAGAAAAGATTGAATTATTGGAAAGAAGACCTGCAAACTGAAATTTCAGAGGAACAATGGGAATTGGCTTGTACAGAAGCTCAAACCAAATCAATAAATGTACGTCTTAAATTGATACATTTTAAATAGTTAATGCGGATGTATGTTACACTGGTGGAATTCAATAGATATAACAAAAACATACCAGATACGTGCACAAAATGTATGGAAAGTAAAGGAACCTTATTTCATTGTGTATGGGAATGTAGAAAAATTAGAATGTTTTGGGAAGAGGTGAGGGAAACAATTGAAAAAATAATTTCAAAACAAATCATATTGAATCCTAAATTGTTTTTGTTGGGTCTGCATCCAGAAAAGCATAACTTTAATAAAAGTGAAAGAGCATTCATAGACCTCAGTTTGCTTAACGCCAAAAAATGTATTGCACTATTGTGGAAAAAGAGTCATAGACCAGATGTGATTCAGTGGTTATAACAGATGTTAACAAACCTTCCACTAGAAAGAATAACATACATACTGAAATCAAAGGAAATTGTATTTGAGAATATATGGAGACCTTTCATTGATTATGTAAAGAATTTAAACATAACTTTGAAGAAGAAGGTGAATGATATATGTGGACCTTGCAAATTCCAAACTGGTGAATGTATATTATGTATTCTTATGTAACAGATTACCTAGACTAAACAGAGGAGCATTGTTGTTGACTTGCCTTTGTTAATGGTTGTTGTTGTTTTTAGTACTTTTTTTTTGTTGTAGTTAGTTTTTTTTAATTTTTAAATTACTTTAGTGTTAGTGTTTGACTGTTTGTGCCACGTTTGTAAAAAAAGGTTCCATAAAAAATATTGTGGAAAAAATGGTAATTTTCCTCACTGAATCAGGATCGAATCGAAATTGAATCGATTCAGAACCTCAAGAATCGGAATTGAATCAATTCTGGAAATTAGAGATGATTCCCAGCCCTACTCATGAAGGACCCGACAGGGGGGAATGAGGAAAGGAGGGGTGGGGAGGGGGAAAGAAAAGAGGGATGAACAAACAGAGAAAACAAACAGACTAACACAACTGAAACAAACCAAAGACAAGCTGTTTCTTCTGCTGAAAAGGTCTCGTCACGAGTCTGGTATCTGCACCTGTTAAAGGACAGAGAGACATGTGTGTGCGCACGTGTGTGTGCGTGTGTATGAGAATGCATGCAAAGTAAGTGTGTGCATGTGAGTGGTTTGCCAGGAAACATGCAAAGAGGGTGGTAGCGGTTTTGGACATGTTTTGGATTCAGGGCAAGTGATGCTGACTAAAAAGAAATTATATGCAAAGAGTGCCATAGAGCTGTGTCTGCACTGCAGAGCAACACAACTAACTGAAAAAACACCACAATCACAAGTACGATAAATGCATGAAGGCTAAAGCTAATGTCACTTCACTAAATCACAGTAGGTGTCCGGCACCGACCCAGGCAACCATAGCATCAACCCTACACAGAGTTTCACTGTATCCATCCACCTCCCAAAGACACGCTAAAGGACAGTGCATCTGGAACGTATTCAGAAGGCTTCACTTTTTCTACATTTTGTTATGTTACAGCTAGGGCTGTCACAGTGGAGGAATTTCCCCTGCAGTGATGGTGGATAGCTCAACACCACAATATGTGGCATTATTGCAAATGTTTTTAGGACCCTGTGGTCTCGTAATTTAAACAGGTTCATAACTTATGTGGCAAATGATGGAAGCTGTGAGAAACTTGCTACAGCTCCGCCTCAACTTGTGTGTGTGTAACAACTGTGCGGAGCGCCGGTCTTCCTACAGGCATGAACTGCTGAGTCTGTTTAAAAAAAAAAAAAAAAAACTTGATCATTTTCATAAAGCAGTGGCAGGAACTCCAGTGTTTCAACTACAGGGTGTGCGAACTGGTTGGCGACTGCAATGACATTCAGCTTACTTAAACAGGACAGCCTCCACACAGGACTCTGTGTGGCTCTTGTCTCCGTGATTTTTGCCTCTGTCCAAAAGAAAATCACGTTCAAACAAGCAATGCACTATGCAGTAGTTGTTTTGCTCTCAGAGCTCAACTGTCAGGATCATAAACACTCCGCTCAGAAGGAAATGACATGCTTTGTGCCCTTTCAGTGCTCATTGTCATGGCTGTATTTGGCAATTCGTCCAAACGCTTCCGCCACTAACTGCCTGCTGGAGTCCATCTGGAGAGTCCCCCACACGGTGCTGGCGACGGCAGCACCTGGTATTATGGAAGCTTCCACAGTACCGGGTGCAAACATGCTGTTGGCAATAAAGATGCAGCAGCATCTTCGTGGAAAAGGAGTGAAAACCGGGAAGTCAAACAGCAGAAATGGACTCTATATTTGAAGAGAAACTTTGTGAAGAAGACCACCGTTTCTTCGTTGGTGAAAATCCTGGTGCATCAGTGCCTTGGTGCTACCTATCGGATGGGAGTAAAACTACAAATGATGGTTGTGCATCAACCGCTTGGCCTGGGTAGATGAAAAAAGTGAGATGAACAGCACCGCGTGAGTGCCGGGCTCGTCCAAAGCGTATGTAGACCAAGGCGGACTAGAGGGGAACTGCAGCATAAAGCAGGCTTTACAAGGCAGAGTGTCTCACTAAGTGTGACTGTCCGACAGAAACATGAGTTTATTAAAGTACTTTAAAAGCAGAAAAAAAAAATCAGAAGAGGTATGTAAGCACTGAAGGCATTTATCATGGTTTTAACCCGCTGGAAACGGGAGCAATAACGGAAGAGTCGCTTAATTAAGAGATGTGGTTAGAATTCATATGCAGCCAGCTTCATATTAAGGGAAAGGCAAGGGGGACTACTGAATTGCTGAGGATATATTTCACCAGCCGCTACAATATTAAGTTATGTTCCCAATTATGTACCTGGCAAGTTAAGATGACCAAAATTCACAAAGCCAATGACTTTAATCTGTCAGCAGCCTTCAGACAAACTAAACGTGTCAGCATTTGGACTTCAAAATAAGGGAGGTTTTTCTTGGCGGTGAGGAGATTTCTAAAAAAAACTATAAATATATAGAAATATAACAGAAATAACAGCATCCTTGGTCATTTAAGTTAATTTAAATCATTAAATACAATTTTATTAATATTTTTCTTTGTAATGAGAGTTAAATTATCGTTCTGTTCTGACTGCAAAGTTATGATCAAAAATATAAATTGTTATAAGGAAAAAGTAAAAAGAAATTACCACAGTCTGTTTCAAATTTATTTAAAAAGCAGAAATTTTATTTTAAAAAGACAAAAGTAAGCCATAAAATAATCCAAAAATTTATAATAAAGTTTCAAATGTACAAGAAAAGTCAATTTTAAGGATAAGGACCTGTACTTACAGTGGGGTAAAAAAGTATTTAGTCAGCCACCAATTGTGCAAGTTCTCCCACTTAAAAGATGAGAGAGGTATACCTCAACTATGAGAGACAAAATGAGAAAAAAAAAATCCACAAAATCACATTGTCTGATTTTTAAAGAATTTATTTGCAAATTATGGTGGAAAATAAGTATTTGGTCAATAAAAACGTTCATCTCAATACTTTGTTACGTATATACCCTTTGTTGGCAATGACAGAGGTCAAACGTTTTCTGTAAGTTTTCATAAGGTTTTCACACACTGTTGTTGGTATTTTGGCCCATTCCTCCATGCAGATCTCCTCTAGAGCAGTGATGTTTTGGGGCTGTCGCTGGGCAACACGGACTTTCAACTCCCTCCAAAGATTTTCTATGGGGTTGAGATCTGGAGAATGGCTAGGCCACTCCAGGACCTTGAAATGCTTCTTACGAAGCCACTCCTTCATTGCCCGGGCGGTGTGTTTGGGATCACTGTCATGCTGAAAGACCCAGCCACGTTTCATCTTCAACGCCCTTGCTGATGGAAGGAGGTTTTCACTCAAAATCTCACGATACATGGCCCCACTCATTCTTTCCTTTACACGGATCAGTCGTCCTGGTCCCTTTGCAGAAAAACAGCCCCAAAGCATGATGTTTCCACTCCCATGCTTCTCAGTAGGTATGGTGTTCTTTCTCCTCCAAACACGACAAGTTGAGTTTTTACCAAAAAGTTCTATTTTGGTTTCATCTGACCATATGACATTCTCCCAGTCCTCTTCTAGATCATCCAGATACTCTCTAGCAAACTTCAGACGGGCCTGGACATGTACTGGCTTAAGCAGGGGGACACGTCTGGAACTGCAGGATTTGAGTCCCTGGTGGCGTAGTGTGTTACTGATGGTAGCCTTTGTTACTTTGGTCCCAGCTCTCTGCAGGTCATTCACTAGGTCCCCCCGTGTGGTTCTGGGATTTCTGCTCACCGTTCTCGTGATCATTTTGACCCCACGGGTTGAGATCTTGCGTGGAGCCCCAGATCGAGGGAGATTATCAGTGGTCTTGTATGTCTTCCATTTTCTAATAATTGCTCCCACAGTTGATTTCTTCACACCAAGCTGCTTACCTATTGCAGATTCAGTCTTCCCAGCCTGGTGCAGGTCTACAATTTTGTTTCTGGTGTCCTTTGACAGCTCTTTGGTCTTGGCTATAGTGGAGTTTGGAGTCTGACTGTTTGAGGTTGTGGACAGGTGTCTTTAACACAACTAATCGTGTGTTTTTAGATGGTTTTAGTTCAGACACAGAGCTGGCTAATGCTTTTAATTGTTTTTATGGTCGTTTTGACTCCTTTGATTTTAGCACAGAAATCCAAGATTTGAAACAGAAACTCAAAGACAATCGGCACTTTAATATTGAGATGCAGGATGTTAAAAGGGAGTTCCGCGCTGTAAAAGTGAACAAAAGTCAGGGCCCTGATAATATATGTGGGCGCCTGGTAAAGTCCTGTGCACATGAACTGAGTCCTATATTTCATTACATTTTCAATAAGTCCTTACAGACACAACATGTGCCTAAGATCTGGAAAGATGCCGTGGTTGTTCCCGTTCCAAAATCCAGCTGTCCTAAAACGGTAAATGACTTTAGACCAGTTGCTTTGACTTCAATTTTAATGAAAATTTTTGAAAAACTGGTCAGATGTGAGGTCCTAAGGCAGACTGAACATGCATTGGATCCTCTGCAGTTTGCCTATAGGCCTCACAGAGGAGTGGAGGATGCCACTGTCACTCTGTTTGACATGCTTTTCAAACATCTGGATTTTAATGGGACACACGCCAGGCTTTTATTTGTGGACTTTTCTTCTGCCTTTAATACAATCCAACCTCATATTTTAGTTGAAAGGCTCCTGCAACAATTTGATTTAAGCAATAATCTGGTGGGTTGGATTCTGGATTTCTTAACCAACAGGACGCAGAGAGTAAGGGTCAATGGCACATTGTCTGACCTAAAGTGCTCTTCTACTGGCTCTCCTCAGGGGTGTGCGTTGTCACCACTACTCTTCATCCTGTACACAAACATGTGTCGGAGCAGACATGACAACAGACACATTATAAAGTATGCTGATGACTCAGTCATTGTCAGTCTCCTCCAGGATGGTGAGAGTGGCCACGGCCCAGTAGTTGATGATTTTGGTCACTGGTGTGAGGATTCCTACCTGCAGCTGAATACAACAAAAACGAAAGATATGATTATTGACTTTAGGAGGAAAACTCCCAGGCACAAAGTCACCATACTAAAAGGCCAGACCACCGAATGTGTACAATCGTACAAATATCTTGGGACGATTATTGATAGTGGATTGAACTTTGAGGTGAACTGTGAAAGGGTGTGCAAAAAGGGTCAGCAAAATTTGCATTGTTTGAGAAAACTTGCACGCTTCAAAATTGACCGAACCATAATGACTATGTTTTATCGGGCTTTTATTGAATCTGTTTTATCCTTTTCTTTAATGTCATGGTTTGGTCAGATAAAACTGAAACAGAGGAAATCCTTGGATCAGGTAGTCAGATGGTCCAGTCGTTTGCTTGGTGAGTCACAGCTGAGCCTGACATCCCTGTACACCAGACAAGTACAGAGGATGGCCGACTCGATTTTAAATGATGACTCCCACCCTTTGCACTGCAACTTTCAGCTTCTTCCCTCCAGACGGAGGTTTGCTGTCCCAAAAAGTAGAACCCAGCGCTACAAAAACAGCTTTGTCCCTGCTGCTGTCAAAGAGTTGAACAAGCTATAAAAATTATATTGTACATATTTTATATTTACCTATTTTGTAAGATGTGTGCCTGTGTTTGTGTCTATGTTGAATGTAATTAGTGGCTTGTAAATATGGATGTCACCAACTGCAAAACAAATCTACCTACGGGTACAAATAAAGTAACCTGAACCTGAACCTGAACTTAACAAGTTCAAACAGGTGCCATTAATACAGGTAACGAGTGGAGGACAGAGGAGCCTCTTAAAGAAGAAGTTACAGGTCTGTGAGAGCCAGAAATCTTGCTTGTTTGTAGGTGACCAAATACTTATTTTCCACCATAATTTGCAAATAAATTCTTTAAAAATCAGACAATGTGATTTTCTGGATTTTTTTTTCTCATTTTGTCTCTCATAGTTGAGGTATACCTATGATGAAAATTGGAGACCTCTCTCATCTTTTAAGTGGGAGAACTTGCACAATTGGTGGCTGACCAAATACTTTTTTGCCCCAATGTATATAGTGCTTTTTCTAGTCTCAAAGTGCTTCACTAGTACTAACCCTCTATTCTAAAAGCCTATAGGAGACTGATATCTAGAGACAATTCTAGAACAACCAATTAATCTAACATGCATGTCTTTTGGAAGGAAACTGAAGCCCCTGTAGTAAACCCATGCAGCACATGCAAACTCCACAAGGAAAGGTTCCTACCCCTGCCAGCCTGGCGATTTGAACCTGGAACCTTCTAGCTGTAAGGCAAAAGTGCTAGCCACTGCACCACCGTGCTGCCCTCTTTTACAAGAGGAAATTACAAATTTGAGGAAAATGGTTTCAAATTTAGATAAATTTACAAAGAAAAGTAGAAAACTATAAGAAAATTGTTATAAATTTTGGACAAAAATCTCAAACCTTCAAGACTGAAGTCATTACTCAAATTTTTAAGCTGGTTCTCTTTGTACCCTCAACTCAACTAGAAATGTTTGGTTGTCTACTTTTAATTATTAATTTCAAAGCACTGCTTTTACATGAGTAGAATTTCTGACTGCTATTGAGTTTTTGCATATGACGTCAGGGGGCGTGCCGCACTGGCCCGTTAGAGTGTGCCGCCATATTGGATGGCAAGAAACAGCAGCAGCAGGGTGAAACAAACCACATAGCTCACGTGTACCTACAAACTTGGCAAAATGGTGTACTCCTGTTGTTCCCCCTGATAAGGGGATAAGCGGGGAATTAAATGGCCGGTGTGAAATGCAAAAAAAAAAAAAAAAAAAGTTGGATTTTTGAATAATTACCTTCACTGACGTAATCTCTCGCTTTCTCATAACGGGCTGCACGGTGGCGCAGTGGTTTAGCACTGTGGCAGCACAGTTTACCCTCGGCCGGGGGATCGCGGGGATCATGAGATCGTGGGCTCGATCCCAGCCCCCGACCAACAGTGAGCTGTGTGGAGTTTGCATGTTCTCCCCGTGTTGCGTGGGTTTACTCCGGGATTTCTCCGGTTTCCTCCCGCATACCAAAAACATGTAGGTTTAGGGCGCTCGCGCACGCAGCGGCCGGTGGCTTGTCACCAGACTGCAAACCAAATCTACCTACAGGTACAAATAAGTAACAAAAAAAAAACAAAAAAAACTTTGAGTCGGGTCTGGTTTGGGGGCGCCTCTCTGCTTGCTACAAAGGACAATGCACACATGAAAGGGGAGAAAAATATTGTAAATGTGCATAAAATCAGGTACGTTTTAACGCGGCGCGCCGTGGAGAGCCTTTAAAAAAAACAAAAAAACACGCAGCGCGCTTCACTCACCTCTGAGTCCGAGGAGCTGCTGTTGTTTTCCGACTCGTTCACCAGCAAAGACTTCACATCATCCAGATCCCTTTACGCTGACACGTTTTCCAATATCTTTTCCTCCTGCTCCCCTTCGTCTTTGAAAGATATCATCTCATCGTTTGCCCCCAAATCATCCCCGCTGAGCAGATTACTGGCAGTCATTGTTCTGCTAATTGCTCCAGCTGTTACCCCACACCCGCCACCTCCGTTCAACTGAGGCATTTCGGCACACCAGAGGAGCGCACGGGAGAGAGATTAAAAACACTTGTCTACTGTTATGACTGCTGACAATGACTCCACTGAATGTGACACAGACATCGCAGACAGTGTCAGAGGCCATAGTGTCAGTTGTTGAAGAGGATGATAGGATGTTATTATGTCAGATTGTGACTGTGTGTTCTCCTCACTCATTCTGATCGCTAAACAGTACAAGTTACGCCTGGGTTGTCACAGTGCAACTGCTGCTCTTGCCATCCAAGATGGCGGCACCTACGGCGTGTTTATGTTTACCCCCGCGAGTCACATGAATTTTACGAGCCTACGCAAAAACTCTATACCCACGTCTGATCATATAATTTACATATGCATGAGTAAATTACTATTATGAATGCTTTTTCCTTCTCTTTCCTACTTTTTCTCAATGGAAAAAACACCAGAATAAAAATACAAAAAAAAATACATATTTTTGTCATTTATGTAAACCATGGCAAAAAAAAAAATCCTGCAGGACAAAACGTGACACTTGATATTTTCTAACCTGTTTGTATACCACCATAGATGGAGAGAGAACCTGAATTAGACAGAGCTCAGAGAGGGAAAGATGAGAGAAGAGAGGAGCCAAGGAGAGGAAAGTGTTCAGGCAGAGGGTCCAGGAGAGGTGGGAGCAGAGGGAAGAGAGAAGGATGACATCAGTAGAAAGTCCAAACACAGGATGTCTGGGTGGGACCCCAACTGGCCCAATATTCCAATATTCAAGCCTTGGTTCTACAATACTTCAAATGGTAAGTTCCACTGTGCAATATTACTGTGCAAAATTTAAAATAAATAAATAAATAGTGTAAAATTAACATATTCTGGTTACAAGCATGTCATGTGTTTTCTGCACTCCCCCCCCTTCTCAGAAAAATATGTTGCCACCACGCCGAGGTCTTTAAGCCAGAGGAAACGCTGTTATTTAATAGTCAATAGGCACACATAAGTGAATGAGATTTAGCCACATACACAAAAAAAGTGAACATTGCATGTATGGATCCCAATAATATGTGATGGCAATGGTCTTGACTGCTGGTGATGTTTACAGTTTTATTTTCTTATTTTAGCACAGTACACGTTAAGTAAAACACATAAACTACAACCACATTAAGATCCTGTGCCTCATTACAGGTCCATAAACTGATTGTTAGCGTTTGTAGCTTGACTGTCTCTAAGCGCTGTAGCCTTACTGACAATTCCACAGGCAGGCACAGGAAGTGAAAACAAAACCACTGTTACCAAAATGAAAGCCTGCTTTTTTACTTCAGTGCATAGGATGGCATAAGGCCTCTATACTTTGTACAATTAACTACTAATAGGAAAACATTTATGCAAAGATCAAAAAATACATATCTCAGAATTACTGATCAGGTAATTAACCTAAAATAATAAACCTTTCAGGGGGTTATACACCGTGGTTGCTCGTTATCCTCCATGGTAGGCTTGTCGATAGCGTGGTACTACATAATCATGGTTATCCTGACAGCCCTAGTTACAGCCTTATTCCAAAATAAATTAAATTCATTTTTTTCCCTAAAAATTCTACACACAATACCCCATAATGACAACATGAAAAAGTTTTCTTTTTTTTAGATTTTTGCAAATTTATTAAAAATAAAAACTAAGAAATCACATGTACATAAATATTCACAGCCTTTGTCATGAAGCTCAAAATTGAGCTCAGGTGCATTCTGTTTCCACTGATCATCCTTGAGATGTTTCTACAGCTTAATTGGAGTCCACCTGTGGTAAATTCAGTTGAATGGACATGATTTGGAAAGACACACACCTGTCTATATAAGGTCCCACAGTTGACAGTGCATGTCAGAGCACAAACCAAGCATGAAGTCAAAGGAATGACCTCCAAGACAGGATTGTCTCGGGACACAAATCTGGGGAAGGGTACAGAAAAATTTCTGCTCCTTTGAAGGTCCCAATGAGCACAGTGGCCTCCATCATCTGTAAAAGGAAGAAGTTCGGAACCACGAGGACTCTTCCTAGAGCTGGCCGACCATCTAAACTGAGCGATCGGGGGAGAAGGGCCTTAGTGAGGGAGGTGACCAAGAACCTGATGGTCACTCTGTCGGAGCTCCAGCGTTCCTCTATGGAGAGCGGAGAACCTTCCAGAAGGACAACCATCTCTGCAGCAATCTACCAATCAGGCCTGTATGGTAGAGTGGCCAGACGGAAGCAACTCCTTAGTAAAAGGCACATGGCAGCCCACCTGAAGTTTACCAAAAGGCACCTGAAGGACTCTCAGACCATGAGAAACAAAATTCTCTGCTCTGATGAGACAAAGATTGAACTCTTTGGCGTCAGTGCCAGGTGTCATGTTTGGAGGAATCCAGGCACCGCTCATCACCACACCAATACCATCCCTATAGTGAAGTATGGTGGTGGCAGCATCATGCTGTGGGGATGTTTTTCAGTGGCAGGAACTGGGAGACTAGTGAGGATAGAGAGAAAGATGAATGCAGCAATGTACAGAGACATCCTGGATGAAAACCTGCTTCATAGCGCTCTTGACCTCAGATTGGGGCGACGGTTCATCTTTCAGCAGGACAACGACCCTACGCACACAGCCAAGATATCAAAGGAGTGGCTTTAGGACAATGCTGTGAATGTCTTTGAGTGGCCCAGTCAGAGCCCAGACTTGAATCCAACTGAACATCTCTGGAGAGATCTGAAAATGGCTGTGCACCGACGCTTCCCATCCAACCTGATGGAGCTTGAGAGGTGCTGCAAAGAGGAATGGGCCAAACTGCCCAAAGATAAGTGGGCCAAAAATGTGGCATCATATTCAAAAAGACCTGAGGCTGTAATTGCTGCCAAAGGTGCATCAACCAAGTATTGAGCAAAGGTTGTGAATATTTATGTACATGTGATTTCTTAGTTATTTTTCCATCTATAAATGCACCAAATTTCTGTCTCTGTGTGTGTGTGTGTGTGTGTGTCTGTTCCATGCATATCTCTTGAACCGTTACTCAGACTGACCTAAAATTTTATAAATGCTATGCTGAGGCTACGAGGGTGTGCATCCTCAAGTATGGAGTCGTTCAGTCAAAATATGTAATTTTTATAAATAAAAGTTTAGCCACTGCTCTGTCACCACTCTGTCACTTCATGCTCTTGAGTGTGTGAGGGGTGTCGGATTGACTCCATGCTGACTGGATAATACGCGACATGACGACCAGTCAGTCACCACAGCGTTTCGCAAACAAAATGAAAAGCGACAAATTTGACACGAAAGAGAGAGTAGTGAAGATGTAATGCTTAAAAAAATTATACTGTAATGTTGCCGTGATTGCGTACGTCTAAAGGATCATTTGGGGAATGCCAGTGGAGACCCAGGGTCTGCCTCCTACAACACCGGTGTTGGAGAAGCAGTGGGCAGAGCATGGTCTTTCACATTGAAGCAAGCCCAGCCCAGCCGGTCAGCGGTAGACAGGAGTCTCTTTGCAGGACCATGACTCGCCATTGCCGATGGTGCTCGCACGGCTACCTAAAAATTAAAAGTTAATAATTGTGGCGCAGAATGCCCAGCTCAACTGCATATCATATGTGGCCACATGCACGGTTTGACTAAACGACAACTGTCACCAAACTGGACACAAAAATGCTCAAATAACGAAATAAATTATTTTTATTTAAATATTTACTGACAAATGGGCAACACTGATGCAACAGTTGCAACCAAACAGGTCATTCTGCTGTGTATAACATCAGTGTTTAGTACTTAAAATATTCCTAAAATATAAAAGGATGCACTAGAATGGGTCTCAAATATTTGTAAACGTGCCCGGTCAGTGGTAGACGGCAGTCCCGACTGCTGTTTCATTGTGGAGCTGAATGGCCAGATCAACTGGATATCATATGCGGACACATATACAACAACAAGACAACAAGATGCAAAAATGCCCAAATAACAAAATAAATCATTTTTAAATATTTACAGACAAATGGACAACACTGATGCAACAGTTGCAACCAAACGGATCATTCTGCTGTGTATAAAAAACATGCAAGTTAGGTTAATTGGCGACTCTAAAGTGGCCCTAGGTGTGAGTGGTGAAGGGATTGGCGCTGTACCGTGGCTGCCTCATCCATCCAGGTGGATGCCCTGAATTTCCCTCTGGGGATCAATAAAGAATACAAAATACATATACAAAAAAAATTATAATAATGTTCGGTGTTTTGTACTTATAATATTGCTAAAATATAAAAGGATGCATGACAATGGGTCTCAAATATTTGTAAACATGTCCTGTTGTAGTACTGCATGAGTTTATTGATGACAGATTATAAACTCCACATATAAACTACATTTTAATGGTGAATGAACAACTCCTATTCCCCAAAGTGCAAGATAAACTATTATGAATATAAGTCATAAACGATCACACAAATAAGTGGTCTGACAAAAAAATAAACAAACGGTTCTTAAACAGTGGCTAATATTGGATGTCCCATTCATTTTCAATTATTCTGTCATTAATATTCACACAATCAAATAAATCTCAATTCAGTCCCTTTCATATTTGTCAAAGTCTAACATGTGTGATTGCCTACATATAGGCTACACCTCTTTGTATTCCACTTTCAAACACAGCCTACATTTGGACCTGTAAAGCCTGATTGGGAACACCTGTTTCAGACAGGGATACTTGCTTTCTACGGACATACACTAGTTTTTAATAAATTTGCAAAAAATCTAAAAAAAAAAAAACTTTTCATGTTGTCATTATGGGGTACTGTGTGTAGAATTTTGAGGAAAAAAATTAATTTAATCCATTTTAGAATAAGGCTGTACCATAACAAAATGTCGACAAAGTGAAGTGCTGTGAATACTTTCTGGATGCACTGTAACTGATGCAATAGCATTTTATTTGGCCAAAGACATGTGTCCACTAAATACTGTATGAGCAACGAAGGCTTCAGAAACATGGTGAAAACACTGGATGAGAAATACGTGATCTCCACGTGATTCTCCAAAGTTACATTACCTGCGCTGTATGAAAAATACAGATGGATATCACAACTGTCGAGTACTTTGCAACTACGACTGACCTACGGTCAAGCAGAACAACAGAGCCGTACCTGTCCCTGACAATTCACTACATTGATGGAGAGTTTAAAATGAAGAGTCAGTGCTTGCAGACGTCATTTTTCCCTCAAGACCACACAGGAGAAGCTATAGCCCACGGACTAAGGGAAGCACAATCATCTTGGGGCCTGCAGGAGGAGAGACTAGTCTGCATAACGCCAGACAGTGGATCTAACGTCGTCAAAGCAGCTTCTCTAAATAAATGGATGAGGGTCCAGTGCTTTAGCCACAGGCTTCATCTAGCAATTAGTAAGTAGGATGAATGAAAAAAAAAATATGTAATCTGTGTTTTCCTAAAGTTAATGAATAATTGTGATTAATAATCACGATTTCTATATTGATCAAAATAATCGTGATCATCATTTTGGCCATAATCATGCAGCTCTACAATTACTGTATTGATTTGAAAAGCCTACATCATTTCTTTCAGTAGTTACTGTGTTTAGAAGATTTAGGGAAAAATCTGACCTGACCTTTGATCTCAAGGTCATCCAATGAGAGTGAAATTGCAATATGCACTTCATCAGCGTATCTCAAACCATGGTACAGAGTTTCAAAACAATCAGAACAAAACTGTACGAGTTGATTTCACAAGACAGCTACCGTCTATGAAGTGAGGTCAAACAGGAGGTCATAGGTCAGGGGCTACAATTCCTGCAAAAATCATCCGATCAGAACCAAATTGCAATATGCGTATCCTCAGTGTATATCAAACCATGGTACCAAGTTTCTAAACAATTGGCCGAAAACTGTTGGAGGAGTTGATTTCAAAAAAGTGGAACAACGAACGGACGGACCCATAACATAATCCCCCTTCGGTCTTCACCTGAAGGGCTCTTCACTCCACAGACAATGGTAGTGGTAAGCTACTACTGTAGCCACAGCTGCCCTGGGGCAGACTGACAAAAATGCGGCTGCCAATCCACGCCAACAGCCTCTCCGACCACTACCAAACATTTATACACATTCATACCCAGTGTCATGGACACTGGAGTCAAGGTGGGTAAAGTGTCTTACTCAGGGACACAACAGCAGGATGGCTGAGGAGAGCGGAATTTGAACCGCCAACCTTCTGGTTATTGGACGACCTGCTCTACCTCCTGAGCCACTGCCGCCCACATTTCCCTCCTCCGTTCCATTTTGCTGAGCACCAAGCTGGATGGCAGGAAGTTCCATTTTTATATGGTCTTTGGCATAACCCGGCCGGAACTTGAACCCCAACCTCCCAGTTGTGGGGCAGATGCTCTACCTATAGTCTCTTCTAAATATACCTAGTTAACACTTGCTAAGTACCTCAATGAGCATAATGTAGAAAAGAATAGACATACTGTCATTTCACTCACACACACACACACACACACACACACACACACACACACACACACACACACACACACACACACGTAAACAAATTAAATACTGTCCAGTGCAGAAGTCAGTGCTTATAATACATACTGGTCATTTGTTGAGTAGGGGTTATACGACTGTGACATCACGCTGTGGCTAGTTAGCATGCTAGCGATTTGACTTTGGCACACTTGGCTCACTTTTTCTTGGCATTTTCAGATGAAATAAAGAGTCCACCACCACAAAGATATTGTGGTTTGCTAATCGAGGCAATAAATCCAACTCTAGCTTATCTATTTTGAAATATGAAATCTCTTGCAGATGTTTACAAGGCTGGGACTTCCAGGTCATGGAGATATGATTTCTTTTTCAAACAGTGGAAATTAAACTATCCAACACAATATTACAATCTTCACATAGTATAATAAGCCACTGACAGAGTTGACAGTAAATTACGGTTAGTAATTAACAGTTACTAGAACACAGCTGAAGTGGAATGATACATATTGGTGAAATGTCCCAAACTGCTTGGTCGGAACACTACTGTTGTATAAACAAAAATAAGCCAGAATGGCATAAGATATAATGGACTGTGCATTAATGAACCAGCTGGTCCAGTACTCTTGACTAGAATTTACAACAAAGAGCATTAAAATCCCTGGATGTTTTGATTTGTGTTGCTAAGCTAGCCATGCTAATTCTCCAAACACAGGTCATGTCAGCTAAAAAAATAAAATAAAAAAAAAATAGGCCAGAAGGAGCCAGTTGAGGTGGTTTGGGCATCTGATCAGGATGCCCCCTGGATGCCTCCCACTTGAGGTGTTCCAGGCACGTCCCACTGGGAGAACACCTCGGGGCAGACCCAGGACACGCTGTTGAGACTATGTCTCCCAGCTGACCTGGGAACGCCTTGGTATTCTCTCTGAATAGCTGGAGCAGGTGGCCGGGTGGGAGAGGGAAGTCTGGGCTTCTCTGCTTGAACTGCTGCCTCCGTGACCCGGACCTCCGGAAAAGCCGTAGAGGATGGATGGATGGATAGAGACCAGAATGACATGCCTGTGGATTAATGAACAAGCTAGGACTGCTAATGTCTAAAGTCGTGACTAGAATTTACAGAGAACAGCTTTAAAAACCAAGGTCAGGCCACTAGCTTAGCTAGCTACACTGCAGCTATATACAGTCATGTGAAAAAATTTGGAGACCCCTTTAAATATTCAGTTCTTTATTAAGAAATGTTCACATATCTATTTCTAACCTTGTTTTTGTTTTTATTTGCATTTTTAAAATTTATTTTGGCCATTTTAAGTGGGAATGAATGTGGGGGTGTCCTAATTTATTCCTCACTATTTGTTTAGAATTACACTTTACAGAAAATTTGAAAAAAGACTTTAATTCATTTTTAATTGTTTAGTTGTATTACATGAATCTCCCAGTATTTTTTTTTCCACAATATCTTTATTGAACCTTTTTTTTTAACAAACATGACACAAACAATCAAACACTAACACTAAAGTACTACAAAAAAAATGCACTAAAAACACCAACAACCACCAACAAAATCAAGTCTTCAACAATGCTCCTCTGTTTAGTCTAGACAATCCATTACATAAGTATACATATTATGTTCACCAGTTTGGAATTTACAAGGTCCACACACATCATTCACCTTCTTCTTCAAGAGTTATGTTTAAATTTTTTACATAATCAATAAAAGGTCTCCATATATTCTCAAACACAATTTCCTTTGATTTCAGTATGTATGTTATTCTTTCTAATGGAAGGTTTGTTAACATCTGTCTTAACCACTGAGTCACATCTGGTCTATGAGTCTTTTTCCATAATAGTGCAATACATTTTTTGGCATTAAGCAAACTGAGGTCTATGAATGTTCTTTCACTTTTATTAAAGTTATGCTTTTCTGGGTACAGACCCAACAAAAACAGTTTAGGATTCAATATGATTTGTTTTGAGATTATTTTTTCAATTGTTACCCTCACCTCTTCCCAAAACATTCTAATTATTCTACATTCCCATACACAATGAAATAGGGTTCCTTTACTTTCCATGCATTTTGTGCATGTATCTGGTATGTTTTTGTTATATCTATTTAACTCCTCCGGTGTAACATACATCCGCATTAACCACTTAAAATGTATCAATTTAAGACGTACATTTATTGATTTGGTTTGAGCTTCTGTACAAGCCAATTCCCATTGTTCCTCTGAAATTTCAGTTTGCAGATCTTCTTTCCAGTAGTTTAATCTTTTCTGTGAGTTTTCACTTGAGGATAGTGTCAATGAGTTATAAAACTCTGAAATAATACCCTTTCTTTTACTATCTTTCATCAACATTTTTTCCAAGGATGAATAAATAGGTCGAGTGAGAGCTTTATTTTGATTTGATCGAATAAAGTTTCTAAGTTGAAGATATTTAAAAAAAATGTGTTCTATTAAGATTAAATTTGATCCTCAGCTCTTCAAAAGACATTATGTTATCTGCACATGGCAAATATAAATCTTGAATCTTTTGAATCCCTTTTAAATTCCATACTTTAAATACAGCATCCGCTCTCCCTGGTTTAAAATATTGATTACCCCATATTGGGCTAAATTGTGACAATAAGTGTGGTTCTTTTAAATAGTTTTTAGTTTCACACCATATTTTGATCATATGCTTTACAAATGGATTTTTAACTTGTTTTTGTAATTTTTTTGCCGAATCTGAGTATATGAATATGGGAAGAGGTAAAGGTAAATTGTATGATTCCATTTCAGTCCAGTGAGGGAGATCATTTAATGAAAAATAATATGTCATAGACCTCAGTTGTGCCGACCAATAATACAACATAAAATTTGGACATTTCAGACCTCCACGATCAAATGGTAAATGTAATAAAGACAGACGTAATCTAGCCCTCCTGTTGTTCCATATAAATTCTACTAACTTTTTTTTAATTCTTGAGAATAAATCTAAAGGTGGTGGTAAGGGAATGTATTGAAATAAATAAAGTATTTTAGGTAAGATATTACTTTTAAGTATATTGATTCTCCCAATCATCGACATTGGTAGTGACATCCATCTCTGAATTAACTCATTAATATCTGTCATTAAGGCTTCATAGTTGACACTGGTGACTGATTCTAGCTTAGGCACAATTTGGATTCCTAAATATTTAAACTGATTTACAACGTTGAATTGATTTACCTCAGGGGCTGGGTAATTTCTCTGGGTCTCACTTAGCATTAATATTGAAGATTTAGTTTTATTTATTTTATATCCTGATATTTCCCCAAAATTCTTTATTAAATTCAGCAAGGTCGGAATTGATTTTTTAAGATTCGACATAAACAAAATTATGTCATCGGCGTACAGGGAGATTTTATGTTCTGTTGGTCCAACTTTAATTCCATATATTTGTGAATGTAAACGTATCGCCATCGCTAAAGGTTCAATTGCCATAGTAAACAGTAAAGGTGAAAGTGGACAGCCTTGTCGACATCCTCTATTGATTTTTATTGATTTTGAAATATTGTTATTTGTTAGGATTTCTGCTGTAGCATTATTGTATATTATCTGAACCCATTTTATGAAATTATTTCCAAGTCCAAACCTTTGTAAGACTTCAAAAAGAAAGGGCCATTCGACTCTATCAAAGGCCTTTTCGGCGTCCAGTGATAGGAGAGCTGTATCCGGTGCTTCTTTATTAGAATAAATAATATTAAATAGTCTTCTTACATTATGGAAGCCTTGTCTTCCCTTTATAAAGCCATTCTGATCTCGATTAATAATATTTGGTAATATTTCTTGTATTCGTCTTGCTAAAATTTTACAGATTATCTTAAGGTCGGCATTTAATAGGCTTATTGGTCTCATATTTTCACATTTATTAGAGGGTTTACCTGGTTTTGGCAACAGTATAATTAAGGCATTATTCATGTATGATGATAAATTACTATTTTGAAATGCTTCTAAAACCATTTCCAAAAAAGGTTTTATTAATTTATTCTTAAATTTTTTTATAAAGGTCAACTGGAAGACCATCTGGTCCTGCACTTTTTCCTGATTTCATATTATCAATGGCTAGCTCAACTTCTTCTTGACTAATTTTAGACTCCAGTATCTCCCTGTTTTCATTTGGAATACACGGTATAGATAGTTTGTTCAAAAACCCATTTAGTTTTGTTAAGTCAGATTCATTTTTGGTATCATATAATTTTTCATAGTAATCTCTAAAGGCTCTATTAATTTCTAAAGGATCTATAACTACCTGTCCATTACTTATAATACTGGTAATTGGTGTTTTAAATTCTAATTGTTTAATCTGCCATGCCAATAATTTTCCTGATTTTTCACCTTGTTCATAAAAAGATTGTTTCAATCTCAGAAGACTCGAGGCAGCTCTATTCGCTGATTTTTTGTCATATTCAGCTCTCAAAATCAGTAATTCGTTCTCCAACCTTGGATCACTTCCTGCATACACTTTTCTTGAAGACTTTTTATTTTATGTTCCAATTGGGCTCTCTCCTCGCGAGTCTTCTTAGATTTTGAACCTGTATAACTAATAATATATCCCCTAATAAAAGCTTTGAAAGCCTCCCACTTTACACATGCTGATGTTTGTGTAGTATTGATGTCAAAGAACTCATCTGTTTTTCTATGTACTTAACAAATTCCTCATCCTGAAGCCATTTATGCTGAAATTGCCATCTACCTGATTCCTTTGTCAATTTCTTATCTACATATATTAGACAGCAGGGTGCGTGATCAGAGATCACGATGTTATCATAAAAGCAGTTTTGAATCTTGGACCTTAATTCTGTGGAGATCAAAAAATAATCAATACGTGAGAATGTCTTGTAGGTATTGGAATAACAAGAGTAGGCTTTAACTTGTGGTTTCATTTCTCTCCATATATCTAGCAATCTCAATTCTTTCATAAAATGATTAATGGTCATCCTACATCCATTGTGCGTACAGTCCAGTCCTGTTGATCTATCTATACCGGGATTCAATGTACAATTAAAATCCCCTGCTATTATATGTTGCCCTGTAAGTGATGATAAGATAAGAAATAAATTAGCAAAGAACTTTTGATCATCTATATTGGGACCATATAAGTTCACTAAATTTATATTTTCTAATAGCAAAGATCCTGTCATGGTAGCCCTCGCAGGCTACCAATAAGACGCACACAAGTCCACCAGTGAGTTTTAGTGAGTTTTATTACGGTGATAAGGGTGTTTACACAAGCTGCTGAGCTGGTGACAGAGTCCTTGCAGAACAGGAAGCATAGGCTATCCAGCACACTACGAGTCCAGGGCAGGAAACAGTCACACACAGACAAGCTAGGTAATAATTGCACCTGGACTACTAAAGCAGGGACTTACAGCACCAAATACACCGGAGGGAATAAGGCTATACAGCTCACTTACTATGCCGGTGAACAGACGGTCAAGCCCTTAGGCAGCCGAGGTGAAGATAGTCCAGGCATCCGTGACGATGGGTGAACAAAATAACGATCAGTAATGTGACCATTAGCGATCAGCCACTGCTGCGTCGTAATGACGCTAGCACACAGCTTAAATAACCAGGGACTGATGACAGATGACACACAGCTGACCGACCGTTGACAGGCGGAAACCCCTCCGAGCACTTTCACAATAAGAGCCCGGAGAGGCCAAAATACCGCCCGCAGCTGTCAAGGCCGGCAGCGAGACATAACTTTAACCCGAGCGCAATCAGAACCGACGCTCGGGTCATAACAGTACCCTCCCTCCACGGGCGGACTCTGGACGCCCCAAGGAACTACCCTGCCCCCCCGCCCCCCCCCAGGGTGGGAGGTAGGGGGACAGGTACAGAGGGAGAGAAACCAACCAACAAAAACAAGACAAGACCAAACAAGAAATGCATACAAACACATGACTCACGGGGAAAAAAACAAGACTAAGACCAGACAAAAAAAAAAAAAAAACATACAGGAAATACATGACTCTAGGAAAAAAAACAAGACTAAGACCAGACAAAAAAAAACATACAGGAAATGCATGACTCTGGGGAAAAAACAAGACTAAGACCAGACAAAAAACCATACAGGAAATACATGACTCTGGGGAAAAAACAACAAGACTAAGGAAAAGAAAACACATGACAAAACAAGGCTATGACAAGACTGAGACTCACAAGGGAAAAAAAACAAGAGACAAAAAATGCTCTAACTAGACAATGGCAAAGACTCACAAGGTAACAAGAAGCAAACACAAATTGCTCAGACTAGACAAAGACTTACAAGGTAACAAGAAAAATGCTCGAACTTGACTAAGACAAAGATTTACAAGAAAACAAGGGGTAAACAAAAATAGCTCGGACTAAACTAAGACTATGACATACCAAGAAACAAGGGGTAAACAAAAATTGCTCGGACTTAACCGTGATCAAGACTATGACTTTGGCAACAACAAAAAACAAGAGGCAATCTAAAATTGCTCAGACCTGACTAAGACTCTGGAAACAAGAAAAACAAGAGGCAATCTAAAATTGCTCAGACCAGACTAAGACTATGACTTTGAAACAAGAAAAAACAAGAGGCAATCTAAAATTGCTCAGACCTGACTAAGACTATGACTTTGAAAACAAGAAAAAAAACAAGAGGCAATCTAAAATTGCTCAGAACAGACTAAGACTATGACTTTGAAAACAAGAGGCAATCTAACATTGCTCAGACCAGACTAAGACTATGACTTTGAAACAAGAAAAAACAAGAGGCAATCTAAAATTGCTCAGACCTGACTAAGACTATGACTTGGAAACAAGAAAAAACAAGAGGCAATCTAAAATTGCTCAGACCTGACTAAGACTTTGGAAACAAGGAAAAAACAAGAGGCAATCTAAAATTGCTCAGACCTGACTAAGACTATGACAAACAAGAGGCAATCTAAAATTGCCCAGACCAGACTAAGACTATGACTTTGAAACAAGAAAAAAAACAAAACAAGAGGCAATCTAAAATTGCACAGACCAGACTAAGACTATGACAAACAAAGAAGCATGAGACAATTAAAAAAAATTGCTCGAACTTGACCTGACTAAGACTATGACTTTGAAACACAACAAAAAATTACAAGATATACATGACAAGAATTGGCACCATATGGGCCCACAGAAAATCTCACAGTACATGAACGGTCAGGTGGCCTGCCCCGGTCCCATGCCCCCAGGAATACGTCCTCTGGTGGCCGAACCAGGTCACCCCGTAACCCACACAGTATATTGGGTGGCCAACCCAAGGTGCCGAACGCTCCAAGCAGTTCCTCGGGTGGCCGACCCGCATACCACAACCAGCAGGACCGTGGAGGGATTGCGTGCAGCCGCTCACCTGAAAACAAAACAGGAGAGCGCCAATCCGTCAAACAAACCCCACTAATGGCCCCCAGCTGGTGGCTCCTGAGAGGGGGACAACCAAAACCCTGGGCCCCCTCGAATCCTGATTGGGTCGCAGCCGCACCTGCGCTGGACCCCCACTGGACCTCGTCGGACCCCGATTGGGTCAGGACGGACCCAGATTGGGTCACCGCTGCACCCACGTTGGACCCCGACTGGGTCACCTCGGCCCATACGTCGGACCCCGACTGGGTCACCTCGGCCCATACGTCGGACCCCGACTGGGTCAGGATGGGCCCAGATTGGGTCACCACTGCACCCACGTTGGACCCCGACTGGGTCTCCTCGGACCACGCGTCGGACCCCGACCGGGTCTCCTCGGCCCAAACGACGGACCCCGACTGGGTCTCCTCGGCCCACACGTTGGACCCCGACCGGGTCAGGACTGCTCCGGCGACGACCTCCATCTCCGAACCTGGAACCCCCGGTCCTGTGACCTTGACTGGCTCCGGACCGGCAACGCTGTGGAGGTGCTCAGAACACAAAGGAGAACCGGGATCAGTTCCACCGGCAGCGCCAGAGCCCAGCGAGACGAGCTTGGGTGCAGCGGCCGGCTGCCCCTCACTCGCCTCCCCATGAGGCAGGCAAAAATGCTCTAACACACCAAACAGGAAAACAAGAAAGAGCACTTGCCTGCACTCGGGCTCTGGAGCCGTCCAGGACTTCGCCGATCCAGGTTCATGAAGATGCTCGTCGTCGGGCTCCCACTCGGCTGTGTCGGGTTCCACAACCGGCCTGATGGTCTCTGCAGCTGGATCCTCATGCGCAGACGTCCATGCCAATAACCCGTATGGCGTGGAGGCAGAGGACCCTGGACCTGCTGACTCGGGCTGCATCCCTGAAGAACCTTGGGGACGCTCTCTCGTCGGCTCTGGCTCCTCACTGCAGTCCGCTCTCCTTCTCTGTCCAACACAAGGCTGCAAGACCGGGATGTCTCCCAGAGCTGCAGGCCTCCCCCTCGTTCGCCGGCGTGGGACTGACGCCGAGGACCGCTCCGCAGGAGGAGACACAGAGGCAGCAGGTTTAACATAATTGGCTACAGCTGGGGAAAGAAACTCAGGGAGCTGCGTACCCTGAGCTTCACCCCCAGGAGTCAGACAAGACAGATCACTATTACTACAAGGAAAGTGAACTTGGACTTGCCTGTCTCCCGGGGGGAGGATGTTATCAGCTGTAGCAAACGTTGCTCCTTCCCTCGCTCGCTGAATGCTGAAAAACCCAAGAACGGAGCCCACCGGCGCAGGACTCAGCTCACACTCAGCAGCTGGCTGGTTGAGGGGGTCATCCCGGCGGCCCGGAACTGGATCTGGAGCTTGCCGAAGATGCGCCCGGCCGTGACGCCGACGCCTTCGCCGGCCCCCAGATGGTGCGAACTCCCGAAAAGGATCCTTAGGCGAAAAACAGGTGTGCCTCTTCACCTGCTCCATGCCGCGTTCCTCCTTCATTATCAGGAACAGTTCGCGTTGGGCAGCGATGTCCTCCCTCCTAACGTCGACTTCCGGGTGGTTGGCGAAGCAGGGAGAGAGGTTACAGAGCACATCTTCGGCGGCGTCCAGGTACCAATGTATGCCGGGGGCGTAGTCCAACATAGAAGCGGAGATGAGTAACTCATCTACCGCTTCCAAGACACACGTCAGCACGTGACTCCTCGGTGACGGCATTCCTCGCATACAAAGGTCCCAGACAGGGAAAACAACGTCCAAAACTCAACTCACTGGTGAAAAAGCGTCTCAAAATGGCGTCACCGTAACGCTGTTTGGGCAGCAGTGTACTGTCATGGTAGCCCTCGCGGGCTACCAATAAGACGCACACAAGTCCACCAGTGAGTTTTAGTGAGTTTTATTACGGTGATAAGGGTGTTTACACAAGCTGCTGAGCTGATGACAGAGTCCTTGCAGAACAGGAAGCATAGGCTATCCAGCACACTACGGGTCCAGGGCAGGAAACAGTCACACACAGACAAGCTAGGTAATAATTGCACCTGGACTGCTAAAGCAGGGACTTACAGCACCAAATACACCGGAGGGAATAAGGCTATACAGCTCACTTACTATGCCGGTGAACAGACGGTCAAGCCCTTAGGCAGCCGAGGTGAAGATAGTCCAGGCATCCGTGACGATGGGTGAACAAAATAACGATCAGTAATGTGACCATTAGCGATCAGCCACTGCTGCGTCGTAATGACGCTAGCACACAGCTTAAATAACCAGGGACTGATGACAGATGACACACAGCTGACCGACCGTTGACAGGCGGAAACCCCTCCGAGCACTTTCACAATAAGAGCCCGGAGAGGCCAAAATACCGCCCGCAGCTGTCAAGGCCGGCAGCGAGACATAACTTTAACCCGAGCGCAATCAGAACCGACGCTCGGGTCATAACAGATCCTTGAATGATTAAATATCTTCCAAATTTGTCTCCAATTACATTTTTCACTTGAAAAGGGACTGATTTATGTATGAGAGTCATAATTCCCCTGGCTCGGGATGAAAATGATGAGGTGAAAACACTTCCTTGCCATCTACTCCTAATTCTTTTTACATCCTCCTCTATTAGATGAGTTTCTTGTAAAAACACAATTTTTGAACCCATGTCTTTTATTTTATTCATAACTTGTTTAAGTTTTTTTAAATTTTGTAGACCTCTGCAATTCCATGAAGTTAAATTAAGATTAACGCTTTGGTTTATGATCAATAGGGAGTTTGGGATTACCTTGCAGTGTAAACATGCTCATACAGAGAAGCAAAAAAATGAGTGGTTGAACATTCATCCTACAAACTACACACAAACAAATTCCCCCTTCCCACATTTGTGGCGATCCCCCCAAAATCAAAAGAAAAATTCCGTCTCCCGATATAGCCATCGACCGCTCCACACCCACGAGGAACAGCCAAAGCCACTCCTTCTTCATCCTCCCAATCACCCTAACTCTACTGCTTTTAATGACGTAACATTAACTCTCCTCTGTAGTTTTCCAACTTAACTCCAAAATTTTTAGCAACTTTGTACATCATAGTTGTTTGGTTTTTTTAAAAATATATAATACAATCTATATTTTGTAAACTTGCTATTTGCTTCAAGTCAGTCAGATGCCTGTGCAAATGCTTAAATATTCTACCTTATATTTTGTTCATGCTTAGCTCCCACCAGTCTTTTCTTGGATCTTCTTGATGAACTCCTGCGCCTCCTCTGGGGTCTTGAAGATGTGTGTTCTGCCCCCATACGTGGTCAACAGTCTCGCAGGATAAATTACACCATGACGAATCCCAAGGTTGCGCAGCTTTTTACGTATGGGATCAAACTGCTTCCTCAATTGTTGGATTCCTGTGGCCAAATCTGGGTAGAACCGCACCTGCTGGTCCTGGTGTTTAATCTCTCCTTTAGCTCGTGCAGCGTTGAAGATCTTCATCCTGTCTCTGTTGCTGAGGAACTTCATAATTAGGGTCCTCGGTGGTCCCTTATCTCTCCGTGGGCCAATACGGTGTGCGCTTTCCAGAACCACTGCTGATTGCAGCTCCGCACTGCCCAGCGCCTTCGGAACCCACTTTTCCAGAAAGGAACATGAGTCCCGACCTTCGGATTCCTCCGGTAGACCCACCAGCCTCAAGTTGTTCCGTCTCGACCGGGACTCCAAATCCAGGACATTATCTTCCAGACATTTATTTTTTTTTCCAAAGTGCGCACCTTTAATTGAAGACCGGTGACGTCATCCTCAGCAGTAGAGACACGAAGCTCCACCTGCGCCATTCGTTCTACACAGTCACCCAATTCCTTTCTCATTCCTTCCAACGCTGCCATAATCCCATCAAATTTAGAGGAAAAGTCTGCTCTCATTGAACTTATGGCAGCTAGCACCGCACCTGTGCCGTTTCCCGCAGATACCGCACCGCTGCTAGCTTCCTCCACCATATATGGAGCTTTATCTACTGCGTCACAGACGTGAAAGTCCGTTAATTTGGACTGTTTCGGCGGCTCACTTTTTCCTCTACCTGGTTTTCCAGCCTTAGGCTTCACCAACATATCCTCGCCCAAACGCTGGGAGACGTTCTGTCCCAAATGAGAGAGTTATTTGCCGATTTTTTTTTCTCCAGGAGCAGAGCAGAGTGAGACGTGTCCTTCTCACGTGGCAGCCATAACCGGAAGTCGCCAATCTCCCAGTACTTTTAACATTGATATTAAATATCCATATGTCCAAATATGTTAAAAAAACACACACAGGCTTATACAAGGTGTCCTAATTTTTTCACATGACTGTATGTGAGCTGGCAGCTTGGTGGAGCAGTGGTTAGCACTGTGGCAGCACAGCAAGAAGGTCACGGGATCATTTCAACCCCTGACCATCGTAGATTTAATCCCACCCCCAGACCATCGATGACCCTTCTGTGTGGAGTTTGCATGTTCTCCCCGTGTCTGCGTGGGTTTACTCCGAGTACTCCGGTTTCCTCCCACAGGCCAAAAACATGCAGGTTAGGTTAACTGGCATCAACTGGGGATTCTAAAGTGTCCTTTGGTATGAATGTGAGAATGAATGGTTGTCTGTCTCTCTGTGTTGGTCCTACGATAGACTCCAGCCCAACCGCCCCGCCCCCCCGGGCACACGCAACCCAAAAAGGATTAAGTGGTAGAAGATGGATGGATGTGAGCTGGCTCAGTGGAAGTTTCCTGTTCTCGTCCGAGGAGAGGGTGTACTAGACTATCCAGGAGGCTGGTCTGTATCAGGTCTCTTCAGTAATGACTTGATGACCTCACAGAAGAGAACAGCCAATCCAAACGAGGCGTTTCAGACAGCTCTGTAGTCCTAGATTCTATGGGAGAGGAGAACTCCTGTGCAAAAGGACTTTGGCCTGTTTGACTTTATAGAATGTCACAGAAATCCTACAGAACACGCTGGAATAAAAGTAAAAAGGCTCTTACTTCCCGATACTCTATTCCTGACTGTGGTGTAACTATCTGAAATCATCTGTGATTCATAACAAGAACCCAGCATAAAAAATGTTGCGAGTACTTTAGCGATATGGCTGTGTGGCGTCTGGATTTCAGTCAGATATTTTCAGCTTAGCATACATGTTTTATGATATCAGAGCATGTTTACAGGCAGAGAATTTAGAGCCTGAAGGTCTGTCTGTTTATGAGAGATGAACCCGGATGGCTTTTATGATCTCTGTGGTCAAAGTTTTATGTTCTCCCTCTCTGTGACGTTTGTTAGCACAGTGATGGAAAAAAGTCAGAAATTTATGAAGAAAGAAGAAAATAAAACAGAAAAATTTACGAGAAAAAATGGCAAATTTATGAGGAAAAAATGGAAAGTCGACAGCTTCATGGGTTGTGATTCATCTTAAAGAAATGAAAGAATCGTTACGTAACGTGACAGAATTGTTTTTTCTGTCCTCCGCTGCTGCTGCTCGTTTAACCCGCAGACGCTCACAGAATCCTCCAGCATCCTGACAGCCTTCTGTTGCCGTGACAACCACTAGAGGAAGTAAATCAGGACTGGACTCCGACTCTACAACACCCCCACCCCCCTACCCCGCCAAACCCTGATGATTACAGAGGGGCATAGATGAATCCATGATGAAGCTGAAAAAAGGAAACAGGAGAAAAAGACCCGGGGGGACAGACACAGATCGGCTGTGATGAGGTTCAATTTAAGGCCACCTCATCAAATCTCAGCACAAATATCTGACCACAGTATGGCTACTCTTTCCAACTATTTATTAGAACCGAAATGATGAAAAATGTCTTATTTGAACTTCCCTGGGACGGATGTGGTGCCATATTATTAGATTATTCATGTAAACAAAAAAAAACAGCTGGAACTGGAACCCATCACAACAGGAAGACAGAACTCAGCGGAAAATTGCTCCGCACTGTGTGTGTTTATATACTTGCATATTTATTCCACCTAGCTGCAATGCTCCGTACTGTGGGTGTTTATATATTTACATATTTATTCCATCTAGCTACAATGCTCTGCACTGTGTGTTCATATATTCATATATTTATTCCATCCAGCTACAATGCTCTGCACTGTGTGTCTGTGTGTGTGTGTGTGTATATATATACAGTATATCTTATAGTAATATGTACATATGTATATTAGCTGCTCTTGCTTGCTTGTTTTTTTTTCTTGCCTTCTGATTGTTGCTCTGAGTGTTGCTATCCCTGTGCTGTTGCAATCCTGGAATTTCCCCGTTGTGGGACTAATAAAGGCTTATCTTATCTTATCTTAAAATAAGTTGCAAATTAATGAGAAAAAAGTAGGAAAAACGTTGCAAATTAAAGACAAGAAACTGGCAAATATATGAGAACAAAGTGAGACATTTATGATGGGAAAAAGTGGCAAATTTAGGAGGAAAATAATGTAAAGTCTACAATGAAAAAAGTGTCATATTTATGAGGAAAAAGCAGCAAGTTTACCAGCCAAAAGTGGCAAAATTATGACCAAACAAGTAGCAAATTTACAAGGAAAATTTGTCCATTTGTGACAGAAAAGGTAGCAACTTTACAAGAAAAATGTAGCAAGTTTACAAGAAAACAGTGGCAAAATTATGAGTTAAAAAAGTACCAAATGTACAAGGAAAATTTGTCAATTTATGACAGAAAACAGCAAATTTATGAGGAAAAAAGTGGCAAATTTACAAAAAAAGGTAAAATTATAAGCAATAAAGTAGCAACTTTACAAGGAAAAATTGCCCATTTATAACACAAAAAATAGCAAATTTATGAGAAAAAGTGGCAAATTTGCAAGAAAAAAGTAGCAAAATTATGAGTAAAAAAGTAGCAAATTTATAAGGAAAATCTGTCCATTTATGAAAGAAAAAGTGGAAAAATTATGAGTTAAAGTACCAAATTTACAAGGAAAATTTGTCAATTTATGACAGAAAACAGCAAATTTATGAGGAAAAAAGTGGCATATTTACAAGAAAAAAAGGTAAAATTATGAGCAATAAAGAAGCAACTTTACAAGCAAAATTTGCCCATTTATGACACAACATATAGCAAATTTATTAGAAAAAAGTGGCAAATCTGGAAAAATCTGTCCATTTGTGACAGAAAAAGTAGCAACTTTATGAGAAAAAAGTACCAAGTTTACAAGAAAAAAGTGGCAAAATTATGAGTTAAAAAAGTACCAAATTTACAAGGAAAATTTGCCAATTTATGACAGAAAATAGCAAATTTATTAGGAAAAAAGTGGTAAATTTACAAAAAAAGGTAAAATTATAAGCAATAAAGTAGCAACTTTACAAGGAAAAATTGCCCATTTTTAACACAAAATACAGCAAATTTATGAGAAAAAAGTGGCAAAATTATTAGTAAAAAAGTAGCAACTTTACTAGAAAAATCTGTCCATTTGTGACAGGAAAAGGAGCAACTTTATGACAAAAACGTAGCAAGTTTACAAGAAAAAAGTATCAAAATTATGTGTAAAAAAGTAGCAAATTTATAAAGAAAATCTGTCCATTTATGAAAGAAACAGTGGGAAAATTAGGAGTTAAAAAAGTACCAAATTTACAAGGAAAATTTGTCAATTTATGACAGAAAACAGCAAATTTATGAGGAAAAAAGTGGCAAATTTACAAGAAAAAAAAGGTAAAATTATGAGCAATAAAGTAGCAACTTTACAAGGAAAATTTGCCCATTTATGACACAACATATAGCAACTTTATGAGAAAAAAGTAGCAAGTTTACAAGAAAAAAAGTGGCAAAATTATGAGTTAAAAAAGTACCAAATGTACAAGGAAAATTTGTCAATTTATGACAGAAAACAGCAAATTTATGAAAAAAGTGGCAAATTTACAAAAAAGGTAAAATTATAAGCAATAGAGTAGCAACTTTACAAGGAAAAAAATGCCCTTTTGCAACACAAAATATAGCAAATTTATGAGGAAAAAAGTGGCAAAATTATTAGTAAAAAAGTGGCAAATTTACTAGAAAAATCTGTCCATTTGTGACAGAAAAAGTAGCAACTTTATGAGAAAAACGTAGCAAGTTTACACGAAAAAATTAGCAAAATTATGAGTAAAAAAGTAGCAAATTTAAAAGGAAAATCTGTCCATTTATGAAAGAAAAAGTGGAAAAATTATGAGTTAAAAAAGTGCCAAATTTACAAGGAAAATTTGTCAATTTATGACAGAAAACAGCAAATTTATGAGGAAAAAAGTGGCAAATTTACAAGAAAAAAAGGTAAAATTATGAGCAATAAAGTAGCAACTTTACAAGGAAAATTTGCCCATTTATGACACAACATATAGCAAATTTATGAGAAAAAAGTGGCAAATTTGCAAGAAAAAAGTGGCAAAATTATTAGTAAAAAAGTAGCAAATTTACTTGGAAAATTTGTCCATTTATGACAGAAACCGTAGCAAATTTATGAGAAAAAAAGCAGCAAGTTTACAAAAAAGTGACAAAATTATGAGCAAAAAAAGCAGCAAATTTATGAAGAAAATCTGTCCATTTATACAGAAAAAAATTGCAAACTTATGAGAAAAGTGGTAAGTTTGCAAGAAAAAAAGTGTCAAACTTATTAGTAAAAAGTAGCAAATTTACGAGGAAAATTTGTCCATTTATGAAAGAAAAAGTGGCAAATTCATGAGAAAAATTTCACAATTTTACAAGGAAACAAGTCACAAATCTAGAAGGAATAGTGTCAGAAGCACAAAACTGTAGCCAAGTCTGGTCTGGGGTCTTGCCCAGGATCGGTTACCTTGTTCCACTTACCACCGGAGTGGTGGTCTAGATGATAGAGCATCCATCCGCCCCACAACCGAGAGGTTGGGGGTTCAAGTCCCGGCCCGGTCATACCAAAGACCATATACAAATGGTACTTCTAGCTTGGTGCTCAGTATAATAGAATGGGGGAGGGAAAAGTTATGGCGGTGCCTTGCATGGCAGCGACCCCTCTGATTCTACATGTGATGAACATTGTAGACAGCAGAAATGTCATTATGGACTGAATGACAAGAGAGTTCTTGTTTAAAATCCAGCAGCCTGTTTGTGTTTGTTCTCCGTCAGCACCGTTTTTAGCTTTTGGGGGGAACTGATAGGCTGTTTAAATGCACACAAATACAGTTTATAATCGGGTTATGAGAAATCACATAACACAAGTAGGCCTTATTCCCCAATAATCCGTTTATTCAGTGTGTGTAAACATGTTAGATCATATTATTACCATCATCTGATTATTCCCAGTTATTGTGGCCATGTGAGCAGCTGTAATGATTCACTCATGGGGGGCACCGGCTCAACCTTTTTGCTCTAAATCAGTAATGTCACCTTATACAATAAATAAGCCGTATAAATGTAGTGCATTTATTTAGTGTTTGTGGAGTCTTTTACCTTCGCACAGGAAGCCGATGAGCCCCCAGACGAAGTCGCTGCAGCTGTGGCAGAAGGTCGGTTTGGTCAGGGTCACTTTCCTGAAGCAGTGGCCCGGCGCGGAGCTCTGGTACTTGTGCCGGAGCCCCGGGGACTGCTGCCCCCGCTTCTTCACGGCCAGGGGGCTCGATGTCCGGCTGTTCCCGGCATCAGGCTCCGCTGGCCTGGGCTGCCCGGAGTCTGCCATGTCCACCCGCCACTGACAAACACCGGATGGAAAATAAGACGAGGTTAACACTGGGCCGCTAGGAAATATTCCTCCACCACGACTGGAGCCACATCCCAGGGGCGGCGGGGCATCTCACGGCCGCGGGTGAATGGGCGCCGTGCTCGTTGTGATTTCTGAAGTTTTCCGCTGACTCGAGTTCAAGCGCAGTAATACAAAGCAGAGCTCAAGGTTACGATTTTGTGAACCAAATTAGGGTCTGCTTGTCGGTAAATATGACCGCCTCGTCCGCTAGCGGGGGTCGGCCATCCCACCGAGCCGGAAACGGCGGTGCTGCCCGGCCAGAGTGCGCCTTGCTCGGTATGATTTCTGAAGTTTCCCGCTAACTCCGAAGATAGTAATCCAGGTCCAAAAAAAGATAGAAGACTTTTCAGTAATCCAAATAAAATCGTTTCAACAGTTAAGATGATGTCCTCGCCCCCCAGTGGAGGTCAGTCATGGAACCAAGAGGATCCAGCGGTACTGCCCGGCGGAGAGGCGCAGAGGTCGGTGAGTCTTTTTGAGATTCCCGCTTCGCACGCCCCACTTAAGATGAAACTCCTGAAATAAATCAATAACTCGATTATCCGCCTTGTTTAAATGCAGAGCTTGTCACCAAGGCTCGTGTTTCCGAGCCCTCCCTTTTTTTACGTGACACCGTCTTCTCACGATCGCGCCACCAAGCCGAGATCACAGTCCCTCCACCCGGAGACAGCGGTGCCACCCAGCGGCGCTCAGAGAGAGGCGGCGCCGCGCCCCGCCACAATTCCCGGAGCTTCCCGCTCAGTGAAAATGAATGAATAAATGATGGAATATCGATCGGCGTGAGGTGAAAGCTGAGCGGCTCTACGGACGTATGGAGTCTGTGAGGATGGATGGGTGATGGGGTTTTCAGTCAGGGGGATCAGCCTGGAATCCGACCGGCAGCAACACCACGAGTCCGGGGTAAAACCAGCCCCCCAGCCCACCCTCCAGAACCGGGGATAGGAAATCAACAAGTGACCAGTCCTCAGGAGGGGGGAGCCTCCATTAGTTTCGGCTTCCTTTTCTGAGAATGATTCTCCTTCCGCGTTAGTCTCCGACACTGATTTACTCCTCCTCCTCCTCCCTCAGCACCTCCTTCTCCTCCGGCCTCCTTCCCAGCAACACCTCATAAATGTACCTACAAAAAGCTACCGAATTTATGAGAAAAAATGCCAAAGCAATGAGAGAAAAGACCACATTTGCAGCAATCTTGCAAAATTACAAGAAATAAATAAGCATATTTACAAAAAAACTACAATTTACAAGAAAAAAATGTGAATTTAGGAGAAAAAGTGGATATCTTATGTATCTATAAATGCACCAAATCTGTGTGTGTGTGTGTGTGTCTGTCTGTCTGTCTGTCTGTTCCTCAGATATCTCCCAAACCAGACTGACCTCAGATTTTATAAGTGCTTTGCTGAGGTTATAAGGGTGTGCATCCTTCGAGTATGAAGTCGCTCAGTCAAAATATGTAATTTTTATCAATAAACGTTTAGCCACTGCTCTGTCACCGCTCTGTCTCTTCATGCCCTGGCTTCAGGAAGTGTGGGTGGGGTTCGGATTGACTCCATGCTGGTTGGATAATATGCGGCATCACAGCCATGCTGATTGCAAAGTGCTGCGGTGACTGGTCGTGATAATCCAAACAAAAAAAGGAAGTGAAAAGTGATAAATTTGACAAGAAAGAGAGAATAGTGAAGATGTAATGCTTAAAAAATTATACCATAATGTTGCTCTAATTGCGTATGTCTAAACTTTATCCTTTAGACTCTAAAGGATAATTTGGGGAATGCCAGCTGGGACCCGGGTATTATGAAGGGACTTCATAACAGGAACGCCGTGATGGCGTAGCTGGCCGGTGACGTCATCACGCCAACCTATATAGGGGAGAGTCAGCCATCTCACGGCCTCTTATTCAGCAACTCATCCTCAGGGCATTTCAGGAAGCTGAGTGTCAAAGTGCATTGTAATATTAAACAGTTGTGTAATAAAGTTCAATTTCCAGCACAGCATCCTTGTCCATCATCATTCCCAGGTTTGTGGACATAACATTTGGCTTTGAGAATTTACAAACCATGGAAGCATGCCTAAGACCGCTGAGGCCTTTCCTTGAGTCCCCAGGTGAACTGGTCATCCCGTGGCCACGATGTCTGGACGCGTTCGAGACCTACGTTGCAGCATTGGACCTGGGAAAGCTGGATAAAGTAAGGAAGTGGGCACTGCTTGTCCACAACCTGGGCATAGAAGGTCAGAGGATTTTTCACACACTTGGTCTGACGGACTCGTATATTGATGCTGTGGAGCTGCTTGCTAGCTACTTTGCTACACCAGACAATGTGCTAGCACAACAAATTTGATTCCGCCAGAGGTGATAGGGAATTGGTGAGTCCACCCAGCAAGCTGTACGGATACGGCGGTCACAGACTCAGTAATTTAGGGACAGTTGAGCTCACAGTCTACTACAAGTCGAAGATCGTCTATGACTTTCAGTTCCAAGTGGCTATGCACAGCAACAACATTATGGGTTATGACCTTTTCTACAGACTGGGCTTCACTAGCTACGACAGCGCCAGGTTCACATGGTCCAGTTGTAACAACTGGGACATGGCGGACAGTTACGGCGATGACGTGGTGTGGGACAAGAGTATAATGGGCGACACCGACACCAAATCAACCATCCTGTGCGCACAGGAGGAAAGCTGCCTGGAGGGGGGGCAGCAGCCGGACTCGCCTCAGATCCTCGCCCAGCCAGAGACTAGGGAAGCCGTTGCGGAGTTGCAAAAGAGGGAGCCTGTGCACACAACAACCGGGCACAGACACTATCTACGAAGTGTCACAATGACAACAACAAAGTGTATCAGACGAGGGAGAAGAAAAACCGGACTGTTTCTGTACCCATGCTCAGCGTCAGTCTATGGGGGTTACGACCGAGCCGACGGGTGAAGAGCCCACAACAGCGAACGACACGGGAGAGACGCCGGACACCTTCAGTGCCCACAACCAGGTTTGGACTGCAGAAACAACGACGGTGAAGTCGGGTGAGGGGTCCGTGACGAATACGGTAACGACAGAACTGTTACGACATGACAGAGACTCCAAGATGGACAAACACATGGCACCACTGCAATCACAGAGACATGTGAGGCCAAGCAAGGCACCTGTCAAAGTCATGGACTGGGTTTGAGTCCACACTGATGAGTTACCAAGACAGCAGCTGACCAAGTCACAGCTGACAGGTCAGCGGACGCCACTGAGGATCATGGCAAAACTAGGATCAGCATGCTTTTGACTGATGGATGGTTTGGTTTGGCAACCAAACCAATTCCGGCGTGCCCAGATGGCTACTCCAGATGGTGAGGCTTCGCAGGAGTCAGCTGATGCAATGTGGGACCCGGGCCCCAACATTATGATGATTGATCCTGGCCCCGGGAGCCCGGCATCTCCAGCAGCGCATCTACCGCAGGCCTGCTACAAGGCATCTCCGGAAGAACCGCCTTCCCCATAGAAGACTGTTAAAAGAAAACTGACTGTTTGGTTAGGAGCGCAGCTGGCATGGTGGCAGAATAATCCACCCAGCCCTGTTAGGTACCAGCGGTGGTCCACCCGCCGACCCTAGTTCTTATGTTTGAATGTTTATGTATACCACATTGGGGGGGGGGGGGGGTCTAATTGAAAGTGTTCTGTGTTTTGCAAGGGGGGGGGGGGAATGTTATGAAGGGATTTCATAACAGGAACGGCGTGATGGTGTAGCCGGCCAGTGATGTCATCATGCCGACCTATATAGGGAAAAGTCGACCATCTCATGGCCTCTTATTCGGCGACTCATCCTCAGAGCATCTCAGGGAGTTGAGTGTCAAAGTGCACTGTAATATTAAACAGTTGTGTAATAAAGTTTGACTTCCAGCAGAGCATCCTTGTCTGTCATCATTCCCAGGTTTGTGGACATAACACTGGGGTCTGTCAAAAGAACACAAGTGTTGGAGAAGCAGTGGGCAGAGCGCGATCCTTCTCAGGGAAGGAAACACAGCCCGCCCAGTCAGTGGTAGACAGGAGTCCCTTTACAGGACCATGACCCGCTATTGCTGATGGCGCTCCTCTCAGTGTGCTGCTTGCACAGCTATCTAAAAATTAAAAGTTAATAATAACACCACCATGATTGGGGAGCAGAATGCCCAAATCAACTGCGTATCATATGCGGCCACATGCACAGTTTGACTAAACAGTGACCGTTGTTGTGCCAAAAAGTGATCACCAGCTGCAGGAGTTCCCACTAATTTTCAAGTGTGTCTCAGGGAAGTGTGAATGGCTGTGTTGGGGTGGGGGCTGAGGGTGTGTGTGAGTGTGTCTTAAATTATGTCCTTTTTTTTTTTACTTATATGGATGCCAAGAGAAACGCAATTTCATCTTGCCTGCACTATAGTTGTATGTACAGCAATATGACAATAAAGGTTGATTTGATTTGATTAATTAAAGGTACTGCCTGGGCTCAGCCCAGGCAGTACCTGGGCTGAGCCCAGGTGTCTGTAAATGTTTTGAGGTTTACAATGTGTCTGTAAATGTTTTGAGGTTTTATTGCATCTGAAAAGTTATAGTGTTTGCAGTTTGGATAACAACATATAGAATGTATGAGATTGCAATTGATTCCAATATTTATGTGAAAAAGCCTTTGTTGTTTAGAAGCTACACTGTAATTGACCATTACTGACGCATAGAATATATATTTATACAGTATCTACATGTATATATCCAGTAAATCTATGTATTTTTCCATGTAACCTTGTGACTGCATTATTGTAATTGCTTTTAATCCTAGATGAAGTTTGTTTTGGGTTCAAAAAGCATCACAGGTGTTAAATATACCTTCTTATACTTAACTCAGTACTGTTTACCTGTTGAAGAAATACTATATTTTACGGCTAATACTATAACCCCTTAACTACAATATGACACCTGGCAATCAATTTTTGGCAGCTGATCACTTTTTGGCACAACACCATCACCAAACTGGACACAAAAACACCCAAATAACGAAATAAATAATTTTTATTTAAATATTTACTGACAAATGGGCATCACTGATGCAACAGTTGCAGCCAAACAGGTCATTCTGCTGTGTATAATAATGTTTGGTGTTTTGTACTTATAATATTCCTAAAATATAAAAGGATGCAACAATAGGTATCAAATATTTGTAAACATGTCTTGTTATAGTACTGCATGAGTTTATTGATGATAGACTATAAACTACACATATAAACTAAAACAATTATAATGATGACTGAACAACACCCATTCCCCAAAGCGCAAGACACAACACCTACAGTATGAATAAGTCATAGAAGATCACACAAATAAGTGATCTGACAAAAAATAAACAAGGGTTCTTAAACAGTCGCTAATATTGGATGTCCCATTCATTTTCAATAATTCTGTAATTAATATTCACACAATCAAATGAATCTTCCGTTCAATCCCTTTTATATTTTTGTCAAAGTCTAACGAGTGAGTGCCTACATATAGCCTACACCTCTTTGTATTCCACTTTCAAACACAGCCTACATTTGGGCCTGTAAAGCCTAACTGGGCTACCTGTTTTCAGACAAGAATACTTGCTTTCTACGGGTATGCATTAGTCTATCTACAAATACAGTATATCTGTGTGTGTGTTCCACGCAGATCTCTTGAACCGTTCGTCAGACTGACCTAAGATTTTATACGTGATTTGCTGGGGTTATGAGGGTGTGCATCCCCGAGTATGGAGTCCCTCAGTCAAAATATGTAATTTTTATCAATAAAAGTTTAACCACCATTCTGTCTCTTCATGCCCTGGCTTTAGGAAGTGTGGGCAGGGTTTCGGATTGACTCTGTGCTGATTGGATAATACGCGGCATCACAGCCATGCTGATTGGATAATACACGGATGGCATCATAACCTGTCAGTCACCGCAGTGTTCCCTGGACAAAACAAGAACGTGAAAAATGACAAATTTGACTAGAAAAAGCTAATACTGGAGATTTAATGCTTAAAAAATTATACCATAAAGTTGCTGTGATTGCATAGGTCTTAAAGATAATTCAGCATATGAGGAGAACATGAGGTGCACAAGAAGACTGGGCGGAGCGTCAGCAGGGACCGGGTCTGGCAAAGAACACCAGTGTATCCAACACATAACATGCCGGGAGAAGCAGCAGCTGGACACAACCTGGCTCAAAGGCATGCTAACTGATGGCAATAAAAAAAGTTATTTTCAATAAAGTGAGAAAAAAAAAACAAGATAATGCATGGAGTGTGCTTTTGCCCGGAGGCACAGCCAACAACAAAGTGTGATTTATCATGGAAAACAGCTGAGCTCTGCACTTCAAGCGATCAGCTGATTGGATCCACCTCCTCTGGTGTTTCTTACATTTTGACATATCTATCAGAAAAGCACTGGACTGCAGTCAAAGATTTAAAAAAAAAACATGGGAGGAGGGCTAAACAGTGATTTGGATCTTTATCCTGTAGCTTGAAAGTGTTCAGATACATCCCCGACGGGTTCCGTTATACGAGCAAGCACGTGTGTTTATGTAGCCCAGTGGGAAGTTTGGGATATACCTTTGTTTATTTGTTCATTTATTTATTTTATTTATTGTGAATTTACTCTTTGTGAGAATGTCATTTTTGTTGTTTTATTCACATATTTTCTGCAATGTCTTTTTGTTAGTGTATATGTGTGTGTGTGGGAGGGGGGGTTGCAAAAAGAAGTGCAGTGGTTGGTACAGCAACAGAAAAATGCTGAGAAGGGTAGGAGAGAAAGAGAAAAAGAGAGACTGATTGAATGCTGTTGTTGAAATGAGACCCAGAGTTTGATGTGGCTAATGTCCAGCTGAGGGACACCCGTGAGAGGACTTTTTCTTATCCAGCATCTTTATATCAAGTTTTTTTTTAGAAAGGCTGACAGGTGATAGGTCTGTCCAGCCCGGACAGCCACTACATCACCTGGACGGCTAATTAACGGCAGCCAAGGGGTGACGGGAGTCAACTCCATCACCAGGCTTGAGACAACATTTTCAGGTGAGCCCCCATCGGATAATAATGATACAGAATACGGAAATACTACTTCCGGCGCCACACGAGTAGGCTGCCTTTTTGCAACAGCGGATCAGTTTCTTCCTATTTCTATTTACTATCTCGCTTCTCTTGCTAATCTTTCTGATCTGGCGACACCTATACATTGGACAGACACACGGATCGCCCAAATGTCTCCTGAACCGGCAGACGGAGCCACTGTTTTTAGCAGGATACGTTACAGCAGAGACCAGCTGCTAGCACTTAACCGGACCAAGATGCTAGCGCAAGACTTCGACATACCAGGTGAAATAAGACAGAAACGACGTGGATGCCATGCTGGAGCAAGACGGCGGGCGAGAAATATAAGGTACAGACCCGTCCTTCCATCTGTTATTATGGGGAACGTTCGATCGCTACTCAATAAGACTGACGAGCTAGCGGCCATCTCCCGCTACGAGAGCGTCTTCAGAGAGAGTAGCATGATGTTGTTTACTGAGATGTAGCTAACAGAACTAGCAACAGATGCTAACATCGAACTGGAGGGTTTCCACGCAATACGGGCAGACCGGACACCAGACAGTGGGAAGGCAGGGGGCGGAGGAGTGATAATGTATGTCAATAACAGCTGGTGCAGACCGGGACATATCACGGTTAAACAACATCACTGCAGCAAAGACATTGAGTTGCTAGCTGTTAGCATGCGGCCTACCTATCTCCCGAGGGAATACTCACACGTGATCTGCATTGTTATTTATGCAAATCTGACGGTGAACGCGGGGACAGCGTGTGACGTCATTCACTCAGTAACTGGCAGGCTGCTGACAGAACACCCAGATGCTCTTCTCCTCATCTCTGGTGATTTCAACCATATTTCATTGTCCCACGTTCTGCCCACGTTCACCCAGTATGTCACATGCCACACTAGAGACAATAAAACACTGGACTTATTCTATGCTAACACTAAGGAGGCGTACACCTCATCACCACTCCCCCCACTCGGTAGATCGGATCACAACTTGGTTCATCTCCTGCCGGTGTACAAACCCCTAATACACAGACAACCTCCCGTCATGCGCACGGTGAAGATATGGTCGGAGGAGGCAATGGACGCTTTAAAGGACTGTCTTGAAACCACTGCCTGGGAGCAGCTCTCCGATCCACATGGTGAGGACATCGATGACCTCACTCACACCATCACGGACTACATCAACTTCTGTGTGGACAACACCGTACCCACCAAGACAATACGGTGTTGCTCGAACAACAAACCCCAGATCAACCCTGAGGTGAAAACACTTCTGAGAGAGAAGAAGAGGATCTTCAGGTCGGGGAACAGGGAGATGCTGAAGTCCGTACAGAGGGAGCTGAGGAGGAAGATCAGAGAAGGCAAGGACAGCTTCAGGAAGAAGATGGAGGACAAGCTGCAATGGAGCGACATTGGTGGGGTCTGGAGAAACCTCAAAACCATCTCTGGGCTCCAGAATACCTCCTCCCAGGCCACGGGGGCCAGGGAGTGGGCGAACAATCTGAACCTGTTTTTTAATAGGTTTGACCAACCGCCCTCCCCCCCCGACTGCACACTTGTGGTGTGCCCCAGGGGTCAGTTTTGGGACCCAAACTCTTTATTTTGTATATAAATGACATATGCCAAGTATCAAAAATTCTGAAATTTATTTTGTTTGCGGATGACACAAATATCCTTTGCACTGGTGAGAATTTGCAGCAGGTTTTAGAGGTGGTCACAACTGAAATGAAAAAGTTAACGCAGTGGTTCAACAAAAATAAATGATCTCTAAATCTAAAAAAAAAGATTATGTTGTTTGGAAATTATAAAATAAATCATGAAATAATGGTAACGATAGATGATGCCAGAATAGAAACAGTACAGGAAAATAAGTTTCTGGGGGTGACACTAGACAATAAAATCTGCTGGAAACCTCACATCAGTCACATTCGGGCCAAGTTAGCAAAATGTATATGCATACTGGGGAAGACAAGACACATCTTGGACTATAAATCATTGGTCTTACTGTACAATTCACTGTTTTTACCTTATCTTAACTACTGTGTAGAAGTCTGGGGAAGCACCTACAAGACCAACCTACAGTCAATATGCACATTACAAAAAAGAGCTATAAGGATAATAAATAATGTAGGCTATAGAGACCATACCAATTCGTTGTTTTTAAAGTTACATGTCATAAAGTTAATCGATTTAGTTAAATTTAAGACAGCACAAGTAATGTACAGGGCAATTAATAATCAACTCCCAACTAATATACAAAAAATATTTAAAAAAGAGACAATGATCATAATTTGAGAGGAGACTTAAACTTTACAAAACCCAAGATACGAACAACCAAGAAAAGTATGTGCATATCTGTCTGTGGGGTGGATTTGTGGAACAGTCTGGAGCCGGAACTGAAACTATGTACAAACAGAAATCAACTCAAAAAGAAGTATTGTGGCGACATGGAATAATAAGCGGCGAACTGAGGAGTTTAAAGTGCCTTTATTAAATCACATCGCCAACACGAGCTCACTCCAGTGCTGTGCAGAGCGGCCCAGAGTGAGCCCTGAAGGGCTCTCAGTAGCGTGAAGACAGGTGCATTTGAGAGACATACATCACAATAGGCAGATTGCTGGCCTTTGCTCCAGCTGCAAGACAAAGAGGTTACAGGGCACATCTACATATTGATCTCAGTCTCTAGGTCACAGTAAGGTCAGGACGCATGAACACAATGCATGAAAGGCACATTAACATCACAGTAGTGAGCCAGAAGAAGCGGGGCTGCCTGTAGACATTAATACACACATTTCACTGTTCTGTTAATTGCTCTAGCCAAGCGCTGTGTCTGTCCAGTCTGTTGTGGGGGTTACACCAACCCGCCACACGCTCCCTCCCAGAGGGCTCGGCAGGCGGCCGAGGTCTCGATCATGCAGCTTGGGCAGCGAGCAGGAGAAGCTCTGTGCAGACGGAGGGGGGTGGTGGTGGTGGTAAGTGCCGGCCGGGAGCGGTGAAATCGTCCGAGCCGCGCAAAAATTGCTTGTTGGTCCGCGACGTCGAGGGGCTGTCCCGTTGAGCGTGCGGAGATCACAAGAAGAAAAATTAGTCTCTGACTCCTCTCATGGCCATGAAGAAAAACAGGAGCGGCTGTAAGAAAAAAAAGGAAGCAAAGGGACTTGGCGTGTTTGACTTTTAGGTGCAGGCGCAACCCTAAAGCCTCGGGAACCGCAGACAGCTGAATTCCCCTTGTGTGCCGTGGCTAAGACCATAAAATCCAGTGAGCAAGCTGCGTGCCTCAGGTGTACGAGCAAGCCTGAAGGGCCAGTGTGCAACAGAAGGAAGGCGGTCAGTGGAGCCGTATGTGTCCCATGCGTGGTGCGCCATCCTCGTAACTCCCCGGTGCGTGTGCCGGGGCTCCGTGCGTGGGTGGGCCAGCTGGAGAGGAAAAGCCAGGGTCAGGGAGCTTAATCATCCCTGTTGTAGTTGCAGCAGATGGGTCATGGTGCGTTCAGGTCCACGTGTGCTCCGTCGGCCGTGGAGGTCGCCGTTGTGGAGAAAGGACGAGGTGCGTGCGCTCTCGTAAGGAGACACAGAATCGTGTGTCAGAAGCTGTGAGAGCGGCCGGTCCAAGCGTGGATGTGCCGGTCTAGGCGTGCAGATCTCACCATGAAGTTGCTGTGGCTTTCCCAGTCGTGAGTGATGTCCGGAGAGTTCCCTGAAGCAGAAGGGAGCTGCTGCGTTCACTTGTCGTCGGAGCATCACCGTCGGGTGCTGCGTTCACCGGCAGCGTGGCTGTCCAAGCCAGAAGGTTGCGTCGCACAAAACGTGTGCGTCCTCGGGGTCACCAGTGAAGCGGCATGAAATAAAGCGGCGTTAGTGAAGGTTTTAAGCAGGTTTTATTAAATCACATCGCCAACACGAGCTCACTCCAGTGCTGTGCAGAGCGGCCCAGAGTGAGCCCTGAAGGGCTCTCAGTAGCGTGAAGACAGGTGCATTTGAGAGACATACATCACAATAGGCAGATTGCTGGCCTTTGCTCCAGCTGCAAGACAAAGAGGTTACAAGGCACATCTACATATTGATCTCAGTCTCTAGGTCACAGTAAGGACAGGACGCATGAACACAATGCATGAAAGGCACATTAACATCACAGTAGTGAGCCAGAAGAAGCGGGGCTGCCTGTAGACATTAATACACACATTTCACTGTTCTGTTAATTGCTCTAGCCGAGCGCTGTGTCTGTCCAGTCTGTTGTGGGGGTTACACCAACCCGCCACAGTATAAACATTATTTGCTGAAAGGATATATGTTAGAATGGTAGTATTTATATGTACGGTTCACTATGCTCACTCTGGGACATTATGGGACACTATGGAATGGTGGGTGGGACAGCACTGTGTATATCTGTGTTGTTTGAGGCTGGTTTTGATGTATGGACATCAAGGTATGTTAGGATGGATGGGTGTTAATGCTGATATGTAAAAAATACAGTAAATTGTTTACTTGGGGTCTTAAAGGTGGTAATTTGTATATAATTCACATGGGTGTATTTATGGAAAAGAGGAGATGGAATTAATAAGTGTTCACTTCTTCCTTCTCCCTTTCGAACACTGTATACTGTTACTTTATTGCATTTGTCATTTGTTTTGTTTTTGCTATACTTTTTTGTTCGAAATAAAGTATCTATCTATCTATCTATCTATCTATCTATCTATCTACCAGCTGTGTGGGATTGTGGAGCACATCTTCAACCTGAGCCTGAAGCTGGGGAGGGTACCACAGTTGTGGAAAACATCTTGTGTGGTATCTGTACCAAAGACTTCCCACCACAAAGACCTGAAAAGCTACAAACCAGTGGCCCTGACGTCTCACATGATGAAGACCCTGGAGAGACTGCTCCTTGCTCACCTCCGCCCCCTGGTGGGACCAGTGATGGATCCACTCCAGTTCGCCTACCAGCATGGCATTGGGGTGGAGGATGCAGTGATCTTCCTCTTTCACCGTTCCCTGTCCCACCTGGAGAAGCCTGGGAATGCGGTGAGGATCATGTTCTTTGATTTCACCAGTACTTTCAACACCATCCAACCAATGATCCTGAAGGACAAGCTGCTGTGCGCAGGGGTGGACCAGCACCTGTCATCATGGATCTTGGACTACCTCACTAGCCGGCCACAGTTTGTGAGAACCCAGGATTGTGTGTCGGACACAATCATCGGCAGCACAGGGGCCCCCCATGGAATGGTTTTGGCTCCCTTCCTGTTCATCCTTTATACAGCGGACTTCTCACACAACACAACACACTGCCATCTACAGAAGTTCTCTGACGACTCTGCGATCATCGGCCTCATCTCCAACGGAGATGAAGCTGAGTACAGAGGACTTATCCAGGACTTCGTGGACTGGTGCCATCGGAACTGTCTCCAGATCAACGCGAGGAAAACTAAGGAGCTGGTGGTGGACTGCCGCAGGCAAGGACAACCCCTCACAGCACCAGTAAACATCCAGGGAACAGACATTGAGATGGTGACATCCTACAAGTACCTGGGTGTTCATCTGAACAATAAACTAGACTGGTCACACAATACCAACACACTACAAGAAGGGACAGCGCAGGCTGTTCCTACTGAGGAGGCTCAGGTCTTTTGGTGTGCAAGGGGTGCTCTTGAAGACATTCTATGACACGGTGGTGGCATCAGCCATCACTTTTGTAGTGGTCTGCTGGGGCAATGGCATTACAGCAGCCGATAGGAAGAGACTGAACAAACTAATCAAGAAAGCTACTGTAGCTCTGTCCTGGGGCAGCGCCTTGACCCAGTGGAGTAGATAGGAGAGAGAAGAATGGTGGCTAAACTGTCATCTCTGCTGGAGTCAGAGTCCCACCCTATGCAGGACATACTGAATGCACTGAGGAGCTCATTTAGCAGTAGACTACATCATCCTAGATGCACGACCGAGAGGTTTCGCAGGTCCTTCCTACCTACGGCTGTCAGACTGTATAACCTAAGCAGGGCTGCTCGCAGAGATAGCAAAAAAACATGACGACCTAATAGTATTGAATGCAAAAGATGCAACAGACTTACACAAATGGTCCCCTCCAGTATACAACTAGGACAATATCAGTCACTATGGAGGGCGACAATATGTATGGGTTTCCCACTGTATTGCTGCTGGGTAGACAGGGCCTGTGAAGCCTGCACAGTGTCTACAACTTCCTTCTCCAAGCCAAGTTTATACAATTGCTCCTGTTCAAGGGCCATACATGAAGCCTCAGGAGTTGGGGATTTGGATGCCAAATCCTACCCTGTGCCTGTAAGATCATGTCTCGTCTGACCGGGAGAGGCCAAGGATGACCTCCCAACATCTCATGGATCTCTGCCATCCATGGTCTTTGTGGCCAGTTTGGGGCTATCAAAATTACTTGAACAGACAGTAGCCTCACCATCGCAAGGAAAGCCGGCAGAAGAGGCAGTGGGGGAAAGGCAAACAGTTTCACTGGAGGCCAGGCAACACTCAGAGCGTCTGCACCTAGCGGGCCTGGCAGGCCATGCACTGAGGCCCAGAGGGCACAGTGGGTGTTCTCTGCTGTTGCAAACAGGTCTGCTTCCGCCTGACCAAACTGAAGCCAGATCTGCTTAACTATCTCTGGATGCAGTCACCACTTGCCAGGATGGGCACCCCCTCGTGACAGCAGATCTGCCGCTATGTTCTGTGGCCCCGGCAGGTGAAAAGCCCTCAGGAACATACCTTTGGCCTGAACCCACAAGAGCAGACGGCGTGTCCTCACATGGAAAGAGGGAGACCTCAGGCCGCCCTGCCAGTTGATATAGGACACCACAGCTGTGCTGTCCGTTCGCACCAGAATCTTTCTGCCCTGAATGACCGGAAGGAAATGCCTCATAGCCAAACATACTGCCTCCATCTCGAGATGATTTATATGCCAAGACTGTTGAGCCAGAGCCCAGTGTCCCCGAACAAACCTGCCCTCCCAGACTGCGCCCCAGCCTGTTAGGGAGGCATCGGTTGTAATGGTCACCCTGCAGCCCTCTTGGCCCAGGGGAACACCATCCCGGACCGCTGATGAGCGTCTCCACCATCTGAGAACCATGAGGCCCTTTTCGGAAAGAACTAACCTTCTCCTTTTGTCTCTGGGTAAAACCACCTTCTGAAGCGTGAACCACCACTGAAGGGGACAAGTATGTAAAAGACCCAGTGGCACCACCTGGGCAGCTGCAGCAAAGAGACCCAAGATCCTCTGGCACTGCTGCACTGATACAGTCCTTTATGAGATGCAGCTCTTGATGCATTCCCTGATAGTATGCCTTCTCTTTGGAGTCAGGGATGCCCTCATGGCAACTGAATTCAAGGTGAGCCCCAAATACTCGACAATCCTGGTTGGAACCAAGCAGCTTTTCTCTGCATTCAAATGCAACCCATGTGCCGCCAGGTGAGCCAGTATGGTCTCTGTTACCTCATTTCCACCAAATAAGAACCAGTGCTAATTCGTTTCTGGTGCTTGTGCCGGTGCTTAATCAGTTCAACTGTAGTGCCTCGTAAGAACCAGTTGGTTTTCCACTGATATGGAGCTAGTCGGAGATTACATCAGGGCTATGTCATTACGTAGTGTGAAGTGTCTTTATGCCACCCCACAGAACACCACAGAAGAAGTTAAAGGAGGAGAAGAAGAAGCAGCGCTAACTTGTCAACATGGAGGAGTTTGCTGTCTCCTTGGGAGCGCTGCTTTTATTATTCCCAACCTGTATTACCATCCCAAAACAGTTTTATTCTTAATTGCAGAGAATGGCGGCTACGTTGAAGGAGACCGGTAATTATCAATATTTCAGTTATCAGCTGTTGTTAGCTCAAGTCTGTAGCTCAACTAGCTAGCAGTGACTACACGTTTAAACGTAGTATTTATGTCAATTCTGTAATAGGTGGTGTTACGGCGCATAACGAGGCGGAGGTCGCCTGTTACCTGGGCACATCCACGGTCATGATACTGGTGGGACTCCATTCTTCCGGTGTCGTGCCAAAAAGTGATCAGCGGCCAAAAAATGATGGCCAGGTGCCATGTTGTTGTTATGCAGTTATATTAGCCGTAAAATATGTATTTCAACAGGTAAACAGTACTGACTTAGGTATCATAAGATTATATTTAACACTGATGGTGCATTTTGAACCCGAAACAAACTTAATCTAGGATTAAAAGCCATCCATCCATCCATCTTCTATCGCTTCTCCGGAGGTCTGGGTCATGGAGGCAGCAGTTCAAGCGGAGATAGACTCTCATGATGAACGTTAGAACAGGATTAAAAGCAATTAAAAATAATGCAGTCACAAGGTTACATGGAAAAATGCAGAGATTTACTGGATATATACATGTAGATAATGTATAAATATATATTCTTTGTAGCTTCTAAACAACAATGAGGTTTTTGCACATAAATATTTCAATCAATTGCAATCTCATAAATTCTATATGTTGTTATCCAAACTCCAACACTTTGGCCAACACTATTATTTTTCAGATGTGATAAAACCTCAAAACATTCAGACACATTGTAGGTGGACTGAGACCAGGCAGTACACCTTTAACAAGCAGGCGCTCCTGGCTCCTGTAGACAGTGATCACTTTTTGGCACGACACTGGATTTCACCACCCAGCCGACCCCATGCAGAAGTGGCTGATGAAACCCTTTTCGGAAACAGGCAGACTTACCCCTGAACAACGTAACTACAACTCCCAGATGAGCCGTGCACGTTCAGTTGTGGAAATGGCTTTCAGTGGCTTGAAAGGACGATGGAGGTCCCTCCTGACAAGGAATGACTGCAAACTGAAGCTGAGCAAGAAAATGGTGCTCACCTGCTGCATACTTGATATTATTTGTGAGGAACATGGTGACAACTTTGAACTCCCAGACACCTGATCACAGTCAACCTCCAGTTCAACCACTAGCTGACCATGCCAGTGGAGAATGACGTTAGGGCAGCTTTAATGGAGTACTTTAACAGTGGGGAGCAATAACCTGTTTAATGCCTGCCATATCATTTACAAAATGTAACATATGTGAAGTAGAGCAAAAGCATTAATGAATAAAAAATTCAGCTGAAAATCGGTCCTCAGTGCACTCTGTTTTGAAGTATTTATGGTGTATGTATATATTTTATAGGCACATTTACAGAGTTGTTAAAGGTATACACCTTATGTACTTGTATGTCATCTATTCTGGTTAAAGTGCTGATTCAAGTTTTTGTTCATGTAGGGGAAACAAGAGACAGACTGTAAAGTGTAAAAGTTAAAAGTACTTTCCCCAGAAATGATCTTGTCCAGAGCTGACAGAATGTCATGTGGTACATTGTCAAAATAATATAAATTCATAATTTAGCATTTTTGAAGCAGGTAACTTGGAACATTTTCCTCAGAAAAAGTGAATAGATTTAAAGTTTGTTGCTGCTTGATCTTTAGAAAATGTGAAAAAAGTTGTCAAAAATATGTGAGTAAAGTCCACAAATACCTGATATATTTTCAAATACCTGAAAAAATGAACTTAAGTGCAGTAATTCAGTACTTGTACTTTCACTTCCCACCACTATAATGTTATATTGATTTGCATTGTTTATCCTAAATAGCTTTACATTTCATGCACATGTTCGGTGTGAGGATAACAATTACTTAATGTGGAAGCAGAAAAAAAACACTTCAGGAAAGAAAGCTTTTATTTACAAAATGTTCAAAAACTTAAGATGGCTACATATGAAATATTATGTACACACAACCAAAAATATCAATGCTGTGATAGTTACTTTGTTTGCAGTCCCTCAAGCACAGACAACGCGTCCATCAGTCCAACAAGGGTATTGGTGCTGTCCTCCATCTTCTGGATGCTTTGCAGCAAAGCAGAGGTCAGCTGCTCCTCCCTCCTGCTCTGCTCCTGCTGTCTCTCATCTGACCTCTCCAGGTAGTCAAGAAGGAGGTCCATGTTTGTGTCCCGTTTCCGTTTCCCTGTTTTAAAGTACAAAAATAAGAAGCAATATAAAATAACCACACACTGAAAAACGCAGGAATCATCAATCCAAGCTTGAATGTGTCTATTCAACATCCATTTACTGTTAGTGGCATCACAACATTCAATTCAAGCGTATAATTGGTTTAATTCACTTCCTCCTTTGTGTGAATGGGTCATGATCTGAACATATATGACCTAATCTGGTCTGACGAGAAGAGGAAGAAGAGCAGGAGGAGGACAAGCTTGGTGCTGGTGAAGGTGAGCTGGACACCACAGGTCTGGGTGGTTCTCCCTCATCATCCAGGTGTGATAAATCTGTAAATACAAAAAAAGTATTTTAGTTTGTGCAGTGTACAACTTAAGCCTTCCATTAAGAAATATGCAGACATAGAAGGCAATTTTAGCCCCTTGCACTCTGGTCAATTTCCCTAAAAACGCCTAAAAATAACGTACCCAAAGTAAATCAAAAGCTGTTCTTCAACCCTTTGCAGCATCTTCATGGGGTTGGTCTCATTTAAAAGAAAACACTTTGAATTTTTTTGGCAAAACAGTCATAATCTCTCTAAGTGCTCCTGCCACTGAGTAACAGTCATCTAAACATACTGAACTTGAAGAAAATAAATTTCGCCTGGGTGTTTTTGTGGATACAAATCCTTGCAAATAACACACAGCCGTCAGATCCGGGCTGGAAAATGCAACAGAAATGTAGAACCAAGTGTTATCCAGCTGAGGTCAAAATTTTGTAACAATACCACAAAAAATGAATATATTACACAGCTTTTTCCTCAGGTTGTTCCCAGGCGTTTTTGAACTGTGCCAAATTGTGCCAAATGGCACAGTTTGGAAAAACGTCTGTAACTTTTGAATGATTCAATATAGAAGCTTGATCTTGGGCTCTAATGAAAGGTAGACACTCAGGGCTGTGTGTGTGTGTGTGGGGGGGGGTTGTTTATTCATTCATGAATGAATGAATGAATGAACAAACAAGCCCCCACACACAAAGAAGCATGCCATGTAAAAAATGTGTGGCTTTTTTTTACAAGAAAAAATAACCTACAGTGCACTAAAAATTATACTAAAATATCTGTAATGTAGACGATAACAACTACCACCCCCCCACCCCCACTCCCCGCTACAGAGGACGGACATCGCCCATTGCTACATGATGGACCGCGGTGACGGTGCGCCGCGGTCTACTACGCACAGTTGTACTAAAATATCTGCAATAACATCTGCAATCCGCTACAGAAGAGTAGCGGGGGGGGGGGGCATTCACGGTCCGGACGCGGCGCACGGGTCGCCGCGGTCCGTCATGTGACGATGACACACAGTTGTAATTTACCGATCGGTCAAAAGTCATTTTGATTACAATTTTCAGGGATAAAGAATAATTTAGCTTATAACACTTACCTGTCCACAACAGCAGTGTCGCTGGCGAACTTCTCTTCCTCATTGTCAGACGAACATGATGCTGGTCCGCTTGTTACGGACTCGTGGTTCTGGTCACGTGACTCGGTCAAACCATGATTCCATTATTGCGGTTTTGCGCTTCCATGATTGCGGTTTTGGCGAACGATTTTTCAAAACAAATAAGAACAGTAGTAAGAAAAAAAAGACTGGCGAACGCGTGTGTGTCACCCAGCAGCTTACACAAAACAGATTTTACGCACGGGACGTACGCTTTCAGTTGTCGAAGTTCTCTGCTTCAATTGGCTCGCTGTATTCGCAGCCATTGGTAGGCGGGTCCTTCTTGCTAGGTTTTCAGTCATTGGTTCTTCAAGGTTTCAGAAACCCAATTCAAGGCTCTTATTAGTCGAATGAGAGGTCAATCAAATCTAAACCAATCAAAGCACTCCTTTGGCTTTCTGTTCGCGGCTGTGTCTGCAGCTTTTTTTTTTCAGTGCGCCCTAGGACGCAGAGACGTGACCGCCCGCGGTATCCTGGAGTGCAAGAGGTTAATCAGTATCAATATTATCAAAGCTTACATGTCTGATTATAGAATAGAAGAACAGGAGTAGAATAGGCTTTATTGTCACTGTACAGGTGTACAGTACAACGAAATGGTGCTCCACCAGGCTACTGCGCAATAAAGAGAAGGATTAGATAAAACACGGTTAGAGAACACATGATTAAACACACGAGTGAAATTTTTTAAAAATAGCCCAGGATTATGGAAATATAGACAAAATAGTAAAAATCTCCCATGTACATGATGCAAGGCACCCATTCATACACAGTATTGATACCACAAAAAACAGTGTATTTTGCACTGGATATCTTTATCAAAAAAAAGTATTTTGTAAGACGCTAAGATTTTCGTTCTCGTTTTCTGAAACAAGCATTTTCCAAATATATGGTGACATCACTAATGTTATTTGGGACAACAATAAACAGTATTGATACAAAACAAACACAGTGTATTTTGCACTGGATATCTAACAAAGTATTCTTTAAGACGCTAAGATTTTTGTTCTAGCTTTCTCAAACGAGTATTTATGGTGAGGAGAAACATTTGCTCATGGTGAACGCACACTGTTAGCTTGTTAGTATAGCCAACGGAAAAAACTGTAGGCACAAGAGTGAGTAAAAAATATCTGCACTTTGGCTGCTACATATCAATAAAAGCAGATATACACATTTGTTAACTTTTGACATTTTAAAGACAATACACTTACCGGTAGCGATAGAGCAGTTTGTACAACGGACTCATCCATAGCAGTTAGGATGGCTGAAGCACAGCTGAGTTCAATGTCCCAGATGTTTGGTTGGCTGGCCTATCCCCAAAAACAGAGTTCATCATATCAAAATGGGGAATCTTTCGGGGTCTCCCATTGCCGCTACTCTCAAGATCTCTTTTATGGTCTCTGAATTCTTTCTTGAGCTTCTTCAGTTTATTTAGCAGCTGGTCAATGGCCAGGTCATAACCTGCGGCAGCCCTCTATTTGCTCAAAAATGGGCTTTGTCCGAGTGGCCCCCTCCAATTTATCTTGTACTTCTGCTGATGTCCATAAAACCAGAAAATGTATCTCCTCTTCGCTCCAGATCTGCTTGGTTTTGGAATCCATCATGCTTGCTCTACTGTTTGGAATGCAACATGGTGGTCAGTAATGTTTTGAGGCACTTTTCAGTTGATCAGTTAACCCCACCCACAGCAGTGGATGTAACCAACATCAACTGGTTTGCAGCTCTAGCCCAGCGATGATTTGGGGCCAGCTTAGCACCACTTTTGAGAGCCTTGGGCTAGTGCTTAGTTGGTCAAAAAGCAGAGAACTGGTGCCAAGTCAGGCTCTGGCTCCAGTTAAGCACCGGAACCAGCTTAGTGGAAAAGGCCTACATATGTCTCCTCGCTATGGCTTGTGATGGCGCACAAACCAGCCAATCGTCCAGATAATTGAAAACTCAAATGCCCTTCTGCCACAGTAGGGCGAGTGCAGCATCCATGCACTTGGTGAACGTCCAAGGCGACAGGGACAAGCCAAAAGGCAGGACGTTGTATTTGAAGGCCTTGCCCTGAAAGTAAAATCTGAGGAGCTTCCTGTGGGCCGGATTTATGGGAATATGGAAATAGGCATCATGAAGGTCCACTGTTGTGAACCAGTCGCCTGGCCTTATGGCCTGAAACAGTGTCCTCAGCCTGAGCATCCAGAAGGGGAGCACCTTGAGACACCTGTTCAGCCGCCTCAGATCTAAAATCAGACGGAAACCCTCTGTTTGCTTGGGAACAAGAAAATAGGCCGAGTAAAAGCCTTGCCTTTCTCCCCCTGGAGACAGAGACCGTACTGCGTTTTTTTTCCCAGTAGGGCAGAGACCTCGCCGCTCAGAACTGCAGAAAGAGAGTCCCCCTTTACTTTTGTTTCCAAAACCCCCTGAAATTGGGGGGGATGAAATTTGAATTGTAGGCGGTATCCACATTCCAGTGTATCGATCACCCATTGACATGAGGTGCACTGACGCCAACTCCTGAGGTGTGCTGTGGAGAAGGTTGACGTCAGGGGAAGTGTACTGTCAGGGACGCTGGTGGAGCTTGGCAGGACCATGGCCTACACACTCCTGAAAGCACGGACATGAGTGCTGCTGAACCTGCTCCGGCTGCCGAGAGGCCCTCTGCCTCAGGTGACCTGAGCTCTGAAAGGAACCTGGCTCTGTGAAACGGAACCATTGTGGGTTGTCACACCCCTCAAGAGGTCTCCAGACACTCGACCTGGATGGTCCCGGCCAGTGAAGGGACTGCGTGCGCAGTCTCACCTTCTGCATCTCGTCCAACACTGCCGCTGCTGCAGGCCCAAAGACCTCACCAGGTGCTATTGCAGCCTCCAAAACAGCAGCCTTGTCCGCATCTGCCAATCCAGACTGGCTCAACCACACTTGCCACCAGGCCATGGTCAGCCAGGCCAAGGAGTTCCCAAGTGCTGTAGCCTGCGAGCTAGCTCCTTGGATCAGTGTCCACCACCTTTACCAACTCCGGTAAAAGGTCAGTTCCACTTTTTGACTCCAGGTCCCTTATCAGGCCTTCTAAATACACTAAAAGAAGTGTATTAATATTTGCCAGCCTAGAGGCCATAGCCACAGACTGGTAGGCACTAGCCACTAACCCATCAGTGGTGCGACACTTCCTGTTTGGGTGGCGTACAGACTTGCTGCCTGTGGGAGGAGCTCCAGGCAGCAATGCAAAGGTAGGGCCCACCCTCAAGCTGGATTCATGCTGCACCTCTGCTGTCCGTGTACGTGCAACCGGAAACCTCGTGTGACAATATTTACGTCATCGTCTCCAGTCCACTAGCATCCGGAGTGCTCGACTGCAGACGACCGCGTGCAGCCCAAATTTTGTGACCGCGCCGCCTGCCCACGACTTGAGCGTGTTGACAGTGCATGCATGCGCAAGACTGAATATCCCATTCACAAGGTGGCGATATTGACACAGCATACAAAGATAAAGTAGATGAAGACAATGAGGAGGCGTAAGACGAGAATAAACATACTTTTTGTAATTCTGCCGCAGAATATAGTAACAGCAGCTCCTTTTCCTCTCAGTGATGGTTAAACGACGCCATTGTTGTTGATGCGCGCTGCTCTCCCGTTTCTTTGTTGGTGAAAATCCTGGCACGTCAGCGCCTTGGCACTACCTATAAGGCGGGAGTGAAACTACAAATGATGGTTGTGCGCATGTGTCAACCGCTTGGCCTGGGCAGATGAAAAAAGTGAGCATGTACAGCGCCGCGTGCGCGCCGGGCTTGTCCAAAGCACACGCGGACCAAAGTGGACTAGAGGGGAAATGCAGCATGAATAAGGCTTCAACGCAGTTGAAAATGCAATTTTATTTGGCAAATTTGTTTCTTTTCTTGTAAATCAAAATTTATAGAGAAAATTATCATAAATTTGCATTTTTATTTATTTGTGAGGCTACAACAAAATTTTTTAGATATTTACAAAAGAAAAATCCAGAAAATTTACAGGAAGAAAGTTGTGAATTTATGAGAAAAAGACACAAATTTGCAAGGGAAAAAAGTTGCAAAGATTATAATAAAAAAAATTCACATTTACAAGAAAAATAACCTCCAAATTTATGAGAAAAACAATTTAAATATGGAGAAAAGAGAAGCAAATTCACAAAAAAATTACATGGATTTTTTTTTTTTTTACAGAATTACAAAAAATAAAAAAAACCTTCAGAATTACAAGAAAATGCCCCCCTCCCCAAAAAGGTTGTTATTTAGAGAAAATTGATACACATATGTTAATACTGATCTAATTTCATGTTTTTGGTAAAATATGTACAATAAAATGATCAGAAATTTTATAAAGTTGAAAAACAAAAACTTGAGTTTTGAAAAGAGGCACAAATTTAAAAGATTTACACTAAAAAAAGTTAGGGATTTAAAAGAAAACAGATGCAAATTTATTTAAAAAAAAAAATGTATGACAAAAAACCCCCAAACATAATTACAATGAAAAAGCCTTGCAAAGTATAGGAAAATGTCATTGTTTTTTTTTTTATTGAAGAAAAAAAACTTCCAAATATATAAGAAAATAGCAAAATTATGAAAGAAAATTTGCAGCTTTCATATTTGTTTATATTTGTCAAGTTTATATGTCATGTATCTCAGTTGAAAAAAAAACAGAACTTTAAAGGAATCTAGATGCAAATTTACAAAAAATTATAAGAGAAAAACACATAGTTGCAAGTTCAGAATTTATAAGAAAAAAAGTGCAAATAGATTAAAACATGCAAATGTACGATGAAAAAAGTTCAACGTATAAACTATTGATTTAAAAATATAGAGGCGCAAATTTCTGAGTGAAAAAATGCAAATTAATGAGAAAAAAAGGCACAAATTTAGACGAGAGTTTCAGAAAAAAATAGTTTTCCTAAAATGACAGGTGAGTTTATTTTTCTACCTCAGCTGTTTTACCTTCATGTTAAGGCTCAAATATATTTAATGACTCCACGCAGATTTTTGGGGACAAAAAATGGCTCCAAATGTCTACAAATATTTGAGTTTTGTGGCGCCAGATCAGTGTTGCCAGATATACGATAATTATCATATTTATACGATAGTTTTAGGGCCTATACGATATACGATCAATAGTTAGAAAAAAGGCCAAATATACGATAGTTTTGGAATTTCTGTGCGCCGCCCCCCCCCCAAAAAAAGTCATTCTTATGTACGCGAACACCCACACGTGACCAGAAACTGGCGCTGACAGCTGACAGCTGATACCTGGCTGGCTCGTCCAATCACGTCAGCAGCAGCTCACCTTTGTTTGGGCAGCTGCACTGTCTGGCACCGCAGCAACTCTTAAAAAAAAAAAAAATCAGTGAACATTAGTTGGACACTCGGAGGAAAAAAGCACGAAAAGAAAATAGTCCAGCAGCACAGACGCTGGTAAGAAAACAAAGGACCCGTACCGGTTAGACCCGAGGTTTTAGGACACAACACCGAAGCAGGAGTTTGTCGAAAAGGTTCAGTTGTCACTGTGTGTGCATGAGACAGTTCATACAGCAGTTGTTTCATTCAAGTGGCCCAGCCTCTGCGTTTATTCCTTAGGTTACTGCACTTCCATACATATAGAATAGGTTTGTTTTTAACTGCAGTGTCCTAGCCTTTGATTTTTCAAATTATTTTAGTACATACAATAGTTTGGGTCAAAATACGATAATTTTAAAGCGACAGTACGATATTTCTTCATTTCCCATCTGGCAACACTGCTCCAGACTGATGAGGCTGAGGGGAAATGTAGCGGCTGAAGTTGGCCACTAGAGGGGAGTGTTGGACAGAGAAACGGGAAGAACCAAAAACCCTGCTGAAGAAACTCCAGCCGGCGTAGATATTTGTTACAACTATGGTATTATCCAACCCTCATTTTTAAAAATATTTTGCTTCTAAGGAGCCAGATTTTCTTGTAATTTAAAATGTCCCGAGCAGTAGTTCTCCAGACTTTCTGAACTTCTTTAAAAGTCTTTCTTTAGACATGAGCTGCTTTTTCACTCATTACTCTAGTCCAGGGGTCGCCAACTAAGGGTGTTTTCACACCTAAATGCGTTTAATTTGGTCCGAATCAGTTGACAAGTTTGTTACTTTGTATCTTTTTCTCCCTGGTTCGGTCCCCTTTCACGCAGGCAAAAATTCAAGCACTGTTGCCAACTTCTCAGTAAGGAAAGTAGCTATTGGCTGCCCTTAAAGTCGCTAGAAGTCGCCAAATGACGTCATTGCCTAATTTGCATAATCGGTCATTTGCGTGTAATTGTAATGGGCGCTGTAGGACAGAAGAGTAATGTCGTGGGAGAGACAAAAAGTGAGTAAAAAAAACACCCTAAATATCTTTAGAACTACAAATTAACTTTCTTCTGTTGATTCTTGGTTTGTTTATTTCAATTTGGCATTTAAATAGGCCATCACTTCTGTATCACCTCCAATAAACGGCTTCAACCAGCCTTTGAATTCAGGGTTTGATTCCCACTCCGTTCTGTATTTCTGAGCGTGTGGCGGCATGAAATAATAAGCAGCGAACTGAGGTTTAAAAGTGGGTTTTATTCATCATTCATCCGCCATCACAAGAACTCACTCCAGCGCCGTACAGGCGCGCCGGAGTGAGCCCGGAGGCTCTCGTCAGGAGACACGGAATGCGTGTAGTCAGAAGCAGTAGTCAGAGAGAGAGAGAGTTACAGAGCGATATGCAGTTTAAATACCCCACTACAGACAATGCATGAATGGCACATTAACATCACAGTAACTGCAGGAAGGCATGGGACATTTGCATCACAGTACAGGGCAGGAAGGCATGAACACCTGCATTTGAATCACGCATATCAGCAGCAGGATACTGGCAGGAAGGAGCTAGACAAAGAGAAGCTGCCTATTGATCTCAATACACACATCTCATTGTTCTGCTTATTGCTCCAGCTGAGCGCTCTGCTTGTCCCAATATGTTGTGGGGGTTACCCACACTACTCCCCCCCAGAGGGCTCAGCGGGGGGCTGAGGCCTCGATCGTCCGGTTTTGGTAGGGAGCTGCGGAGGGGGAGGGAGGAGGGTGGGGGTAGCAAGTGCTGACCCAGGAACGAAGTTGTCTGGGCCGCGCAAAAATTGCATGTGGATCCATGAAGTTGAAGGGCTGTCCTGTTGAACGTGGCGAAGGTCCACAGCGACTGTGCGACGAAAAATTTGTCTCTGACTCCTCTCGCGGCTATGAAGAAAAACAGGAGCTGCAAGGCTGCGTAGCGGCTGTGAGAAAAAAGGAGCTGCAGCTGTGTGAGGGACTTGGCGTGTTGGCTTTAGGTGCGCGCGCGCAGCCCTAAAGCCCTCAGGGACAGCTGACGGCTGAATTCCCTTTGTGCGCCGTGGCTGAGACCCAGACAAAATCCTGTGAGCGAGCTGCGTGCGTGCTTCAGGTGTGTGAGCAGCCCTGAAGGTTCTGTGTGCAGCAGTGAAGGACGATGGCGGTCTGTGGAGCCGTTATTGTCCCGTGTGTGGTGCGCCGTCCTCGTAACCCCCCGGTGTGCGCGCAGGGGTTCGGTGCGTGGGTGGTCCGCTGTTGAGAGGCGAGTCAGGGTCAGGGAGCTTGATGGAGATCAGCGTCGTCGGCGCCGATGGTCCTCCCTGTCTTGGCTGTTGCTGTAGTTCGCTGGTGCCGGGTCATGGTGCGTTCTGGTCCAAGCGCTGCGTTCTCCGTCGTGCGCGCTTGTGTCGATGCAGAGGAGCGGTGAGAGGGAGTAGACAGTCTTTGTCCCTCGGGCTCGTGTCGACGCGGAGGAGCGGTGAGAGGGAGTAGACGATCTTTGTCCCTCGGGCTCGTGTCGATGCGGAGGAGCGGTGAGAGGGAGAAGACGTTCTGTGTCCCTCGGCCGGTCCAGCGTGGATGTCCCGATCTCAGGTGAGGGTCGCACCATGAAGCTTTCTGCGGCTTTCCCGGTCGTGGGTGATCTCCGGAGAGTTCACCTGGTGTTGGTTCTGCATCGAGGTCTCCCTGTAGCCGAAGGGAGGGCAGTCCATTTGCGTCAGGATGCTGCGTTCGCTTGTCATCGGAGAGTCACCGCCGGGGGCTGCCAGCGTGTTCTTTTCTTGGGGTCACCAGTGTGGTGACAGTCACTAGATTTGTCGCTAGTTGCTTTTGACCCAAAAAAAAGTCACCAAGAGGGTTTGAAAAGTCACCAGATTTAGCGAGAAAGTCGCCAAGTTGGCAACACTGAATTCAAGCAGATCAAACTGTGTCACGTTAAATCCCGCAAAACTTATGTCAGAATGTTCTCTGTTCTGGTCAGATTTTTTTGCCGCGAGAACAGAAAAGGTAAATACAGGAAGTTGGATGACTACGGTGTATGCATAGTTGCCAAGTCTGCAACTTTGGGCTTGTTTTTTTTTTTTTCAAAAGTCGCTTGCAAATCTTGTCAGTTGCGGGTTTTTGGGCTTGTTTTTTAATGTGTAGTTGCTTATTTGGGCTTGCTTTGCTGTCTGTGTGACAGCTCTCCCAGCTCAGTTACGCAAGGTTATAAGCTGTGTCTCCATACCAAAAAGTTCAAAATCTGCTAATTTTTGGGAAAGTTACTGAGGTAAAAGTGACTGGCCAGGGGCTTCACTTCTGGCGGCCAATGATCCATCCAGTTTTTCTATAGAGATAACTGGCCCGCCCGACTCCACTCAGCTCTTTACTCGCTAATGGGGCGTGAGGTGTCCAGGTTTATTTTTTAATACAGATCAGTGCATATGGGACCTTAAATTGAAAAAAAAAAATCTCCACTGAAATGAATGGCAAGAACAAAATTCTTTTGATCCCAATCAAATTTTGCCATGAGTTACACATATGATGTTTGCCAATTTTAAAGATAATTTTCCCCGTAATTAAAGTTGTCGGCTGTCGTGTAATATTTATCCATCCATCCATCTTCTTCTGCTTAATCCTTTTTGGGTTGCGGGGGCTGAAGCCTATCCCAGCATCTTTGGGTGAGAGGCAGGGTACACCCTGGACAGATTGCTAGTCCATCGCAGGGCCATCACAGAGAGACAGACAACCATTCACTCTCACAGTCATACCTAAGGACAATTTAGAATCCCCAGTTTAATTCCAATTGACCTAACTGTCGTGTTCTTTAGTTGAACATAATAACGTGGGACAACTGCGTGCTGTTGAACATGAACTTTACTTGGCAGCTTGCAAGAGAAAAAGAGACAGCGCATATATAATTACGTCACGACGTCAGATGCGTGACCAAAGATCACTAGTTACAGACAAGATAATACTGTGTCGTTTGTTTACACCACATCTCCCTTTTTTTCTTTTTTTTTGAGAGTATGCATACATGTAACTAGTATTCACGTGTACATTTTCTCTGAACTTAACATGTACTTTTTAAACCTTCGCTTATTATTTTCTAAACATTAACAATACCACAGCTAAGAACATTCTGTGTTTGTACCTTTTTACCATTCTTTAGAGATCTAACTTTTTAGGTTTGACAATAGTTCTTCCCGATCTAGTTCTCACAACATCAGACTTTATAGGAGTAACAGGAGGTACAATAGGCATTTGTTTCACCTGCTCTGAAGGTTCATCTGACCCACTCTGCTGTTTGGTACACTGTTGCAAAGGTGAGTGTAGAGGAATCAAATGCATGCGATTGCGTCTCACTGTCCCCTGTGGTAGGTCCTCTGTATAAGATCTCGGTGTTGAGTGACTTTGGATAACAGTGCCTGGTGTTTTAGCATCTGTCACCCACACTTGTTCTCCTGGTGACAAGTTACACAAGGGTTTTGCTCGGTGACGTCTGTTGTAGTTTGAAATGTCCGACATCCTCTTCTCCCTTTCCTTATGAGCAAGAGTGACGCTGTCCGGCAGTGTCGGATCCAACTGAGAGGGAAGAGTCGGTAGTGTCATCCTCAGGCGGCGGCCCATGAGGAGTTCAGCAGGGCTGTAACCATTTTGGAGAGGAGTAGCTCTATAGGCAAGAAGAGCTAAATATGGATCAGCAGCCTTTTTCAGTAAGTTTTTCACAGTCTGTACAGCACGTTCCGCCTCTCCGTTACTTTGCGGGAACCTTGGGCTGCTTGTGATGTGTTTAAAGCCATAGGCAGCCGCAAAGTCTGTGAAAGTCCGACCAGAGAACTGGGGCCCATTATCAGACATCAGGATCTCAGGGATGCCATGACGGGCAAAGAAAGACTTCAGGTGAGTAATGACGTCGTTGGATTTCGTTTTGTTCAGCAGGGCAATCTCAACGAACCTGGAAAGATAGTCCACAGCAAGAAGGTAAGTTTTCCCTCCCAGCTCGAACAGATCTGTACCCACTCTTTGCCACGGGCGGTCAGGGCATTCGGTTGGCATTAATGGCTCACTGTGGTTGTGTCTCTCTTGTATGCATGTCCTGCACTTTAACACCATTTCACTTATCTGTTGGCTGAGACCAGGCCACCATACTGACTGGCGAGCTCGGGCTTTACATTTTACAACTCCTTGGTGTCCGTCATGTAGTTTTGTTAAGACATCGTTTCGCATTGCTGAAGGGATAACAAGTCTTGAATCCTTCAACAGCAAGCCGTCTTTCACGGTAAGTGTGGCTCGGTCGGGCCAGTAGTTTCTCAACAGAGGTTCTTGTTTTGCATGTTCAGGCCAACCTTGACTGCACATGACCATTACACGAGCACACACACTGTCCATTTTCAGTTGTTCCTTGAGTGTTTGCATATATGATGAACTGATAGGCATATTTTCAATGATGCTGTCCACATATATGTCTGTGCTCTCCATGAGTTCCTCGTCTGATTTTGTCAGTTTTGTTTTCAATGGTGAGCGAGACAACGTGTCTGCTGTCCAGAGCGATTTACCTGGGGCATACTGTACATTGTACGAGTAACGCATGAGTCTCATCCTGAAGCGCTGGATCCTCGGTGGCAGTAGATCCAAGGCTTGAACTCCTAAGAGTGACACAAGAGGTTTATGATCAGTTTCCAGACAGAAGTGTTTGCCTATTAGAAAATCACGGAATCGCTCGCATGCCCATGTGGATGCTAAGGCTTCTTTTTCCACTTGTGCATAGCGTTGTTCTGTTGGAGACAGCGACCTTGAAGCGTAGGCGACTGGTCTCCATCCTTCTTCCCACTGCTGCAGGAGAACACCACCTAGACCATAAGAAGAAGCATCAGCCGATACTTTAGTGTCTCTGTTTGGGTCATAAATAGCAAGCACTGGGGGTGAAGTTAGAGCATCTTTGAGCGTTTTGAATGCTTTAGCTTGGTCTACACCCCAATACCAGCTGTTCTTCTTGGACAAAAGATCTCTCAGAGCTTTGTCTTTCTCTGCTAAATGGGGGATAAACTTTCCCACCTGATTGACCATGCCCAGAAAACTTCTTAGCTCTGTCACGTTTGATGGCTCATTCATCTCTGTGATGGACTCTGTTTTCTTTGGGTCAGGACTTATGCCAGTGTCCGTAATGATGTGGCCAAGGAAAGTCACTTTGGTCTGTGACAGATCACATTTTTCCACATTCAAAGTTATACCTGCTTTTTCCAGTCTTTGCAGGGTGGTATGGAGTCGGGCGTCGTGCTCCTCTTGGTCATGTCCCCATACCAGCACATCATCAACGTGACAGACCACTCCTTCAACTCCTTTGATAACCTCCGACATTTTGCGCTGAAAGTGCTCGGGCGCAGAGCTGATGCCAAAGGGGAGGCAGTCAAAGTGGAACCACCCGAAGGGTGTTATGAATGTGGTAAGTTTGGCAGATTCCTCCGACAAGGGAATTTGCCAGAAGCCCATGTTGGCGTCCAGTTTGCTGAACACTTTGGCTCCTGCTAGCATCCCAAGACTTTGTTCGACAGAAGGCAGCACAAACTTTTCTCTGCACACATACTCATTTAGTCCGGTAAAATCCACGCACAGTCTCAGCCTCGGACTGTTTTTCTTCGGAACAACGACCATGCCGGCGCACCAGTCTGTAGGTTCCTCCACTCGGGTGATGACTCCAAGCTGTTCCATCCTTTGGAGTTCCTCCTTGACTTTACCCATTAGAGGTATTGGAATCCTCCTTGGGGTTTTCGATGAGTATGGCACAGCGTTTGGTTTGAGTTTTATGTGGTAGGGCTGCTGCACTTCACCCAGACCGCTGCACAGTTTGGGGTAGGATGTTTTCAGAGTGTCCATTGAAATAACATCAACTCGCACAAGAAGGCCTAGAGCTATGATGGCAGGAAGGCCTAACAGTGGCGTGCTGAGATTTTTGACAATGTAGACCTTTTCTGTTGTCTGTTTTGTCCCGTAGTTGAGCTGAAGCTTTGTGAAACCTGCGACCTCCAGTGGTTTCCTTCCAAGACCCAACAATGGTTTCTCCGGCTGCTGGAGAACAGGCATTTTTGCTCTTGGAAATATTTGTTCCAAGTCTGACTCCGCTATTGCAGTGACATCGGCTCCAGTGTCGAGTTTGAAAGACATTTTAGTGTCCCTCACCAGAATATCAGCTGTCCATACCTGGTGGCCTGTTGTGACTGAGCCGAGGAAAAAACTTCGCTCCTCTTCCTCCTCAATACTTTGGACATTTTTACTTTGCCTGCAGACCCGTTGATAGTGGCCTTTCTTTCCACATGCATGACATTTAGCATCATTTGCAGGGCACTCGTATTTAGGGTGAGGAGAGCCACCACATTTATAGCACCATGCGTTTGGTGTACTTTTGCTTTTACTTTTAGACAGCTGGCGTGCGTTCACTGTTTCGCTTTTGAACTTAAACTTTGTCTTGTCGTATTTGGCTTTAGTAACTCTATCCACAGAGTTCGCATTCATCTGCATCACGTTTCCTTCATCCTCAAAGTTGTTTGTTGCTTTTTGATCTCTTCTGATTGCCTTGCCATATTTACGGCTTTCTCCAAGTCCAAGTCTTTTTCCATTTGCATGCGCTCTGACAGTCTTGTGTCGGCCAAGCCCACTACTATTCTGTCTCTTATGAGCTCATCGTGAAGCTGACCGTAGTTGCAGTGCTCCACTAATGCATGCAGGGCCGTTACAAATGCGTCTACGGTTTCATTTGGCTCTTGTTTGCGCATATTGAAACGTGCACGTTCATAAACAACATTTTTCTTTACAATGAAAAAGCTGTGGAAGCCGTCTCTCACTTTGCTATATTCGAGCTGCTCTGCTTCAGTTAACTTTAAGCCTCTCAGGACATCATCTGCTTCATCTCCCATGCAGTATATTAATGTGTTGACTTGATTTTCATTTGAACTTGAAGACAAATTGCTTGCCTGGCGAAATCTTTCGAAGCGCCGAATCCACTTGGTCCATTCATGTGGTTTGGAGAAATCAAAGGGCTCCGGTGGCTGAATGCTAAACGTGGTGCTGGGCGTGCTAGCCGCGATGCTAACTCCTGTTCTCACCTGTTCATCATTTCTATCTTCGGGCATCTTAGCTCACCTCTCTCCCTCTTCCCACTAGAATGACTTTTAGTGTCTGTCTTCACAGCTACGCAGCACTTCTGACACCATGTCGTGTTCTTTAGTTGAACATAATAACGTGGGACAACTGCGTGCTGTTGAACATGAACTTTACTTGGCAGCTTGCAAGAGAAAAAGAGACAGCGCATATATAATTACGTCACGACGTCAGATGCGTGACCAAAGATCACTAGTTACAGACAAGATAATACTGTGTCGTTTGTTTACACCACACTAACTTGCATGTTTTTGGCATGTGGGAGGAAACCGGTGAAATCCCAGAGTAAACCCACACAGACACGGGGAGAACATGCAAACTCCACACAGATCACTGTTGATCGGGGGCTGGGATCGATCCTAGGATCCCCCGGCCAAGGGTGAGTTGCTGTGCTGCCACAGTGCTAACCACTCTTCCACTGTGCTGCGCGTGTAATATTTAGTTTTTGTTTAAAGGACTAGCGGACAACAACTCCCATCATCTGACATCACTAAACTGTAATCGTGTTTAGTGCTGTTACTTATGCAGAATGTACATGTTATATGTGGGATTTGACTCTCGGGACTTGCCGTAGTGTAGCTGAGGGGGTTGGGGTGATGACATCAGGTGGGATATGGCTAGAGTATATATTCTGTTGTTCACTATAATAAAGGTTGTTCAGTACTCAGTTAGTGGAGGCTCCCGTCTCATGTTATTTGGACATAACATTTGGCAATTTGGATGGGATGGGCGCGTGTATCAAACAGCCACCTTTGTTTTTGCAGTCTCTGGGCACACCAGCTATACCGTGGGCCCGCTGGAGGGAGATGTTCGGCGTGTATGTGGCTGCGGCTAGCCTGAGTGACGCCGATGAAGAGAGACGGAGGAGCCTACTGGTCCACTACCTTGGTGTGGAGGGCCAGCAAATATATTTTGGGCTGTGTGGCAACAGTTCGCAGAAGGATGGCTTAGAACTGATGGACTGTGTTTTCGGAGACCATTCCACCGTCACGGTGTGGAGATATGAGTTTTTTGACCGCCAACAGAGAATGGTGAGTCTGCTCAGTCCTTTTTCATGGAGCTACGCAGCCTAGCAAGAGAATGCGCCTTCGGGCTTATCGAGGAAGAGCTGGTCCGGGATAAGCTAGCCCACATCACTAATGACGTGTGGCTGAAGAGCAAGCTAAAGCTAGCTAAAGATATTCTATTGTTGGAAAACGTGTTCGACCTGGTCAGGCAGAGTGAGTTCACAGTTCGGCAGAGTTTATCAGTGTAGGCTAAAAGGAGTGTAGCCGCTCAAGTTTCCCCACTAAGCACAGCCGTTAGTAAGGTGGTGAATCTTTCAGGGTGGACCCCTAGGAGGCGGTGGACTGGGGCATGGGACAGGGCCTGCTCTATCATTGCTAAATCATCGGTGGTGGAGCCCAGAAATATGACACAGGTGTGTGTGGCACGCATGAAAAAGGGACCACTGAAATGGTATGTGCTAAAACTCGATGGAGTCGACGTGCTGCTCATGGTGGACTCTGGGGCCGGCAGGTCCATTTTGAGTATGGCTACTCTGAAGAGACTTTTTCCGAATAAAACCATCAACACGGGAACTGTGAGAATGTTTGGATACGGCCACACCAAGATCGAAATGGCGGGAATGATCGACTTTTCAGTGAAATGTGGGTTGAAGACGGTCCCTACGTTCACGTTCCGGTTGACCGGGCGGGGGGGGGGGGGGGTGCACAGAGCAAGAGCCCACGGACTGAAGGTGTCGGACCGAGTCTGGATTAGACACCCTAACTGCACACATAAGCTGCAGCCGCTCTGGATGGGTCCCCTGCGGATCATGAGACGAGGCCAGGACACGTTCGCGCTTGCAGACGGGTTACGGTGGTACTCCAGCAGACTGAAGAAGTCACCATCAGAACAGAGGATTAGGACTACGACGACACAGCCTGATGTGAGGTGGGACTGGTTGGACTGGGGTGGTGAGAACTCACAGGCGTGGCCAACGGTGCCCGGTGCAGAGTCTCCGCCCAGGGGATGCCCGGCTAGAGTTCGTCAGAGGCCCAGGTACCTGGAGGACTATGTCTTGAGGACAACAATAATTGATGCCTGTTGGGACTAAGCGGCAGAATAATCCGCTCCAACACGGTGGGGCGTTCTGGTAGTCTACCCATTTGGTTGGCTGGGTTTTACTTAGTTAGTGTTTATATATATATATATATATATATATATATATATATGCGGCATCAGCATGCGGTTCCTCCATGCTCATCGGTCTGGCCCCGACCTCTTCTAAAGCCGTCGTAGTGTTTACCATTGTAGCTGCATACCCTCCATCCCCCTACGACCAAGCTCCGGAGGCATCTGGAGCTAGCACATTGCTGTCACTCGCCGGCGCAGGCGCCTCACTGCCATGCTCAGCACACCCCTCTACCGTTTCCCGAGTGCCAGCACTGAGACCCTCCTGCGATGAATCTGAGTGAAAGTGGTCCTGCTTGACTGCCGTGGTATCCGTTAGCTCTTCATCCCACACGTCTTTATTGACCATCGGAACCAGAGGGTTCTACTGGCCACAACCCAACCATTCGTTCTCAGTGTTGTCTTTTATGGCGAAACACAGTCCGTAAAACAAATCACAGCCCATGATGTTATCGCCTCGGGCTGTCACGTGGAACGTGAAGTTAACCACTGTTGTAGACTTGTACCGAACTGTTAACTCCAAAGTCCCAACCATGCACAGTCTGCCACCTCCATAACCATACAACGGTGCTGGGTTACCTCTTATCCTGAAGTGGGGGAAAAACTTCCTCACCGTGGCCCAATTCAGCAACGACCCCTCTGCCCCCGTGTCAAGCAGCAGTGGCACCTCCATACTGTCCAGTTCCCTGTGCAAAACATGTATCCATTGGTACTGGGGGACACTGTATGGATGGTCGTTGGGGGTGGGCGGAGTGATTTCTTCCATGGGCTCTCCAGTTCAGATACACGCCACTCTCTAACATAATGGTTCAAGCATCTATATCTGCTACAACGTTTTCCTCTAGCCGGGCAGTCCTTAGCCTTATTGTGGTGCGTCGCGGACCCACAACCCTTGCACAGGGTTTTTCCCAGGGCAGACCTCCGGCTGGCAGCATTGGCTTCCGTAGTATCGTCATCCAAGCTGTCCTCGCTGTCCAAGTCTGCAACATTTGCTGTGGCAGGAGGCTCCGGTGGCTGCTGTTGCTGGCGCCAGGTTAGCTCTAAAGCTAGCTTGTCTGCAGCCTCCAACTGGAGAGCTAGCCTGACAGCTCTGGCTAATGTTAAGTCATTGGGTGCCGTGAGTAGCCTAGCCCGCAATGCGGAACTACATGTGTGCTCCGCAAGGTGGTCACATACCAGTTCATCTTCCAACGGCCCAAAGTGACACTCACTGGCTAGCTGCCTCAAGTTGGCAACAGACTGATGAATAGGCTCACCTACTCGCTGATGTCACTGCCAAAAACAAATCCTCTGGACAGTCACACTATCCGGGGTGTGAAAGTAGTTGGCTAGCAGCTCCACGATGTCTTCAAAAGAGTCTGAAGCCCTGAGTGTGTGCAGGACTTGCTGGCCCCCAATACTCAGGTTGTGAACAAGTAGCACACGTGCGCTTAGCTTGTCGAGCTTACCAGGTCCAGTGCGTTGATGTACGTCTGGAAAGCCTCAAACCACATGGGCCAAGGCACCGACGGCTCACCCGGGAGCTCGAGAAAGGGGCGATGTGGTTTGATACATGCCTCCATGATTTAATCCTCAATCGCCAAATGTTATGTATGGTAAAATACCTTGGGTGAAGTATGAGGCAAGATGACTGGACAAACACAGCTTTATTGAAGATGTAGAACAGTGGTAACACAATAGGCACCTGGCAGATGGCACCGGTCAACGAGGCCGCAATATGGATGCCCTCTGCTTTATATAGGGCGGTGCAGTGATGTGATGGGAAGTGTATGTCACTACACCGCACTTCACAATAATGCGCCAAAACATTATATCACATACAGCTGTCTACAGACAGGCCAGTATCATTTAATTTCCTTTCATACATTATTTTATTAAGCTCATGTTTTAGATGCTTTTAGCTCTATATTAATTTTTAAACAAAAAATTAAAATGAATTCTTTGTTCACTTTCAAAGAAAATGTAATATAAAATTTTATAATACATGAGAACACAAATGTGTTTGTTGACTCCAAATAAATAGGTGTAAAATTCTAAAATCCACAACTAAAATTCTGAAAATGTTTTTCAGGAGAATACAAACTAAATTGTATTGCTTTTTTTTTTTTTTTTAAAAAAAAGATTAATATCTAAAAAAACAAAATTTCACAAAAAGCCCACTGCTATACAATATTTTCAGTGCAGAAAAACTTTTCAAACCATAAGACAAAAAAAAAACAAAACAAAGAAAAACAGACACAAAATATAATTCCATACTACAGAATTCCTTCGACATTTTTTTTTAAATCTCAACAGTAAACTCTGTTACATCACCGATGGAGCTACCGATGGAGCTATAACTCCATGATTACAGGCAAAGAGGAGGTGGAACTTTTCATGTTCAGTAATACACCCCAGTTGAACAAGATGGCAGCCAATGTGGACGTCCTGTTTTAAGTTCCGCTACACTTTGGGTACCAACGGGTCTAAAAAGAAGAAAACAAGTCATGTCAACTTAAAAGACTAATTATGGTGAGAGACTGATCTAAACCAATGCAGCTTCATCTTTCTTAAAATAAATATCACATTTAAGGACGGTCGCAAAACTAAGCTAACATAGCCACCACTAGCTAACCTGTTTATCAAGAAGGAGAAGCAAATATGCCAAAGCCAAACAAGGAAAAGAAGGGAAGTGTAAAAATTAATTTTTGGACAGTTACAGTGGGGCAAAAAAGTATTTAGTCAGCCACCAATTGTGTAAGTTCTCCCACTTAAAAAATGAGAGAGGTCTCCAGTTTTCATCATAGGTATACCTCAACTATGAGAGACAAAATGAGAAAAAAAAAATCCAGAAAATCACATTGAAGGATTTTTAATGAATTAATTGGTAAATTCCTCGGTAAAATAAGTATTTGGTCAATAACAAAAGTTCATCTCAATACTTTGTTATACACTCTTCGTTGGCAATGACAGAGGTCAAACGTTTTCTGTAAGTCTTCACAAGGTTTTCACACACTGTTGCTGGTATTTTGGCCCATTCCTCCATGCAGATCTCCTCTAGAGCAGTGATGTTTTGGGGCTGTCGCTGGGCAACACTGACTTTCAACTCCCTCCAAAGATTTTCTATGGGGTTGAGATCTGAAGACTGGCTAGGAAACTCCAGGACCTTGAAATGCTTCTTACGAAGCCACTCCTTCATTGCCCGGGCAGTGTGTTTGGGATCATTGTCATGCTAAAAGACCCAGCCATGTTTCATCTTCAATGCCCTTGCTGATGGAAGGAGGTTTTCACTCAAAATCTCATGATACATGGCCCCATTCATTCTTTCCTTTACACGGATCAGTCGTCCTGGTCCCTTTGCAGAAAAACAGCCCCAAAGCATGATGTTTCCACCCCCATGCTTCACAGTAGGTATGGTGTTCTTTCTCCTCCAAACACGACAAGTTGATTTTTTACAATAAAGTTCTATTTTAGTTTCATCTGACCATATGACATTCTCCCAATCCTCTTCTGGATCATCCAAATGCTCTCTAGCAAACTTCAGACGGGCCTGAACATGTACTGGCTTAAGCAGGGGGACACGTCTGGAACTGCAGGATTTGAGTCCCTGGCGGCATAGTGTGTTATTGATGGTAGCCTTTGTTACTTTGGTCCCAGTTCTCTGCAGGTCATTCACTAGGTCCCCCCATGTGGTTCTGGGATTTTTGCTCACCGTTCTCGTGATCATTTTGACCCCACGGGGTGAGCTCTTGCGTGGAGCCCCAGATCGAGGGAGATTATCAGTGGTCTTGTATGTCTTCCATTTTCTAATAATTGCTCCCACAGTTGATTTCGTCACACCAAGCTGCTTACCTATTGCAGATTCAGTCTTCCCAGCCTGGTGCAGGTCTACAATTTTGTTTCTGGTGTCCTTTGACAGCTTTTTGGCCTTGGCCATAGTGGAGTTTGGAGTCTGACTGTTTGAGGTTGTACACAGGTGTCTTTTATACTGATAACGAGTTCAAACAGGTGCCATTAATACAGGTAATGAGTGGAGGACAGAGGAACCTCTTAAAGAAGAAGTTACAGGTCTGTGGGAGCCAGAAATCTTGCTTGTTTGTAGGTGACCAAATACTTATTTTACCGAGGAAGTTACCAATTAATTCATTAAAAATCCTTCAATGTGATTTTCTGGATTTTTTTTTTCTCATTTTGTCTCTCATAGTTGAGGTATACCTATGATGAAAATTGGAGACCTCTCTCATCTTTTAAGTGGGAGAACTTGCACAATTGGTGGCTGACTAAATACTTTTTTACCCCACTGTAGCAGAATCTTTTCAGTTATCCAACCAATAATCACAGAAGAAATACAATTTCTCAGCTCAACTTTTATTGAACCATGCAGGGAGTCAGAGTACACGGGCCGTGGGACTTCCTAGCTCCCTCTCCTGGAAAGGACCCTGCACAAAGGAATTTACAGCTACATATAGGCAAGTTAATGGGCGTTTGTTCCTGCCTTTATGGCTTCATGGCTTCATGGCTTCCTCTCAGCATCCATATGTCTTCTCTTCAGCCCTACACATGCCCATATGTATATGGAAACAAGAACAGAGACTTACCTGTGAAACTTATGTGTGTGTGCATGTGTGTGTATTATGTGTGTAACCAACTGATGTTTATGTGTGAATGGTGTATGTGTGGGTCTGACTTGCATGTCTGTGTGTGTGTGTATGTGTGGATCTAAGAGATATGTGTATGCAAACACTTTGTGTAATATCTAATTAACTAATCTTCACTATTTATTTATTATAACAATTATTTCCTCTCTTGACTCCATTTTATGGAGTCAGTAACTATAATAAACAGGTATCAGACACCTGATGTTATTCTCATGTGTGATGAGTGAAAAACCTATAAGCAGTATATACTTTCAGGAGTAATCATTGTAATGCAGTTTCTTTTGTCTTCATTCTTTGAGCATTTATACAGGAAAAATTCTCACCTCATTTCTACTACCTTTGACAACCATAAAAATGAGTCATCATTTACAAACATTCAGTATTACAATTTCGGTATCAAAAATAAAAACTTAAAAAATTTCCAATAAATGTATTTACACAATTTTCAACTGTTACATCACGCTTTAGTCATTATAGGCATATTGTTAATACCATCATTTTTTCTTGCAGACACTGGTAGACATGATTTAAACCTGACTATCCTCATCACTTGAATCCTTGTCGCTTTCCTCCTGCTGAGCTAATATGAGATACTGGTGTGCACCAGCAGCATGTACTGTTTTTTCAATAAGGCCTCTACAACAGGGAATGCAGCAACATCCTACACACATAAGGATGGCAATTCCAATCATAAGGGATAATATTATGGTTTTTTTTTTAATCACTCCTGCCCACTGTCCAAAGAAGGATTGTAGCCAGGCAGTGAAGATCTCGGGTTCATACTCAGTATCTTGGCTAAAACTCAGTCCAAAGAACATTCTTTCCAACCCCTGTCCAAAGAAATAGTGCGAGTGTGACCTTTCGACCAATGCTCTAATGTCAAATTCAACTGATATATTTGTTGCTCAGACTGCATCATGTGGTTTGTATTCCAGGTCCCTCTTTCAATGCCCAGACTGTCTGACTTAATCCAGACACATCATGATAATGTAGTCAGTCAGTCATACAGGGGCACAGACACCTCCCAGTTAAGCCCCATTTCCACCAGTATCACCTTGGCTTTACTTTTTTTACTTGGTTCTGTTTTTCGCCATTTCCACCTAAGTCCTCACGGTTTAACCGGTACGATTTTCGTGCCTGTTCAGAGGCAGGGTATAGCCGAGCAAAAAGCGAGGTGTGATTTGACGTCAATCGACTGCTAACCGTTGATTGGTCAGGGCGTAACGTCACAAAACGCGTCCGTTTTCTGTTTTCTGTTGAAGCTACACGACCGCCATTTGTAATTTCAGCGAGTAACCGCGGTGACTGGATTCACAATTGTGTTCTCATATAACGATGTCCACGTGCAAGTTTATTCCATGAACAAACAAGGAGGTGCGGACTTTTCTGCCCCTCGTAGCCGATTACTACATCCAGAGTGAGTTGGATGGGGCAACTCGCAATGAAAAAATATACCAGGAGGTGTCCGGCCTGCTAGCAATGGCAGAGAATTTGTACTCGACACGGCCACGCAATTGGAAAACGGTGACGGTGAGTGTTGTTTTGTTATTGTCCGTCTTCTCGCCTTTCGGTCAAAAGCGCACTTTATTTAAGCAATAAAGAAAGTTGTTTGATTGTGGGCAATTGTGGTGATGGCTAGCCTGCTAATAGCTAGCTACCTCTGTACCTTGCTGCTACCTCGCATCAAGCTGCTGAATCACGCTTTTATTTCAGTATTCACGTGAACAAAACGCTGACGTAAGCTTATTGTATCCTGGTTAAAAAGTTTTGTGTTTGCAGTACATGTTGCACTTTGTTTGTGAGCTTTATTGTGTGTTTTTTCCTTCTATACACAGTTTTCAAATCCCAGGGGTCCGCCTCACTGGACCGCCAGGTCCATCACCATCCGGCATCTCCCGGTCAAGTGCTGGTAAGGCACAACAAACTGAAAATTACCACCCGGTTGTTTTTATATCTAACTAACTAACTAACTAACCTGCACTTATATAGCGCTTTTCTAGTCACAAAGACCACTCAAAGCGCTCTCATTAATACTAACCCTCTATTCTAAGGGCCTATAGGAAACAGATATCTAGGGACAATTTAGAACAGCCAATTAACCTAACATGCATGTTTTTGGCATGTGGGAGGAAACCGGGGAAATCCCGGAGTAAACCCACGCAACACGGGGAGAACATGCAAACTCCACACAGATCACTGTTGGTCGGGGGCTGGGATCGAACCCACGATCCCACGATCCCCACAATCCCCTGGCCAAGGGTAAACTGTGCTGCCGCAGTGCTAACCACTGCGCCACCGTGCAGCCCACGCTGCGCCACCGTGCAGCGTGGCGCAGCGTGGGCTGCGCCACGCAGCGCCATATATGCCCTATATGTGATTGTTATTTTCTATAGACGCATAATAAGGAATTTAAAATGTCTTTCTACGTTTATAAAAATACTAGATTCAGGGGTGTTCATAGCCACAGTGGCCCAGTGTTATAGGTGTGCTGGTGGTGGAAATACTGTTGTATTTTCACAAAAAAAATAAAAAGGAGCACATGTACCGACTTCAAATCAACATGCTTGATTGAAATTCTTCAAGTCAGCTAACACTATTAACCCATTCTGATTTATGAGGCCACAGTACAAAGAAATTCTTTTAAAAATAACCCATTAAATCAAAATACTTTTTACAATTAATCCTTTTTGAAATGAAGGGGGGCCTAACCACAGCACCACAGAAGTTGCACAATCCACTCTACTGAGGGGCAGCAACATGACAGTTGAGCTTAAATACAGCAACGAAGCATCCCACCACAGGCTCTCAACAGTTTAATTCCATAATATTTTTTCTGACATGTTTTGATCCAGTGTTATCTAAATACAATGACTTCTGTCTTTCATATAGGCAAGAGGAAAAGGTCCAACAACATTGCAGACCTTGCATCACTGATGGCCCAGAATCATGCTGAGGAGATGCGGATCCACGAAAGGATGCTCGAACAGCGTGAAAGGATGCTCGAACAGCATCAACGGCAGCACGAACAGCGCGAAAGACACCTGCTGTTAGCCCAGGAGCAGGAAGCCGCATTAAGAAGGGATGAGCTGACAGAGACGGCTTCCTTCCACAGAGCCTTCCATTTTGGCAGTCTGGTCAAAGTACTGAAAGCTCCCCATTTGTAAACATGTATTGGGAATATTTGTAATGTAATAAAATGTTAGTCTTTTGGATAAAAGTGTGGTTTGTATATTATAACACTGGATGATAAAGGCAAATAATTACATACACATTCCATTGCCTCATATGACCCAAATCCTGCTGTTCAGCCATAAAGGTGTCAAGATTTTTAATGGTAATGTAATTGTTATTGTTAAATTTAATAAATATTAGCACTGCTGTATCCATTGCTCTACATTGGGTACAGTTTTTAAGTAAAATTGTAAGCAGTTGCACAGGTGTAATTTACATTCAGCAGTAGACACTGATAAAGGTAAAAGTCGAATTAGGTAAAAGGTAAGTACATGTGAATTGAATATTCTATCGGCATTCCAAATTCTGAGAATTCCAATAAATTATAAGCAGTCTAGTATAATATAAAGCGAAAATACCCATACATGTAAACCCAAACATAACATTTTCGATGTTGTAAACGTTGACATGAATATGATAAACCTATGCTATTGTGATTCAATAGATCCATAGTGATCTTTGGATTGAAAAAGAAAATTATAATTTGGTGTTGGACAGTGTGACAATGTCACAGTATTTAATAGGATTAAAAAAAGTTTCATCATAAAATTTCTAGGTTCATTGGCAATTCCATCAAACCAAAAGTGAGTTGTCTAGCTGCAGCATTTTTTTTGGAGTCATTTCTACGTTGTTTTAGTGTGTAATTAGCCACCACTGAACAGATAACCGTTATAAATAACAATAGATGGGAAAAATGATACTCAAATGATACACAATGGGCCTAGATTTGGATTGGCTTTTTTTATAATATTATAAATTATTTGGTAAGTTAAAGTTAACTGGAAGTATAACAAGTTTCCACATATAATTCCAAGGTCAATTGGCAATTCCATCAAACCAAAAGTGAGTTGTCTAGCTGCAGCATTTTCTTTGCAGTCATTTTCTACGTTGTTTTAGTGTGTAATTAGCCACCACTGAACAGATAACCCTTATAAAGAACAATAGATTGTAAAATGATACTCAAATGATACACAATACAAAAAATGGGCCTAGATTTGGATTGGCTTGTCACCATGGGTTGAGATGCCGTCTCAGCACTCAGCCCATGTTTTCCCTCATCCCTGCTTCCCATTGAGCAGCGTCTCAGCAGGCTCCCAGCTGGCAGCATTACGGACGGCTGGGGCCAATTAGTCCTCATCAGCTGGGGCGCTGCCAATGTGAATAAATAGGAGCAGCCTCGATGACTCGGGGCTGCAACATAAGCACTGCTAGGCTGAAGCCCCTTCGTCTGGTGTCAGCCTCTACTCCCCTTGCAGCATTCCTGTGATTGTAACCCGCTGTGAGTATGTACGTCTTGTTACCCCTACGTCCGGTACGAGCTTCCTGCCCCTGCGCTGTGCAACCTGTGAATGTACGTCTGTATGAGTATCTGTGCTCTCCTCATCCCTCATTCCTCACCCTAAATAAAACATCACGACTCACTGGCTCGCCCCTGGCTCTTATTGTGCGGCTCCCTAGAGCCGTATGTGACAGTATGTCGCAGCCAGACGAGTTACCGGCGGCCGTGAGTCGCCGTGGAATTGTACCTTTCTGTCCGGGTGTCAGCGCTGCTAGCATGCCGTTTCCCAGGAGTCACTTCCGGTGCCAGGGCGACGAGCTGAGGTCCATCTCGGAGGCTGTCGACGGGACGCTCTTCACCCTGCACGACGCCTCCAACGCGAGACGCTGGCATCCGGGCCGTGCTGAGGAACTCCTGGACTGTTACCCTCATTCTGTGTACCATCTCGAGGACAGTGCCAGGTTAGACGCGACAGGTACACAGCGAGAGAAGCTCCGCGGGTTGGATGGAAATCCCGGCAGGAGGCCGAGGCGGATGACGTTGCCTCCCGCTTCGGGATCCCGTTCCTGCCGCCATTCCAGTCCGGGAGTTCGCGCCAACCAGAGGGCTTCCCCCGACCTGCGCCACGTCACTCAGGATTCCCTTCAAGGAGCCGCAGCTGACAGCAGTTATGTCTGGGGTCGAGTGGCTGTCGCGAGCTCCACTGTGTGTCCTGTTACCATCTTCAGGCATGTGGCGGCGGCAGTGAGATTGATGGAGAGGACTCCAGGGCTACAGAGCTTTCCCGTGCTTGACGCCTTCCTCGCCTCGATCTCCAATCTGGAGCAGCGAATCCTGGGTTTCCCCCTCGCTTCGTCCCCTGGAAATAGCCATCATCACATCGCCGAGTCACCTCTGCACGAACCTCGTCCGGATCCAGTTCTGGGCCGTCGCCAGGACCGTTCCTCCCACGCAGCTGTCACCTCTTCGCCTCGTCAGTGTGGAGTTTTCACAGCCTCGTTCCCTGAGCCTCATTTCCCCGCTGTCATTCCTGGACATTCGGGCTGGCTCACCCCGGCTGTTTCCCCCTCCTCCTCGACGCGCTTCCTGACTGCTGAGTGTGCCTGGAATTCCGGCCTGGCGAGCTCTCTGCTGGAGACAACGCGAGCGATCCTCAGACGAATTCCCGGGGGGTCCTCCGTTATCGCCGGGCGGGGAGAGGAAGAAGCAGTATCCACTACAGCAGGCGATACTCAACCTCCAGGAGGCAGGCAAGTCATAGTTTTGTCACATCTGTTTAATGATTTGCTCTGTCACATTCCTGGAGGAGGAGTTCAGGGTTCGCAGCTCCCTAAACTCCCCCCACCTGCTGTAACCTGTGTTCCTAATCCCGCATCCTCTGTGTCTCTCTCCGCCGAGCGATCCCCGGCTCCGGGTCAACGTGGTGGGATAAGGAGAGGGCCTGTGGTTCCGCAGCTACGTTGCGGATGGAGGAGGGGGACTGACTGCTGCGTGGAGTCTGCGCCGACGACTGAACGTCCTCGGGTCTCCACGGAGGAGCGGTTCGGTCCAGCGGGACGAGGTTCTTCTGGCTTCACGCCGAGTGGATCGTCGGCGGGGTTACCGGAGCTGGAGGAACCTCAGGCTGCGCTGACCATCGTGCTGGCTGCGGGGCCCGACGCGGCTGGATGGGAGCCTGACAACGACCTCCTGATGACGGATCCTGGATCTTCGCAGTCCTGGACGGCGTCAGAACCCGAGATCAGGCGAGTGCTCTCCTTTCTTTTCTCCCTTTTTATCTTCGAGCACTTCAGCCTGTCTCTAGGGGAGACGAGCCGGGTGCAGCCGCCCGCTGCGTCTGAGCTCGTCTCGCCGGGTTCTGGCGCTGCCGGTGATCCTGATCCCGGTTCTGTTTTCTCTTCTGAGCCTTCTTCCAGGGTCACCGGCGAGGAGTTGCTGTTCCTCGTGGTGCTGGAGGGTCCAGGTTCGACATTGGAGGTCGGTTCTGGTGCGGTGTCCAACGTGGGTTCGCCCGAGACCCAATCGGGGTCCAACGTGGGTGCTGCTCCAGCGGCGTCCAACGTGGGTTCGCCCGAAACCCAATCGGGGTCCGACGTGGGTGCTGCTCCAGCGGTGTCCGACATGGGTTCATCTAAGGCCCGATCGGGGTCCGACGTGGGTGCTGCCCCAGTGTTGTTCAGGTCCGGTGAGGAGGTGGCCGCTTTCCTGCGGCCTGACGCTCGTCGCTCTCGTCATCGGCTCTCCCCTGTGCCTCTTCCACCGGGATCCGCTCTGACCCTTCGTCCGTCTCAACGGTCCTGGTGGTTGAGTGATGCGGGTCGACGACCCGACCCGCAAGACTTTCGGTTCGGTGATCTGGTTCCCCCCGCTGGTCTGTGTTTGCCTTTGGGTGGCCTGGTTCGGCTGCCGGTGGACTGGATTCCTGGAATCTGGGTCCGGAGTTCGCCGTCCGAACATTTCCCTTTCCTTGGTTCGCCGACTGGACAATGGGCGGGGAGACCTCCGGAGCCACCTCGGCCATGTTGGACTCTGCCTGCCATACTCCTCGGGTGTCGCTTTTTCTTTTATCATTATTGAGGTCACTCGGGTGTAATATTTTGTCCTGTTGGTGGATGTGTATTTATAGTGCTGTGTGTTTTCCATTCCTCGTACTCAGCATTTTACTTTTTGTACCTTGTTTTTAGCCTCGTCCTTGCATTGTAGAGTTATGTTTTGTTTCTTATCAGACCATACTCTGCAGTTGTCCGTTCGTTCCAGTCACTTTCACTTCTTTAGGTGACGGTGTGTATTTATATATCCGTAGTGCTGTGGGTTTTCCTTTGCCCGTACTCAGCATTTCCTTTTTGTGCCCTGTCTGTAATTTTGTCTGTTTATTATAGAGTCATGTGCTTTGTTTTCCTTCAAACCATGCTCTGTAATTGTCCGTTTGTCCCAGTCACCTTCACTTCTCTTGGTGACTGTGGGTGGATGTACATGTATATATGGTGCTGTGTATTGTGGTTTTTTTTCTCTCCCGCTTCATTACCCGAACTCAGCGTTTTTTTTGTTTGTTTTTTTTTTGTCGCTCTTGTCCTGTTCTTAGTTTTGTTTGCATTATGGAGTAGTGTTTGTTCTGTTGTCCACACTCCGTAATTGCTTTATCCGTTTTTTGTCATTTTTTTTTTTTGGTGCGATGTAGAGTACTGTGTTTGGGTTTTTTTTTTTTTTGCCCTGTTACCCTACATTGGCCTGTTGGTGTTTCCCTTTGCTTCGTCCCCTCCGGCCCTGCCTCCCTTCCTCCCACCCTAGGTGGTGGTGGTGGTGGGGGGGGCTGGGGTGTTTCTGGTCGTTCAGGAGCCCGACCTTGAGGGGGAGGCTCTGTCACCATGGGTTGAGATGCCGTCTCAGCACTCAGCCCATGTTTTCCCTCATCCCTGCTTCCCATTGAGCAGCGTCTCAGCAGGCTCCCAGCTGGCAGCATTACGGACGGCTGGGGCCAATTAGTCCTCATCAGCTGGGGCGCTGCCAATGTGAATAAATAGGAGCAGCCTCGATGACTCGGGGCTGCGACATAAGCACTGCTAGGCTGAAGCCCCTTCGTCTGGTGTCAGCCTCTACTCCCCTTGCAGCATTCCTGTGATTGTAACCCGCTGTGAGTATGTACGTCTTGTTACCCCTACGTCCGGTACGAGCTTCCTGCCCCTGCGCTGGGCAACCTGTGAATGTACGTCTGTATGAGTATCTGTGCTCTCCTCATCCCTCATTCCTCACCCTAAATAAAACATCACGACTCACTGGCTCGCCCCTGGCTCTTATTGCGCGGCTCCCTAGAGCCGTGTGTGACATGGCTTTTTTATAATATTTTTAATTATTTTGTAAGTTAAAGTTAACTGGAAGTATAACAAGTTTCCACATATAATTCCAAGGTCAATTGGCAATTCCATCAAACCAAAAGTGCGTTGTCTAGCTGCTGCTTTTTTTGGGAAGTCAGTTTATCATCAGTGTATCATTATTACATAATACACAAAATGGGCCTAGATTTGGATTGGCTTTTTTATAATATTATAAATTATTTGGTAAGTTAAAGGGGTTTAGGATTAAGCTTCTGCATTATTTTAAATTACTCCGGTGTTTTAGCATTTAATTAACCGTCTGTTAACATTTAACCGTTTTGAACAACAAAGGCGACGTAGATGAAAAGTGCACAACATTTTATTTAAAAAACATGTTTGACATATGTATGCACATGAACACTGAACAAATGAAATGATCTCTGAATGATCTCTGCTTCATATGCAGCTGCTTCATATTCCTCCTGGGCAACCGCTATTCTCTCCTGCTCCAACGTGTGTTGTCTCAACCCACGTCGTCTTCTCCTGTAAAATTCTCTTGTCTCGTTAAAGACATTCATTGTGTTAAAAACCCACAGAAGAATAATGACCACCGTGGAAATCCTCCGCTCGTAATCCGCTATTTTTTTCTTTGTTGTGGAGGAGTCGGTCGCGTCCTTTACGTCAGCAGAGTGTGGCGCCGCCTTAATCCCGCCCACCCCCAGCAATACTCGGCTTTCCGCGGTTGTGATGGAGGCACAGCGGCGGGAGAAACAAGTAGTAAAGAAAAGAAAAGAGTAGAGCAGAACTATATAGTGGAAATGTGGCATTAGAGGCAGGTGTGAGTAGACCCTATACCCATAGAGCCACCATCCTCCATTTAGTTCAAAGGTGTTGTTCTGCCCTGGTGCCATTGACGCTGGGACTACGACTGCAGAGGATGGTTTGAAGGAACTGTTTGAAATGTTCCTAAGTCCTAAACAGGAGAAATTTGTTTTATTTGTCCTACTCGCAAGGAACTTTGCATATCCCCACCAATAGTTAGTTGTGAATACCTGTTTTACATGTCTTGGTGTGTGTTTGAATATCGTGTTACTGCTTCACAATTAGGATTAGGATGAATAGTAGACCATGCCTACACTCTGTAAGGGGTCTTTTCCAAGTACATTTACTCCAACATAATATTGTCCAGTGTCAGACAACTTCAGAGATGTTTTAGCTATTCTAATAGGGTTACCAAATTGTGCATTCCTTACGGCCATACGTGAAGCTTGTGTTCGCAGCACATGCCCCATGGTAGGGTGACTATATAATGTATATGTGTTTTTAAAGTATTAAGAGTCATTGGGTCCTGTGTGACTGAACACATCAGCCCAGTTACATGGAGGGGTGCACATGTACTCATGACTCTTTCATACATCACAGACTCAGATTCACAGTGCATGGAGTGGTCACAGTTATATACTGTATATCACAATAGTTAAACAGGACTACACAAGCTTTGTCTTCAGTGCACATTCTGGTGGTAGATGTCCCTTTATCCTTCATGTTGATGTTTACTGATCTGCCAGTTACCTTTTAAAATAGCTACTGTGTCATGCGGTGATCCTCGCGGATCACCATAAGATGCCAAGAGTCCACCAGTGAGTTTTGCGATGATGGTTTATTTAACACACACGACGAGACAGGACAAGACTGTGAGCCGCTCTCGGCAAAAACACACAAATCAATACATGGGCTCGCAGGGCTGACCCCAGCCACTACGAGCTAAACTGTGACATGGCAAATCACGAACCTGACATGAAGGTCTAACGATTGCTCTGACAAAACTTGACGAGGTGTAGACCATAACTGGCAAGATGTTGACAATGTCTGACAACATCTGACAATACTCCTGCAGCATTACTGTCGCTAGTGCTGGCTTTATGAAGGCGAACACTAATGAGCAGTAATGACACACAGCTGACCAGCCTTGACAGGCGGAAGCCCCACCGAGCACCTTCACAATAAGAGCCTGGTGAGACCAGAATACAACCCACAGCTGTCAAGGCCGGCAGCGAGTTGAACTCAGCCCGAGCGTGATCAGAACCCAGCGCTCGGGTCGTAACAGTACCCTCCCTCCACGGGCGGGCTCAGAACGCCCCAAGGACCACCCTGCCCCCCCACCCCCCCAGGGTGGGTGGCCGGGGGTAGGAGCGGAGGGAGAGAGACCAAACCCAAAGACAAAACAGAGACGAGAAAAAACGACATACAGGACAATGACCAGAAAAACTACTCAGATTAAATCAAGAAAATGCACATGGGGAAGAACAAAAAACCAGGACTACCGGATCAGAAATACTAAACACGAGACTAAGACAACATACCAAATATTCAAAAAAAATCAGACAAAATACAGAGGAAAAACAAGGCAACATAACACATGCTATGGCAACTGCGAGACATAACCATTACACAAAATGCACAGGACAGCAAGGACAAGAAAAAAAAAAAGACAGAACAATCACTGACGGATTAACCCAGAAAACCACTACCCCCCCCAACAGTTTATGCTGACCGGCGGAGACCAAGTGCCACAGGAACAGTTCAGGTGGTCTCCCGCGTCCAACAGCCGGCGGGTGGTCTTAGGAGCCGGAGCGTGACCAGGCGGCTCACCAGAATCCCATGCCCAGCACGTCCGCTCCTCCTGTGGTCGAACCAGGTCACCCGAAGACACACACAACACGTCGGGTGGCCGACCCGAGGCTCCGAACCGGCGAAACAGTTCCTCCGGCGAGCCGACCCGTGTCCCTCAGCCACCAGTCCTGGGGAAAAACAACCCGCGGCGGCCTCCCTGACGAGGACAAAACTCGGGAGAGCCGGGGCGAGCAAACAGGAGCCCCCACGACCTCCGGCGATGATGCACAAGGGCGATGACTCAGAGGGGACAGATGACCAGGATGAGCCTGTAATCCATTCGACGGAGAAAGGTCTGCAGCTCCTCCCCCATCCGGGGACCACGCTGGCGCTGCACCTCCGCTGGACCCCGATTGGGTCCCAGCTGCACCCACGTCAGGCCCCGATCGGACCAGAACCGCACCCGCGGTGGACCCCGATCGAGCCTCCGGTGCACCCACGTTGGACCCCGGTTGGGCCAGATCCGCACCCGCGGTGGACCCCGATTGGGCCTCCGACGCACCCACGTCGGACCCCCATTGGGCCAGAACCGCACCTGCGGCGGACCCCGATTGGGCCTCCGATGCACCCACGTTGGACCCCAATTGGGCCAGAACCGCCCCCGCGGTGGACCCCGATTGGGCCACAGCAGCCTCCACGACGGACCCCGATTGGGTCGGTGCAGCTCCGCTGACGATCTCCACCCCCAAACCTGGGACCTCCAACCCAGTGACTCTGACTCGTTCCACGCCGGTGACACTGCAACAAGGCTCAGAAACAAGAAAACCGGGATCAGAATCACCGGTAGCAACAGAACCCAGCGAGACAAGCTCAGGCACAGCAGGCGGCTGCTCCTCACTCGCCTCCCCGAGAGGCAGGCAAAAATGCTCCAACACAGGGGACAGAGACAAAAGAGGGAGCACTTGCCAGCACTCGGGTTCTGTTGCCACCCAGGACTCCGACGGTCCAGGTTCAGGGCGGCGACTCTCGTCAGCAGGCTTGAACTCAGCTGCGTCGGGCTCCGCAGCTGGCAGGATGTCATTTGCAGCCTGAGGTTCCTCCCACGCTGCTGTCCACGCCGATGACCCGTGTGGCGTGGGGGCAGGGGACCCTTGACCCACTGGCTCGGACTGCTCCAGCAAGGAGACCCGGGGATGCTTCTTCGTCGGCTCAGGCTCCGGGCCGCAGTCCGCTCTTCTCCTCCGTCCACGACGTGGCTGCAGGGCCGGATCCAGGCTTTCCAGCACTGCAGGCCCCCTCTTCATCCGATGACGCTGGCCTGGCGTCGCGGACCGCTCGACAGGGGGGAACACAGAGGCAGCAGGTTTAATAATTTTTTCTACAGCAGGTGGAGGAAGGACAAGGAAGGACTTGTCTGACTCCTCCACCCCCAGGAGTCAGACAAGGCAGATCATAATTAAGATGTAACAAATTATCATGCACTTGCCTTTCTCCCAGGGCAGAGATGGTTCCTGCTGCAGGGGACGTTGTTCCTCCTTCTCCCCGCTGGATGGCGACAGAGGGCCCCCTGGAAAGACGAGGTGGAGCTGCTCTCAGAGATTCGCTGACGGGCTTCGCCGGCAGCGAGTCCAGCCGGGGATTCTGCTGTGGGTTGCCTGCGCCGTTGCGCCGACATCGTCGTCGGCCCCCAGACGGCGCGCACTCCTGGACCAGCTCCGGGACGGGAACGGGACTCCAACGCGGGGAGCGAGGATGCCTCCTCCTCTGCTTCCTGCTCTCTTCCTCCTCCAGCCCACAAAGTATCTTGCGCTGCGTATCGAGTTCTTCCCTCCTCATTATCACCTCCGAGTGATCGTCATAATCGAGGAGAAGATTGTCCAGAAGATCCTCAGCGCTGTCCAAGTGCCAGCGTATGTCGCTGGGAGTGTCGTACAGTGTAGCGGTGAATAGAGTACCGTCCACATACTCCAGAGCCTCCGCTAGCTTTCTGCCCAGGCGCCGACCGCGGCCCCTGGGTGACAGCATTCTCCCAGCAATAGACACCCAGACAGGGAAGAACAACAGTCTAATAAAGGCACAAACTCAAGGTGAAAAGGCGTCTCGGTGTGGCGTCTCCGTTCAGACGTCCTGGCAGGAGTATACTGTCATGCGGTGATCCTCGTGGATCACCATAAGACGCCAAGAGTCCACCAGTGAGTTTTGCGATGATGGTTTATTTAACACACACGACGAGACAGGACAAGACTGTGAGCCGCTCTCGGCAAAAACACACAAATCAATACATGGGCTCGCAGGGCTGACCCCAGCCACTACGAGCTAAACTGTAACATGGCAAATCACGAACCTGACATGAAGGTCTAACGATTGCTCTGACAAAGCTTGACGAGGTGTAGACCATAACGGACAAGATGTTGACAATGTCTGACAACGTCTGACAATACTCCTGCAGCATTACTGTCACTAGTGCCGGCTTTATAAAGGCGAACACTAACGAGCAGTAATGACACACAGCTGACCAGCCTTGACAGGCGGAAGCCCCACCGAGCACCTTCACAATAAGAGCCCGGTGAGACCAGAATACAACCCACAGCTGTCAAGGCCGGCAGCGAGTTGAACTTAGCCCGAGCGCGATCAGAACCCAGCGCTCGGGTCGTAACATACTGAGCTGCACAATCATATCAGGAGGACTACAACAAGGACAAGCATGAGGAACACACGTGAGCCATTTATAAAACTGAAATTGACGTCAGTATTCTCTGAGGGGTCTTTCATTGTTAGCCATTTTGAGTGTATTCTACCCGCTGTAGACTCTTAATTTCTTCACCAAGGTTTGAGACAATCAGGTCAGCTAAAATACCCGACTCCCTTTGTAGCCCCAGACTTCCTCCACAACAGCAACAGTCTCTATGGCTTTTCCCCTATAGTTTCTATGGTTTGTTTTCATAATAATTTACAGTGTACAGTGTACCCAGGTGTCTCTGCCTTGTAATTTTACAGCTGTTGGAATTAACAATATTACCTAATATGGCCCCTGCCAGGGGGCTTCTGACCAGGTCTTCTTTTAACAGTCTTTGTAAGGACTTGGTCTGTCTCCGGGTTTTATTTATTTATTTATTTTTGATTTTGTATACTTTATTGATCCCCAGAGGGGAAATTGAGGGCATCCACCTGGATGGATGAAGCAGCCACGGTACGGCGCTATCCCTTAACCATTCACACACACATTCACACCTAGGGGCCACTTTAGAGTCTCCAGTTAACCTAACCTGCATGTTTTTGGCCTGTGGGAGGAAACCGGAGAACTCCCGGAGTAAACCCACGCAGATACGGGGAGAACATGCAAACTCCACACAGATCACTGTTGGTCAGGGGCTGGAATCAAACCAGGGATCCCATGGCCAAGGGTGAGTTGCTGTGCTGGCGCAGTGCTAACCACTTTTACGGTGATGATTCCTCCTGTGTATTCCTTCCTAGATAGAATAGCATGAACAGAATCTTTTTGAGTCAGCATCTTTATGTCACAACTCGCCGCTCTCAGGCATCCACCTCAGCTGCGCGCACACCTGCGCCTCGTCAGTGATGGGCTATTTATTCCACTTGGCCCTGAGCATCGGTCTGGAGCCGTCTGTTCTACTGCGCACTCAAACCCTCAGCAGGATCGTCTCTTCCCATCCTGCCACTCTTCGCTACGACACGTAAGCTATTTGCCACTTACCTGTCTATCAGTCTTCCCTTGTGCACAGGTGGATTCCCTGGCGGCGGACTCTCCCATCTTCGCCATCTCTTTCTCCCGCATCTCCACGTCTTGTCGTGTGCACTGCAGGGCGCTGTCTCCCAGGCCGAAGATCCTAGCCAACGCCAGCCACCTTCCCTTCTGCAAGTGAGCATCACTCTGTATTATTTCCCCGTGTGGTTAAGCCCAGCTAATTTCCCTGTCTCTGTTCTTCCCATAGGGTTGCCTAGCTGCACGGCGTGCTGCTCTGTTCCCGACTCTCATCGTCCACCCCCAAGCCACATACATATCTCATACACGCACCCAAACACTCCTTTGCTGTTTAATAACGCTATCAAATCTTACCTGAGTCTGCGTGTGTGTTTCCTGGGCCGATAAATATGTCACTTTAACATGTAATCTGTTAAACCAGATCTCTTCATCTTCTGGGTTGAATGGTCTAAGAGGGGGTACTAATTAAAGCTTTTCATATAAACTTCAAACGGAGATAAACCTTCTTTTATAAAAACTGTTCTCATATAAAATAGTATCAATGGTAAACAATAAATCCAATTCTGTCCTGTTTCTGCCATTGTTTTCTTAAGCTTTCTTTAATGGTCCAGTTATGTCGTACCACAAATCCTGCAGACTGTAGGTGATATGCTGCATGGTGTTTCAAATCACTATTCAACGCTTTCCCTAAATGTGAAATAATCTGTAACCATATCCACTATAACTAAACAATATCTCTTCCCTTCACACTTGGTTAGCTCAATGAAGTTCTCTGGTCTTGACATTGCCCTGGGCATATTCTGTGCACAAATTAGACATTATTGGCAAATTTTGTAGTAAAACTTTCAAACCCATAGACTGTGATAACTAAACCCATAGGCTGTGATAACTAATAACCAATATCACCATCCCACCCTTGAACACATAACATAGTCTATGTGTTCAAGTAGCAACATAGTGAAATAATTTTTGTGAGAGGATGGGTTTAGATTTTGGTCAGGTATAAATTTGGGAACCTTGATTTAAAAACGGTGCCTTTATTTAATCACTTATAGACCCCAGCCTATGGAAATATGTTTTGTTTGCATATTTCTTCATCAGGAGATGCCAGCAATATGCCATAGGAGCAATTGGTTTCTATAAGGAGGTATAAAATGTGCAAGATTTGCTGACATTGGGGAGAAAGGAAACAGGTGAGGCAATGAGCTGGATGACACACGAACTTTATTCTTTCTCCAACATCAAGTACAGTAAAAGAGCTCCCGGGTCTCTGTGCATTCCTCTTTTATACCTTTAATTCCATGCATTGAGACCCAGAACTTCCAACCATAATACAGTGTTTGAAAGAAAAACCTGTGTGGCACATTAACATGACGTAATGCCGGCATCGCTCTCACACCCTTTCCTCTTCCAGCGGCTCTGGCAGTTCCTCCTCTCCCCGGGGGGCACATAGTCCTTACTGTCCCATCTGATACCCCCCGTGACACTTTCTCCTTTGGTCCATTGTTCCCCCCTTCCCCAGCTGCCTTCTATGGGTGGAGAATCCCCCACCCGTACCACCACACAGCCCCCCCCCCCCGAACACCCAGAAGGGGCACTAACCCCCCCATCCTTTGGGCTTGAGCCGGCGCCCATAGCGGCTGTAGCGGGGGGTCGCCGATCCAGTTGAAACACCCTGCTGGCGGGGTGTACAAGAGGGCATGTCAGTCTATGGAGGGAAAAAGGGGGGGCGGGGATGGGGACACATCAGTTTTGTGGGTGCAAGTCCCTACCCAGGGAACACCAACTTGCAGAGCCACCAACGATGGGCGTCCGCGCCAGGGAGCTTGGGCCAACACCACCTGCTCGTCTACCAACACAAAAGCAGGCTTCAGCCTGTCGAAGCAGACTGTCTCCCTATGCCCCCCCCCCCAAGTCTAACACAAAATGTTTCGCCCCAGGTTCCAACACCCTAAATGGTCCATTGTACAGTGGGCGCAGCGGGGTCCGGTGCACATCGTGCCTGACAAAAATAAAGCTGGCGTTTTATAAACTCTTAGGGACAAAAGTGCGGGGAAAACAATGGTGGGCCAGGCCAGGTACGTTAAAAGCCTCCATGCTGTGCAAAAATTGCATGGTCGGATCAGCTTTGGGTGCGGGGTTTTCCTGTAAAAACTCTCTGGGGATCTGCAGCGGCTGAGAAAAAAACAAGTTCTGCCGGGGAGGCTGCCAAATCCTCCTTAGGCGCAGAGTGTAACCCTAAAAAAACCCAAGCCAGGCGGTCAACCCAATTTGTGTCCGTGAGCGAAGCTCTGAGCGCTGCTTTAAGCAACCTATGAAAACGCTCACATAACCCGTTAGCTTGGGGGTTGTACGTGGTAGTGCGGTGAATTTTGACCCCCAGGCTCTGGGCCATCGCGGACCAGAGTTCCGAAACAAATTGCTTGCCCCTGTCGGAAGTGATGTCCAATGGGAAGCCGAACCGTGCAACCCAAGCCGTCAAAAAAGAGCAAGCTACTTCTGTGGACGTGGTAGAAGCCAGCGGAACCACTTCAGGCCAGTGCGTGGTGCGGTCCACGATTGTCAAAAGGTGTGTGACACCTTGTGATGGTCGGAGGGGTCCCACCAAATCCACGTGGACATGGTTGAACCTCCTGGCCGGGATTTGGAAGGGCTCGAGGGGGGCTCTGGTGTGCTTGTGCACTTTGGCCCGCTGGCACATGACACAAACTGCAGCCCACTCTTTCACGTCCTTGCGCAAGCATGGCCTGATGAATTTTGCCCCCACTAGCTTCACCGAAGCGCGCACTCCCGGATGCGAAAGGGAGTGGACTGACGGTGCCAAGAGCCCTGAACCACCGGGCACGGGCTGCCGGTGGAGATGTCGCAGAGCAAGGGAGGGCACCCTTCTTGCACCACCCTGCTCTGCAGCCTCAACCCGGTAGGCGTTGACTGGAGCGTGCAAATGTCCGCGTCCCCAGCTTGCTCTGTGGCCATAGCAGGGAAATCTATTCCCATGTAGACTGAGGAGACTAATGCGCGTGACAGACAATCAGCCACGACGTTGAGCTTACTGGCAACGTGTTGAATGCCTGAGATTGAAGCCAAATGCCGTTGCTGCTGGGCCGACCATGGTTCCAAGACCTTGGACATCATGTACGTCAGTGGCTTATGTTTCACAAATGCAGTGAACTTGCGCCCTTCTAGCCAAAACTGGAAATGGCGTGTCGCCAGGTGTAGAGCTCACAACTCTCTGTCGAACGTGCTGTATTTGCATTCGTTGTCGTGTAAAGTTTGACTAAAAAAATGCAAGCGACTGCCATGAACCAGAGACGTACTGCTGCACCACTGCTCCTATGGCAACACCAGATGCGTCCGTAGTGAGGACTATCCCTGCCGACGGATCTGCATGGGCTAGCAACGCGGTATCCGCCAGTGCTGTTTTGGCATCTGTGAAAGGCTAGACTCGCTTGGGAGACCAGTCGATATTTTCCATGGGCTTCTTGTTTTTTCAGCACGGCATACAATGGATGTATCAGCTGGGCTGCCCGGGGAAAGAAATGGTTATAAAAATTGGCCATTCCCAAAAACTCCTGCAGGGTTCTCACGGTCTGCAGACGTGGAAAGTCTGACACGGCGCGCACCTTACCCGGTAGCGGAATTGCGCCCTCTGGCGAAATGCGGCAACCCAACATATCAATCATTGGCACACTGAACTGGCACTTCACCAGGTTCACTGTAAGTCCATGTGCTTCCAACCTCTGGAAAACCATCTTGAGATGGGCGATGTGCTCCTCCTCAGATGCGCTAGCTACCAGAATGTCATCTAAGTAGACAAAAATGAAGGACAAGTTGCAGAGCAGTGCGTCCATCATCCTCTGGAAAGTCTGTGCTGCGTCTTTTAATCCAAACGGCATGCGTAAAAACTCGAAAAGGATGAAAGGCGTTATTACTGCTCCTTTTGGAACATCTTCCGCGTGCACCAGGACCTGATGGTATCCGTGGACCAGATCCATTTCTGAAAAAACATGCGCCCTGGCCAGGTGCACGGAAAAATCCTGGATGTGTGGAATAGGATAACGATCGTGTTCTGTGGCATTGTTCAAGCACCGGAAATGGCTGCATGATCGCCACGACCCGTCAGCTTTATGCAACATGTGAAGCGGGGATGCCCACGGGCTGTTGGAGCACGTGACGATGTCCAACTGTTCTAAGTTGGCAAACTCCTCACACACGCTGGCCAACTTAGCCACGTCCAGGCGCCGAGGACATGTGAACACCGGCAGGCCTTTTGTAGTTATGAAATGTTCGACCCCATGTTTCGTTATCGTAGCAGAAAAAGTCGGGACCGTGAGTGCTGGGAACTGTGAGAGTAAATGTTGTTACTTACCCCCTGGAGCTATGTTAGCCAGTGTTGTTGACCCGGTTCCCTGAGCTGTGCAGGGGAGGGAGGAAAAAGAGGCAGCATCCACTAATCACTTATTAGCAACATCAACTAACAACCCATAAGCACATAGAAAGTCTGCGCCTAAAATGGGGGCAGCACATGCAGCTATCACAGAGTCCCACTGGAAAGTGCGTCCATGCAAGCATATTGTCAGTGTCTGTTCTCCAAATGTCCTGATGGTGGATCCGATGGTGGCCGTGAGCTCGGGACCACTGCCTCCTGCCAACCTGTCTGCATTGACTGGCAGGATGAGGCTCTTCTGGGAGCGGGAGTCCACCAAAAACCGTCTCCCTTAACGTGTGGCTGTGACATAAAACAGTTGGTTCCTGTTGCCATCAGTTGCAGCTGCAACTGAATGCCGAATGTGCCATCTTCCCGGCTTCTTGAATTGGCATGGCGACAGGCAGCGCTGGGTATTCGAGCCGAAATGGCAATGATAGTAACAGATCACCCGGTTCCTTCATCTCCTGGTGTCTGTCCCGGCAACCATCAACAGCTCCTCCACCTTGCTGGAGTTCCTCATGGATGCCGGTGCCACTGCCAGCACGCTGAGAGTTCTGGTCACCAAAATGATGCGGTCCGCTTCCTGCGCCAGAGTGCGGTAGTCCTTGGCAACCAGCCGCGACGAGTTGGCCAGGATCACCCTCGCCCTAGCTGGTAGGTTCCTGAGGAACAAGTGGGCCAACAGGAAAGATTCGTCGTCCTTCCCCCTCAGCACCAACATGCTCTCCATTAGCTCCTCTGCTGAGCTGTCACCTAACTCTGAACGCGTTAGGAGTCCCTCTGCCCTCTCACTGTCGGAAAGGGTATAGTGTTGGAGTAGCATCCTCTTGAGCACTTCATATTTCCCCTGGGCCAACGGCTCCTGGAGCAGGCTCATCACCTGTTGCGTAGTGCATGCATTCAGCGCGGCGACCACGTAGTAATACTTGGTATCGTCCATTGTTATCCCGCAGAGTGCGAACTGGGCTTCTATGTGTGACAACCATGCAGCTGGGTTGTGAAGCCAGAAGTCTGGGAGCTTGACTGAGACAGCGCACACGGCGCTGGTGCTCTCCCTCCAGGTAGTCTCCGGAGCGGTGCTCGGCTCGCTTTCCATGGCACATCTGAGGGTCACGAATGTGGAGAAAGGAAACAGGCAAGGCTGCGAGCTGAACGACACACAAACTTTATTATTTCTCCAACATCAAGTACAGTAAAAGAGCTCCCGGGTTTCTGTGCATTCCTCTTTTATACCTTTAATTCCATGCATTGAGACCCGGAACTTCTGATCATAATACAATGTTTGGAACAAAGACCTGTGTGGCACATTAACATGACATAACGCCGGCACTGCTCTCACACCCTTTCCTCTTCCAGTGGCTCCGGCAGTTCCTCCTCTCCCTGGGGGGATGGGGGGGTTGCATAGTCCTTACTGTCCCGTCTGATACCCCCCTGTGACACTTCCTCCTTCGGTCCATTGTTTCCCCCTTCCCCAGCTGCCTTCTCTGGGTGGAGAATCCCCCACCCATACCATCAAAAAAATTATAGGAGACTCCCAGTATCCTGTGGTAGTCTGGTGAGGGTGTACTTTTTGTTTTCAGATATGAATGCAAGCCAGAATTGATGATCTGAGTGTACTGGTACGCCAAAAATTCATTACTAATGACTACCACTGTGAAAAATAGCATTTGGACTTTTAGTTCACTCAACAATGTGTGTGATCCTGGTACACAATGATCACAAAGAATTATAGCTTTGTTAATTCCTGCAGGTCCTGCATTATCAGGATGTTTCCCACAGGAATAGGGAGGGTGAGCATGACACCATGACATCTGCTGCTTTTTTTAAACTCTTTTATGACCTGTGTAACACCCTTTTGAGCTTCTAGACAGAGAGGATATTGCCTTTTATATGGTTTATAGTGACATATTTTGCTTCCTGTTATTAGACCAACATCTGTTTTATCTTTTTACTATAATGAATTTGGAATTTGAACTTCAAATTTGCTCATCCTCTTCTGTTAATGTTGAGATTGGTTATGTAGGAGATTTCTGGGTGTCAGTTGTGCACAGCCTTTTGTGCTGTGGTTACCCAGTTAAGTGGCAATGCATATGTTTCTAATTTAGGAGAATATTCTATCTTTAGGTCAGATGTTAGTTTCCCATGGATGGCTATATTCCTCAGCAGAGGTGACAAAATGTCCAACATTTTTCCAATCCATTTGTTTGGGTCTGACCAGTAAGATGACCAGTGAAATGTGTGAAACCCCCATTGTTTAAAATGTCTCTTTTACTCATCAGGTAAGACAACGGATGCTCCCACATATCCCCTTGGTGACCAGTACAAGTTTTTTTATGACCAATCTGGAGGATGGATTTGCAGAAAATGTTTGTTCATAATTTAGATCAGATCCGTTCAGTTGCCTGTAGTACATGGTACAATGATATTGATTTGGAGATTGCCAATCAGTAGGAACTATGGATGTAAAATGCTGTGTAGCTCTTCTACACAGGTCTGATATCACTGAACATGGTCCGTCATGACCAGGTCAAGTGAGTATCAGTATTTCAGTTTGGAAGTCTCATAAACTATGTTTACTTCCTCAACATGTGGGTAGCCTCTGACAAAATAAACCACCCTTCAACAATGTCACCAGTAGCAGGATCCTTTACTTTCACAGATTTTGATAGGTATTCTACTGTTAGTTTGCCATTTGCAGATTTTAACTGTTACTTTTCCTTCTGACTTTGAAAAGCCCTGAATGTCATTATCTGAAATTACTGATCTACACACACCTGTGTCACACAAATTTAATCGGAGTACCTTGAACTTCCAATATTACCTCTGGTAAACACTATATTATTAACATTAGATCAAAGTCAGGTAAATGAAAAATGTCTGCTATGTCAATTTTCTGTATCTATGTGTAGGAGTGAGTCCACTTATCTGTTTTAGTCTTAATCATGCAGTCCGTAGTGGATATGGCTCATGAGCCCCTCCCCTCCCAGCGGCTGGTCTTGCCTTTGGGGACACTCTCTTTGCCAGTGACCCCATTGTCCACACTGATGCACTCATTTCCACTGTGGGGGTGCGTTCCCTTCTCAGCTACAGCCCCTCCTCCTCCACTTCTGTCCTCCTCCCTCTCCTCAGCCTCCTTGATAAAAGAGAGATTCATGGGGAGCCTCAGGCCCCCCGTGGGTCATTCATTCATTCATCTTCTTCCGCTTAATCCTTTTCGGGTCGCAGGGGGGCTGGAGCCTATCCGAGCATCTTTGGGCCAGAGGCAGGGTACACCCTGGACAGATCACCAGTCCATCGCAGGGCCAACACAGAGAGACAGACAACTGGGTCAGCCATCACATAAATAAGTACTCTTTCAGCCGGTCTTGTTCTCCCAGGAAGAGTTCTGTGACTGCAGGTTGATTCGTATATTGTAGACATGTTAGAAGAAGCCTGGCGGTTGATCTAAATGATACTTTGTGGTGGACACACAAATGGGACCTGTTTTGTGGCTCACATTTTAGGTCAGAACAAAGGCAGGAAGCTGCAGGAATCTTAGCCTTGGTATGCAAGGCTTGAGACTGTGGGGGGTTCAATTAAAGGATTAAGGAAGGGATGCATGGGAGACAGTTGAAGTGATATCATGGAGAGAAATGCATTGTGACTGTCTTTATGATGCAAGGTGGTCTGTGTGACATGTGATCTGTGAAGTGTGAAGTTCCTGATATTTAAGGACGAGAGTTTACTGTGTCATTCTCTTTCTCTGCTTTGAGATGATGGTGCTGTGAATAAAACTGACTTTGAGAGAGAACTCTGCCTCGTCACTTTCACATCACCACACTGGTGACCCGAGACGTATAATGCAAGAAGAAAATTCCCCCGGGCCAGCCGCGTCAGGAGCCCCCAGCCAAGCGAATGCCGCTACAGTCCAGCTACCGGACTTCTGGCAGAACAATCCGCGCTCCTGGTTCAACGCGGTTGAGGCGCAGTTCAACCTCTGGGGGATATCGGTAGATGCCACGAAATTCTACCACATAGTCGCAAAGCTGGACAACAACACGGCCCAGCATGTGGAGAGCCTGATCGACCAGCCGCCGGATAGCGACAAATACGGCACGTTGAAGGCTGCACTCATCCAGCAATTCACCCCCTTGGCGGAGCAGCGAGCAGAGAGGCTCCTGGCGCTGACGGAGGGGGAAAACGACATGCCCGCGAGCCTGATGGAGAAGTTGTTGAGGTTGAAAGACTCTGACGACGATCACTTCATTTTCACCCACCTCTTCCTCAGAACTCTACCATCAGCAGCAAGAGCGACCCTGGCCAGTTCGCCACTGTTGGCCCTACGGGACTACCGTGCGCTGGGCCGAGAGGTGCAGCGGATTGTCAACGCCACCAAGCGGCGCGCAGCCACGGCCGCTGCAGCGGAACTTGGCGCGACGACCGGAGACGACAGGGGGCCAGAGGCAGCGGTGCCAGACTCACCAACGACGGCGGCGGCAGGGGCCAGGGAACATGGACCGGACGTCCTTTGTTTCTACCATCGCCGCTTCGCAGAGAGGGCACGCAAGTGTGTACCGCCGTGCCAGTTCAGGCGTTCGGGAAACGCCAAGACCGGGGGTCGGTAGCAGCCGCAGCCCTCGGGGAAGAGAACAAGCTGCTCTACTTGTCGGACGCACACTCGGGGAGGCATTTCCTCATCGACACAGGCTCCCAGTTGAGTTTCATCACACCTTCCTACGCGGACAGACTGGCTGGTTCCGGAGGCCCCCGGGTGACGGCAGCGAACGGCTCGGAGATTAAGACCTTTGGTGAGAAGACTCTGCTCCTGTCTCTACACGGTCGTACATTTGAGTGGACTTTTGTTGTAGCAACAGTAAATTTTAATATGTTGGGGGCTGATTTTTTGTGCTCACATGGTTTGTTGGTTGATCTCGCTAACAGGCGCCTGGTTAATGCACTTTCTTTTGATTCTATCCCCTGTACAGCGCGAGTGGCCCCGCCAACAGCACAAGCCAACGTCACAGCAGCAGGCGGTAAGTTCCACACACTGCTCACTCAGTTCCCAGCACTCACGGTCCCCACATTTTCGGCAACAGTCGCTAAGCACGGGGTGGAGCATTTTATTACCACTACCGGACCGCCCGTTTTTGCAAAAGCTCGGCGCTTGGACGCAGTTAAACCGGCCATAGCGCGCGAGGAGTTCGCCAACCTGGAGAGGTTGGGCATTATCCGACGTTCAAACAGTCCGTGGGCTTCCCCCCTACACATGGTCCCGAAAGCTAACGGATCATGGCACCCTTGCGGGGATTTCCGCAGGTTAAACAACGCTACAGCGCACGACCGCTACCCAATCTCACATATCCAAGATTTTTCCGTTCATTTGGCAGGGGCGCGCATTTTTTCTAAAATAGACTTGGTCCGCGGTTACCACCAAGTCCCAGTGCGCGCTGAAGACATACCCAAAACAGCGGTAATAACTCCGTTTGGCCTATTCGAGTTTTTACACATGCCATTCGGACTTAAAGGGGCTGCTCAGACGTTCCAACGCATGATGGACGCGGTGCTTCGCGATCTCCCTTTCGTGTTCGTCTACCTGGATGATATTTTAGTAGCCAGCGCGTCCGAAGATGAACATGAAAAACACCTGGCCACAGTTTTCCGAAGGTTGGGAGATCATGGGTTAATAATCAACCCAGCGAAGTGTCAGTTTGGGGTGGCACAGATCGATTTTTTGGGACACCGCGCCTCCCCCGAAGGAGCAGTTCCGCAGCCTGACAAGGTGCGCGCGGTGGCAGATTTTCCCCGGCTGCAGACGGTCAGGGCGTTGCAGGAGTTTTTGGGAATGGTGAATTTTTATAACCATTTTCTCCCCCGCGTGGCGCAACTCATGCAGCCGTTGTATGCCGCGCTCAAAAAAAAGAAACCCGCGGATAAGATCGAGTGGCCCCCGGAGCGGGACCAAGCGTTGTCGGAGGTGAAACCAGCCTTGGCAAAGGCTGCGTTGTTGGCACACCCAGACCCAGCGGCCCGCATAGCGCTCACCACTGATGCATCAGAGGTGGCCATAGGGGCGGTCGTGGAGCAACATGTAGCCGGGGTTTGGCAGCCCCTTGCATTTTTCAGCAGGACCTTGCGCGATAGCGAACGTAAATACAGCGCGTTCGACAGGGAGCTGCTCGCTCTCCATTTGGCCATCCGCCACTTTCAGTTCTGGCTGGAAGGACGCGCTTTCACCGCGTTCGTTGACCACAAACCGCTAACATTCACAATGGCCAAGGTCTCTGAACCGTGGTCAGGCCGGCAGCAGAGACAGCTGGCCGCGATATCAGAGTTTACCACTGATATTCAGCACGTGGCGGGCAAACTCAATGTAGTGGCAGATTGCCTCTCGCGCGCCGTGGCGGCCCCAGTCAGCGTAGGGGTAGATTATGCAGCCATGGCCACGGAGCAGGTTAATGACGCAGACGTGCGCGCGCTCCAATCTGGACCAACAGGGTTAAGGCTGGAGAGCAGGGTGCTGCAAGACGGTATGCCCCCCCTAATCTGCGATGTCTCCACTGGACGGCCGCGTCCAGTAGTACCGGCCACGTAGCGCCGACGCGTCTTTGACTCAGTTCATTCTTTGGCGCACCCTGGAGTGCGCGCGTCGGTCAAAATGGTGGGAGAGAAATTTGTGTGGCCGAGCCTCCGCAAACAAGTCAAAGAGTGGGCAGCAGCCTGCACGGCGTGTCAACGAGCCAAAGTACACAGGCACACAAGGGCTCCTTCAGAACCGTTTCACATTCCGGCCAAGAGGTTCGATCATGTTCATGTGGACCTCGTGGGCCCCCTCCCACCGTCACAGGGGTGCACACACCTTCTGACAATGGTGGACCGCACCACGCGCTGGCCTGAAGTGGTCCCGCTGGCATCAACCACAGCCGAGGAGGTGGCGCGCGCATTTTTAACAGCTTGGGTGGCGCACTTCGGCGTTCCGTCAGACATCACGTCCGACAGAGGCCCTCAATTTGTGTCCGAGCTTTGGTCGACAATGGCCTGCAGCCTGGGTGTCACAATTCACCGCACAACCGCGTACAATCCGCAGGCTAACGGGTTATGCGAACGTTTACATAGGTCATTGAAAACGGCTCTCAGAGCGTCACTGACGGATACAAATTGGGTTGACAAGTTACCGTGGGTGTTATTGGGGTTGCGTTCTGCGCCTAAAGAGGATCTAGAAGCCTCCCCAGTGGAGCTCGTGTTTGCGCAGCCACTCCGGCTGCCTGGGGAGTTTCTCCCAGATAACCCTGCGCCAAACGCCTCCCCGTCTCAGCTGTTGCGGAGTAACATAGAATCAAGCACGCTGCCCGGCCCCGCGCACCACAGTTTTCCGCGCGTTTTTGTGCCTAAAACTTTGAAGAACGCAGAGTTTGTTTTTGTTAGACACGATGCGCATCGAACACCGCTGTGACCGCCTTATGACGGACCATTCAGAGTGCTAGAAACAGGGGACAAGCAGTTTTTGCTAGATTTGGGGGGTAGGAAAGAGAGAATTGGCATAAACAGACTCAAACCCGCTTTTGTGGTGGCAGATGAGCAGGTGCTGTTGGCGAAGGCTCCGCGGCAAGGTAGACCACCGTGGGGGGCTTCACAGAGTAATGTTTCCCCAGAACACCCACAGGTGCTGACAAAAGGTTTCCACACCCAGACAGCAAACCCCCAGGACAGCCCCGCAGAGACGTTGAATCCCAGCTACAGCAGATACGGCAGGAGGCTGAAGCCTATACAGCATGTGGACTGATGTGTATTGATAGTATCACGGCATGCATGTGGTTATTCTCTTGTTGTTCTGTTTGTCTAAAATGTTGGGGGGGCTTTGTGTGGTGGACACACACATGGGACCTGTTTTGTGGCTCACATTTTAGGTCAGAACAAAGGCAGGAAGCTGCAGGAATCTTAGCCTTGGTATGCAAGGCTTGAGACTGTGGGGGGTTCAATTAAAGGATTAAGGAAGGGATGCATGGGAGACAGTGGAAGTGATATCATGGAGAGAAATGCATTGTGACTGTCTTTATGATGCAAGGTGGTCTGTGTGACGTGATCTGTGAAGTGTGAAGTTCCTGATATTTAAGGACGAGAGTTTACTGTGTCATTCTCTTTCTCTGCTTTGAGATGATGGTGCTGTGAATAAAACTGACTTTGAGAGAGAACTCTGCCTCATCATTTTCAGATCACCACAACTTCAATTATTCATAAAAGTCATACGTTTGTTCTTACGGTATCCAAACCTCATTAGAAAGTAATCTACTTACTTTGATATTTCACTTAAACCTTTAACCGACAAAGTTTACCTTTTATTCCCTTGTGTTATCTTTCAAACACTGTGCTCCTTTATTGTGCCTTTAATGTTATATGATGTCTGATTTTAAGTTTAGAATATTAAAAATTGTCTCTCTAAATGTCATAGGTCTTAGAGACAATACCAAAAGAAAAGCAATATTCCTCTTTATCAGGAAATCAGAAGCTAACCTAATCCTTCTTCAAGAAACCCACTCTTGTGATGTAGATAGTAAATTCTGGAAAGGTCGGTGGGGAGACCATATTGTTTTTTCTCTCACTTCACACCATTCTGCCGGGGTTGCAGTACTTTTAAATAAATTTACAGGAGACATTTTAGAAAGTTTTTACTCTAGTGATGGCAGGTGGATTATTGCAGTTTTAAAACTGAACAATGCATTCTTTATTATTAGTAATATTTATGGATATAATGGTGTAGCCCAATCCAAAATTATGTTCACGCAAATATATTTACAAATTAAAGATTTAAAAGATAAATACTAAGCTGCTTACTTAATTCTAGGAAGTGATTTTAATGATGGCCCAAATGATGACAGGATCCCATAAAGAAATACACAAAATTCTCAATTTAAAAACACTGTCTTTTTAGAAGAAAAATGATCAGTTATTGATGCATGGCATTTTTTTTTAACTCTGGCCTCAACAAATTTACATGGAGCAATGCAAAAGGCACAAGGCAATCAAGGATCGACCTGTGGTTAACGTGGTCTTGTTGTCTGGAAATATAGCAGACATTTCACACTCACAATGGACACACAAACCTAGAGGAGTGCGCAGAGGTTGTTGTGGCATACATAGCCAAATGCATTGATGATGTCACTCACTGCAAGACCATCACTGTTCATGCTAACCAGAAGCTATGGATGACAGCAGAGGTCCACAGACTCCTGAGGGCTTGGGATGCAGCCTTCAGGGCTGGCAACACTGCAGGACTAACAACAGCTAGGGCCAACCTGTCCCATGGTATCAAGGAGGCAAAACGACAGTACAGCAAGAAAATACCCGGACACTTCAGCAACACCAGAGATGCACGTTCTCTCTGGCGTGGCATACAGACCCTCACCAACTATAAACCTCCCCCTCAGACCTGTGTGAGTGACATCACACTGCTCAACAACCTAAACAACTTCTTTGACCGATTTGAAGCACAAAATGGCACATCAGCACAGAAAACCACTCCACCTCCGGACAACCAGGCCATGAGTTTGGCTCTGACTAGCGTGACAAGGACTCTCTGTAGGATCAACCCACACAAGGCAGCTGGCCCAGACAACATACCAGGTCGTGTCCTGAAGGACTGTGCAGAGGAGCTTAAGAATGTCCTGGCTGACATCTTCAACATCTCCCTGTCTCAAGCTGTTGTCCCCACATGCTTCAAAACTGCCACCATAATACCAGTCCCAAAGAAGCCCGCCCCATCCAGCTACAATGATTACTGGCCCGTAGCACTGACCCCCATTATAATGAAGTACTTCAAGCGGCTGGTCATGCAGTGACATATTGTCTGGCTCAGGAGACACACACGCAGGCTCAGGATAGATTTAACAACTTTATTTAACAAGCAGGGGTGTATGAATGCATGTGTGAGATATGTGTATGTACTGTAGGAGAACTTCAGTGCGCAGGCAGCAGAGCAGTTCGCCGTACAGCCGGGCAACCCTATAACGAGAGAGCAGAGGGACAAGGTAAAGGGCACCACACCTATACAGGACCGTGACAAAGACTGCTGCTTACTTGGTATAACAGGTGGCTGGCGTTGGCAAGGAGAGGGCCCAGGAGACAGCGACCTGCAGAGCCTGTGGCGACAGCGAGGATGAAGTGGCGAGACGAGGAGTCCGCCGCCAAGGAATCCACCTGTGCACAGGGGAGAGGACTGAGGAGAAAAGGTAAGGATGCTTACATAGAGAGTTGTCTTGCTGGCAATGGGGGTTCCAATAGCGAAGACGAGCCGAAGGGAACAGACGGCTTCAGGCCGAAGCACAGGGCTGAGTGGGTTAAATAGTCTATTGCTGACGAGGCGCAGGTGTGCGCGCAGCGGGAGCCAATGACGAGTGGCGAGTCATGACATGCAGAACATCAAGTCCACCCTGCCTCCCTCCCACGACCCATTCCAGTTTGCATACAGGTCGAACAGATCCACAGAAGATGCCATCGCTGCTGCTCTCCATCCAGCCCTGACCCACCTGGACTTAAAAAACTCCTATGTGTGAATGCTATTCTTAGACTTCAGTTCAGCATTCAACGCAATCATCCCCCAGCACCTGATACAAAAACTCAGACACTTAGGACTCAAAACCTCTCTCTGTAACTGGGTGCTGGACTTTCTCACAGGGATGCCACAGAACGTGCAGGTTGGCAGCAACTCCTCCCAGACCATCACACTGAGCACAGGGGCCCCACAAGGGTGTGTGCTCATCCCGCTGCGCTTCACCCTACTGACCCATGACTGCGTACCAGCCTGCAACACCAACCACATCATCAAGGTTGTGGACAACATGATGGTGGTGGGCCTCATCGCCAACAACGAGGAGGCCAACTACAGAAATGAGTGAGCCAACTGGTCCAGTGGTGTAAAGACAATAACTTCTTCCTGAACGTGGGAAAAACCAAGGAGACTGTGGTTGACTTCAGGAGGGGTCATACACAGCACCCCCCTCTGATCATCGATGGTGCAGCTGTTGAGAGGGTGAGCAGCACCAAGTTCCTGAGGGTGCACATCTCTGAGGACCTCTTCTGGTCCAACAACACCACATCACTGGCCAAGAATGTCCAAACTCGCCTCCATTTCCTCCGCAAAACTAAGGAGAGCACGAGTCCCAACCCCCCCATTATGTATTCTTTCTACTGGGGCACCATTGAGAGCATCCTCACCAGCTGCATCACGGTGTGGTATGGTAGATGCACCGCCGCCTGCCGGAAGACACTACAATGCACAGTGGAAGCAGCCAGCAAGATCATCGGTGCCCCCCCAGACATCTACCCCACCCGCTTCACCTGCAGAGCCATCAGGACCCTGAAGTCTGTCTCTCCCCCCTCCCCCCCAGACGGTAACACAATCACCCGCACAATAACTACCTCAGCTGCTGGGACAGAAAGACTGCCACACCAACAATAATACTGTTGTTTTGTTGTATTTTTGCTGCTGTATGTCTATGCACATTAACCACAACCATTTGCACAAATGCCATATCTGCTGCTGTCTGCCTGTCACTGCAATACTGACCATGTGCAGTCCTGTCACTATCTGCACCTACACTACCGCATTGAACTGCTACAACTACGGGTATTCATCTCAAGTTGTCTGTATATAGGATTGCTGGGTTTATTGTCGTTAATCGTTATCTCTATGGAGGTCTGGGTCTTTCTGGTCACCATTGGCACCACAGGTTGCATTACTGTACATAGACTGCTGTTTGTTTTCATTTTTCCAGCCTTATTCCTTTTTATATTATGCATACCAGTGAAGAGAGAGAGAAATGCCATTTCATTTCTCCTATGTCCTGCACGCATAGTAGTATTGACAATAAAATCTTTGAATCTTGGAATCTTAACAGATCACAAAATTATCTCAATTTGTTAAGTTGGATCTAAAGGAAATATGAAAAAGTTAAGAGGATACTGGAAATTAAACACTAACTTACTTAATGACCTAATTTTTTCAAGTTTCAGTTAAAGAATTTGTACAAGATATTTTTAAGAAGAAAGATGTAAATAGCGCTCAAAAATGGGAATATTTTAAATTTAAAACTAGACAAATAGCCATTAAATGCGGCAAAGAAATAAAAAAACAACAATGCAAAGGAAATGGATATTATGGAAAATTTAAAAAAGCTGTTAAAGAAAATATGTCAGATAATGAAAAAATGAAACTAATTAAACTTCAAAATAAAATTGATGATTTATACATTGTGGCAGCCAAAGGAGCCGAAAAAATACTAAATATTTTTTTGCTCTTGAAAAACAAAACTGTAAAAGAAACAATGTTGTAAAACTGAAAATAAATAATGATATATACCCTAAAGAAATAGCAGACTGTGGAAGATGTGAAAATGACGAGGCAGCGTTCTTTCTCAGAGTCAGCTTTATTCACATCTCCATCATTTCAAAGCAGAAAAAAGAGAGAGAATGAAACAGTAACTCTCGTCCTTAAATATCAGGGACTTCACACCTCATAGATCACATGTCCCACAGACCACCTTGCATAATAAAGACAGTCACAATGCATTTCACCACCTGGCATAATAAAGACAGTCACAATGCATTTCCCTCCATGATATCACTTCCACTGTTTCCCACGCATCCTTTAATCGACCCCCTGTGGCGGTTTGGTGTAAACCCCCACAAACAGACTGGACAGACACAGCGCTCGGCTAGAGCAATTAACAGAACAGTGAAATGTGTGTATTAATGTCTACAGGCAGCCCCGCTTCTTCTGGCTCTCTACTGTGATGTCAAAGTCCTCGGACGGTGACATTTTTTTATTGAACCAATAAACTGATTGTATGAAAATATTCCATTCTGGCCATTTCCGTGATTTAATATGTGTCACCAGCCTCCATAAATGACTTTATTTGGTAATAGCCCATCTTTCACTTAGTGATGCTGCAGTACCGCCATCTGTCGATAGGGGCAGGCAGCAGTGACGTCAGCTCAGGAAGAAGTGAGGGTGATATTGCCTGCCTGTGCTGTGAGCCTCATCAGAGAAACATTCCCATCGGATCACTACAAGGGATTTTGCCTACCAAGATTAGATTTGTGAAAAATGATATTTAAATAAAGTTTTGTAAAATCATATATTGAGTTTATTAATGTTCATGTCAATTTTATAATTCTAATATTTCAGCATTCATCAAAGTTGCATGTCATATACATTTGAATAATTTTTCTACCATTTTATGGTATAAAATTCGGGTTCAATTCGGCACTCAATGTGGTGGGAACTCTGGCTTGTACATAGTGCCACTGCTCCCATAAGTGGGTTGGATCAACCAAGCTTTTGTTGAACAGAGTATTCATCAGATCATCCACATATTCTGAAAAAAAATATATTCAATAAAAATTAGACATCCATTTGACTACAGTATGAAATACAAATTTGACCAAAATTAACATAATTTGATAAAAGCTATGAAATGTGAAAGTTGAATGAAGACCAACCCTCCACCCACTGTAAATATCATATACAAGCCTAGAAAATGATACTAATATTTCTTATACTCACGGAAAGTTGGATTAACTTTCTTTGCTTGCAGTTTATATCCGCCTTTTTTGAATTTTGGGTACCTGATGATGAAGACCGGCTCACCATCACGATTCTGTGCCTGCTTGCGGCCTGCATTTTCATTAAAGTGCATTGCAGCTAAACAAAGTCTGTAATTAGAATATTATCACAATGATTTATTTTTGGACATATAAGTGATCTATCAGCAGAAACTCTATGTAATTGGCACTGTTATTGTCATGACGGCCGCTGGGCCGTCATCCCGCTCATCAGCTCCAGCCGCGCACAGACCAACAGGTGTTAATCAGTGGCTCTTAAAAGCCAGCGTCATTGACAGCCCGGCACGGAGTCGTCTGTCTTCCTCGACCGAGTATGAGCCAGAGCTTCGTTTCACAGCCAAGTCAAGAACGCCACGACAAGACCTACCACGTAAGAAGACTATTTGCTTTTCTACGCCTAATCTTTACCCCTGTGCACAGGTGGACCTCCCAGGCGGCGGACCGGTATCTCCAACGGACGGAGAATTACCCTCTCCCTTCCGGAGCTCCTCCTGGCCTTCGCTAATTCAGGAATTCTCTCCACTGCAGCTGCAGGTACTGTCACTCCCTCAGTCACAGGAGTCATTGTCACCACGGTTACGGACATTATCACTGTCACGGCTACAGGAACAACGTCACAGCTGTTAGTGCAGTCATTGCTCTCGCCACGAACTCCACCACGGTTACTGGAGTTATCACCGTCACAGCTTCAAGCACCAGAACCACCACAGCTCACGGACATCGGGGAACAGCCAGATACAGTCAGAGACAACCTCAAGTAAGCTGCACACCTGCACTTGTCCTTTTGTGCTGAACAGCCTTAACGGTTTCTGCTTGTGTGTTCTAGGGTTGCCAGGTCGTCTTCTGTATCGCTCAGCTCCGGTGACCAGGCTGCTATATCTGCACTTACACTTGCACTACACTCACTCACACTTGACAATAAAGAATAACTATTTTGTCTGTGTCTGTCTCTTGGGTCCTGAAACATGTCAGTTATTATAATTGCATTTCATATTTTTGGTCACATATTGCATCTCCTCACCTTGTCAACATTCCAAGGAATGAGAAGTGTACACTCTTTGGTGCAAAATGAATAATCAGACTGTAGAAAGCCTCCACATTTGAAGTTTGCTGCCCTGGACTCAGCTTTCACACATCCCTGAGGACCCGTGTTTTGTTGATCATAACTTTTTCACAGCCCTTTGTGCCTGAAATAAATTGTAGGTGTGAGATATGTCACCAAAAATGATGAAAATCAATGGGATAATTTTTATATATATAATACATGCACTGTTTCATTGTGTGAAACTGTTTTTTGTGTTAGGTTGCAGTCTCTCAGGAGCTGGGGGATCGTATGTAGTGCTCGCATCTTTGTACTGGTTGATGCGCAGGCAGCAGAGCAGCGCGCCGTTCAGCTGGAAAAAAGCAGAGGACAAGGGTAACGGGCACCACACCGAGACAGGGATAATCGGTGATAATGTTGCTTACTTGCAGGGACAGGTGGCTGGCGTCGGCAGCTGACGAGGCGCAGGTGTGCGCGCAGCTGGAGCCGCGAGTCGTGACACAAATTGCATCTTATTCTCGAAATCGCTGTCAACGAAATGTCTACTGCACATGTTGAGTGATTTACCGACATCATTCCAATTTTTTCGCGTTTTCTGAACGAATTTCACCCATGCCGTTCTGATTTTCCCAGGGACGGGAAATTCATAAACACTCAACGCATGCTCCTCTGATATACCGTCGCACCCGTAGACAACACAACGCCAAACCATAATTAATTCGATTACTGAAATCCTAATCTTAATAAATAATCTATTTGTAATCCACAAGTACTCCGAGAAATATCCGTAATTGCCGATTTTAAAATGTAAACAAGCAATGTCCGCCGAGCGTGTGCGTGTCTCTCCCTGAAATTACGTCACACAGTCAGTGGCCATCTTAGCCGCTGATCGCTTGGCTGAGTCAGACAGCTCTCAAGGACAGCATACTTAAAGAGCGCATTGTCACCTTATGCAACATTTGTTGACACCAAAACATGTGCGGTACAAATTAGCTCGTCTCACACAAACATTTAAGATATGATTTAGCGATATTGAATTTTCATCCGGCCGACGCCTTTAATGTCACCTTTCATGCATTGTGTTCATGCCGCCGCACTGGTGACCCCGAAGACGCACACGCTTTGTGCGATGCAACCTTCTGGTCTGGACATCCATGCTGAACCGGCTGAGGGACACAAGACGTCTCCTCCCTCTCGCCGCTCCAACGCACCATGACCTGAAGGCAGAAAAGAACACGCTGCCAGTGAACGCTTCACTGGTGACCCCGAGCATGCACACGTTTTGTGCAAAGCAACCTTCTGACCTGGACAGCTGCACTGGTGACCCGTTCTTCATGATGAGATCTGCACGTCTGAGATCTGCTCATCCACGCTGGACCGGCCGCGCTCGCAGCTCCTCCACACGAGAGCGCAGGCACCTCGTCCCCTCTCCATGACGGCGGCCTCCATGGCCGGCGGAGAACGCAACGCGTGGACCTGAACGCACCACGGCCGAGCGGTGACAAAGATCGTCTATTCCCTCCCACCGCTCCAACGCATCTGCACGAGCCTGAGGGACAAAAGATCGTCTATTTCCTCTCACCGCTCCAACGCACCATGGCCAATCTGCAGCCACAGCTCTACCTGGATATTATCGGCGCCGTCTGCGCCGATCTCCACCAAGATTCTGGACCCTGACTCGCCACTCCAGCAGCCCACCCACGCACGGAACCCCCACGCATGCACCGGGGAGTTACGAGGACGGCGCACCACGCACGGGACAAATACGGCTCTTCTGACCGCCTTCCTTCTGCTGCACACTGGCCCTTCAGGCTTGCTCGTACACCTGAGGCCCGCAGCTTGCTCACTGGATTTTATGGTCTTAGCCACGGCACACAAGGGGAATTCAGCTGTCTGCGGTTCCCGAGGCTTTAGGGTTGCGCCTGCCCTAAAGTCAACATGCCAGTCCCTCTGCTTTTATTTTTTTCTTACCGCCGCTCCTGCTTTTCTTCATGGCCACGAGAGGAGTCAGAGACAAATTTTTCTTCTTGTGATCTCCACACGCGCAACGGGACAGCCCCTCGACGTCGCGGAGCAGCAAGCAATTTTTGCGCGGCTCGGACGATTTCACCGTCCCCTGCCGGCACTTACTACCCCCCTCCTCCCTCCCCCTCCGCCTGCAGCGAGCTTCTCCCACAGCTCGCTCCCATAGATGGATTATCGAGGTCTCGGCCCCCTGCCGTGCCCTCTGGTGGGGAGCGTGTGGCGGTTTGGTGTAAACCTCCACAAACAGACTGGACAGACACAGCACTCGGCTAGAGCAATTAACAGAACAGTGAAATTTGTGTATTAAGGTCTACAGGCAGCCCCGCTTCTTCTGGCTCTCTACTGTGATGTTAATGTCACCTTTCATGCATTGTGTTCATGCGTCCTGTCCTTACTGTGACCTAGAGACTGAGATCAATATGTAGATGTGCCTTGTAACCTCTTTGTTCTGCAGCTGGAGCAGAGTCTAGCAAATCTGCCTATTGTGATGTATGTCTCTCAAATGCAAATGTCTTATGCCTGTTCTGCAATCTCTTTAATCATACTAACTGCTGGGGAATGCTCTTTGATGTATTGTTGTAGTTGGGTATATATGCTGCAACTCTGTAACTCAAACTCTCTCTCATTCAGTCACTCTTCAGCTGCTGCTGGAGACACGCACTTTGTGTCTCCTCCTCTGAGAGCCGCTGGGCTCGCTCCCGGCGCGCATGCACGGCGCCGGGAGCGGAGCTTGTGACGGCGGTATGATTCAATAAACCTTAATTAAAACCTACACCAACGCTGCTTATTTTTTCATGCCGCCACACCCCCACAGTCTCCAGCCTTGCATAACAAGGCTAAGCTTCCTGCCTTTGTTCTGACCTAAAATGCGAGTCACAGAACCGGTCCAACAGGTCCATTGAGTGTTCACCACACAAGCCCCCCCAGCATTTTAGAAAAACAGAACAACAAGAAAATAACCACATGCATGCCGTGATAGCATCAATACACATCAGTCCACATGCTGGATAGGCTTCAGCCTCCTGCCGAATCTGCTGTAGCTGGGGTTCACCGTCTCTGCGGCGCTGTCCCGCTGGGAATTTGCCGTCTGGGGGCGGAAACCCTTTGTCAGTCTCTGCGGGTGTTCTGGGGAAACATTACTTTGGGAAACATTACTATGTGAAACCCTCCGTGGTGGTCTACCTTGCCGCGGGGCCTTTGCCAACAGAACTTCCTCCTCTGCCACCACAAAAGCGGGTTTAAGTCTGTCTATGCCAATTTTCTCTTTCCTACCCCCCAAATCTAGCAAAAACTGCTTGTCCCCTGTTTCTAGCACTCTGAATGGTCCGTCATAAGGCGGTTGCAGCGGGGTTCGATGTGCATCGTGTCTAACAAAAACAAACTCTGGTTCTTCAAAGTTTTAGGCACAATAACGCGCGGAAAACTGTGGTGCGCGGGGCCGGGCAGCGTGTTTGATTCTATGTTACTCCGCAACAGCTGAGACGGGGAGGCGTTTGGCGCAGGGTTATCTGGGAGAAACTCCCCAGGCAGCCAGAGTGGCTGCGCAAACACGAGCTCCGCCGGGGAGGCTTCTAGATCCTCTTTAGGTGCAGAACGCAACCCCAATAACACCCATGGTAACTTGTCAACCCAATTTGTATCCGTCAGTGACGCTCTGAGAGCCGCTTTCAATGACCTATGAAAATGTTCGCATAACCCGTTAGCCTGCGGATTGTACGCGGTTGTGCGGTGAATTGTGACACCCAGACTGCGGGCCATTGTCGACCAAAGCTCGGAAACAAATTGAGGGCCTCTGTCGGACGTAATGTCTGACGGAACGCCGAAGCGCACCACCCAAGCTGTTAAAAACGCGCGCGCCACTTCCTCGGCCGTGGTTGATACCAGCGGGACCACTTCAGGCCAGCGCGTGGTGCGGTCCACCATTGTCAGAAGATGTGTGCACCCCTGTGACAGCGGGAGGGGTCCAACGAGGTCCACATGAACGTGATCGAACCTCTTGGCCGGAATGTGAAACGGTTCCAAAGGAGTTCTCGTGTGCCTGTGTACTTTGGCTCGTTGACACGTCGTGCAGGCTGCTGCCCACTCTTTGACCTGTTTGCGGAGGCTCGGCCACACAAATTTCTCTCTCACCATTTTGACCGACGTGCGCACTCCAGGGTGCGCCAAAGAATGAACGAGTCAAAAACGCGGCGGCGCCACGTGGCCGGTACTACTGGACGCGGCCGTCCAGTGGAGACATCGCAGATTAGGGGGGCATACCGTCTTGCAGCACCCTGCTCTCCAGCCTTAACCCTGTTGGTCCAGACTGGAGCGCGCGCACGTCCGCGTCATTAACCTGCTCTGCGGCCATGGTTGCATAATCTAACCCTACGCTGACTGGGGCCGCCACAGCACGCTAGAGGCAATCTGCCACTACATTGAGTTTGCCCGCCACATGCTGAATATCAGTGGTAAACTCTGATATCGCGGCCAGCTGTCTCTGCTGCCGGCCTGACCACGGTTCCGAGACCTTGACCATCGTAAATGTTAGCGGTTTGTGATCAACGAACGCGTTGAAAGCGCGTCCTTCCAGCCAGAACTGAAAGTGGCGGATGGCCAAATGGAGAGCGAGCAGCTCCCTGTCGAACGCGCTGTGTTTACGTTCGCTATCACGCAAGATCCTGCTGAAAAAGGCGAGGGGCTGCCAAACCCCGGCTACGTGTTGCTCCATGAACGCCCCTATGGCCACATCTGACGCGTCAGTGGTGAGCGCTATGCGGGCCGTTGGGTCTGGGTGTGCCAACAACGCAGCCTTTTCCAAGGCTGCTTTCACCTCCGAGAACGCTTGGTCCCGCTCCGGGGACCACTCGATCTTATCCGCGGGTTTCTTTTTTTTGAGCGCGGCATACAGCGACTGCATGAGCTGCGCCGCGCGGGGGAGAAAACGGTTTTAAAAATTCACCATTCCCAAAAACTCCTGCAACGCCCTGACTGTCTGCGGCCGGGGAAAATCTGCCACAGCACGCACTTTGTCAGGCAGCGGGACTGCTCCTTCGGGGGAGACGCGGTGTCCTAAAAAAATTGATCTGCGCCACCCCGAACTGACACTTCGCTGGGTTGATTATTAACCCGTGATCTCCCAACCTTCGGAAAACTGTGGCCAGGTGTTTTTCGTGTTCATCTTCGGACTCGCTGGCTACTAAAATATCGTCCAGGTAGACGAACACAAAAGGGAGATCGCGAAGCACTGCGTCCATCATGCGTTGGAACGTCTGAGCAGCACCTTTAAGTCCAAATGGCATGCGTAAAAACTCAAATAAACCAAACGGAGTTATTACCGCTGTTTTGGGTATGTCCTCAGCGCGCACTGGGACTTGGTGGTAACCGCGGACCAAGTCTATTTTAGAAAAAATGCGCGCCCCTGCCAAATGAACCGAGAAATCTTGGATATGTGGGATTGGGTAGCGGTCGTGCACTGTAGCGTTGTTTAACCTGCGAAAATCCCCGCAAGGGTGCCATGATCCGTTAGCTTTCGGGACCATATGTAGGGGGGAAGCCCACGGACTGTTTGAACGTCGGATAATGCCCAACCTCTCCAGGTTGGTGAACTCCTCGCGCGCTATGGCTAGTTTAACTGCGTCCAAGCGCCGAGCTTTTGCAAAAACGGGTGGTCCGGTAGTGGTAATAAAATGCTCCACCCCGTGCTTAGCGACTGTTGCCGAAAATGTGGGGACCGTGAGTGCTGGGAACTGAGTGAGCAGTGTGTGGAACTTACCGCCTGCTGTTGTGATGTTGGCTTGTGCTGTAGGCGGGGCCACTCGCGCTGCACAGGGGACAGAATCAAAAGAAAATGCATTAACCAGGCGCCTGTTAGCGAGATCAACCAACAACCCATGTGAGCACAAAAAATCAGCCCCCAGCATATTGAAATTTACTGTTGCTACAACAAAAGTCCACTCAAATGCACGGCCGTGTAGAGACAGAAGCAGAGTCTTCTCGCCAAAGGTCTTAATCTCCGAGCCGTTCGCCGCTGTCACCAGGGGACCTCCGGAACCCGCCAGTCTGTCCGCGTAGGAAGGAGTGATGAAACTCAACTGGGAGCCTGTGTCGACGAGGAACTGCCTCCTGGAGTGTGCGTCCGACAAGTAGAGCAGCTTGTTCTCCTCCCCGAGGGCCGCGGCTGCTACCGACCCCCGGTCTTGGCGTTTCCCGAATGCCCGAACTGGCACGGCGGTACACACTTGCGTGCCCTCTCTGCTAGGCGGCGATGGTAGAAGCAAAAGACGTCCGGTCCACGCTCCCTGGCCCTTGCCGCCGCCGTCGTCGGTGAGTCTGGCACCGCTGTCTCTGGCCTCCTGTCGTCTGCGGTCGTTGCGCTGAGTTCCGCTGCAGCGGCCGTGGCTGCGCGCCGCTTGGTGGCGTTGACAATCCGCTGCACCTCTCGGCCCAGCGCGCGGTAGTCCCATAGGGCCAACAGTGGCGAACTGGCCAGAGCCGTTCTCACTGCTGACGGTAGAGTCCTGAGGAAGAGGTGGGTGAAAATGAAGTGATCATCGTCAGAGTCTTTCAACCTCAACAACTTCTCCATCAGGCTCGCGGACATGTCGTTTTCCCCCTCCGTCAGTGCCAGGAGCCTCTCTGCTCGCTCCTCCGCCGAGGGGATGAATTGCTGGATGAGTGCAGCCTTCAACGCGCTGTATTTGTCGCTCTCCGGCGGCTGGTCGATCAGGCTCTCCACATGCTGGGCCGTGTTGTTGTCCAGCTTTGCGACTACGTGGTAGAATTTCGTGACATCTACCGATATCCCCCAGAGGTTGAACTGCGCCTCAACTGCGTTGAACCAGGAGCGCGGATTGTTCTGCCAGAAGTCCGGTAGCTGGACCGTAGCGGCGTTCGCTTGGCTGGGGGCTCCTGATGCGGCTGGCCCGGGGGAATTTCTTTCTTCCATGATACGTCTCAGGGTCACCAGTGTGGAAGATGTGAAAATGACGAGGCAGCGTTCTTTCTCAGAGTCAGCTTTATTCACATCTCCATCATTTCAAAGCAGAAAAAAAGAGAGGGAATGAAACAGTAACTCTCGTCCTTAAATATCAGGGACTTCCCACCTCATAGATCACATGTCCCACAGACCACCTTGCATAATAAGACAGTCACAATGCATTTCACCACCTGGCATAATAAAGACAGTCACAATGCATTTCCCTCCATGATATCACTTCCACTGTCTCCCACGCATCCTTTAATCGACCCCCCACAGTCTCCAGCCTTGCATAACAAGGCTAAGCTTCCTGCCTTTGTTCTGACCTAAAATGCGAGTCACAGAACCGGTCCAACAGATTCATTGAGTGTTCACCACAAGACCACATTAAATCATTTTATGAAAACCCGATACAAATCCGTTTTCAACCCTGACAGTTGTGAAGAATTCTTAGATGACATAAAAGAGAAGATCCCAAAAATATCTGAACAATTTAAAAATGACTGTGATAGACCCATCTGAAAACATGAAGTCACAGATGCCTTAAACAATATGAAACTGGGCAAATCCCTTGCATTTTTGGGATCTCATTGTCACGACTCGCCGCTCATCAGCGGCTTCAGCTGCGCGCACACCTGCGCCTCGTCAGCAGCAGGCTATTTAGCCCACTCGGCCCAGTGCTGCGGTCTGAAGCCGTCTGTTTGCATTGGCACTTCGTAGCTCGTGAATCAACCTCTGATCACCAGCAAGACTTCAACTATGCGTAAGCATTCCTTACCTTTCTCCAAGTTCTTCACCCCTGTGCACAGGTGGATTCCCCGGCGGCGGATTTCCCCCGTCATCGCTGACCCATCCTCTCCATCTACGCAGTCTCTGCAGTACGCTGTCTCCCGGGCTCTTCCCTTGCCAACGCCAGCCACCTGTACCCACAAGTAAGCAACACTCAGACTCATTATCCCTGTCCAGGTGTGGTGCCCGTTACCCTTGTCCTCTGCTCTCTCTCCATAGGGTTGTCCGGCTGCACGGCGCGCTGCTCTGCTTCCTACACATCGGCGTTCACCCCCAACACATACACATACCGCATACATCCATTCAGACACACCTGCTTGTTGAATAAAGCTGTTAAATCTATCCTGAGCCTGCGTGTGTGTTTCCTGGGCCAGACATTATGTCAGTACGGCTCCAGCAAAGCGGCTCAGCAGACAGCGGGCTCACACGCCATTTTTCCACCCTCGAGGCTCGGGTGGATTTAATAGCCCATCAACAGCAGGTGATTTTAAACCAGTTAGTTAACATAACTCACCGGTTAGACAGCTTGGACCCCCAGCAGGCGTTCCCCTTGGCTCGCCAGGGTGGGCTAGCTCCTGCCGCTCCGGTGCCCAGTCAGTCTACCTCGGGGACGTCTACTCGACTCACACCGATCCCAACCCCCGCCCGCTTTAGCGGGAAGCTCGGCGGAGCGCGGGGGTTCATTATGCAGTGTGAGTCAGTGTTTCTGCGCAGTCCCGGGGATTTTCCCTCAGACCACAGCCAAATTGGCTACATCGGTAATCTTCTAGAGGGGCGAGCGCTAACTTGGGCTTACGCCGTTATGGCGAAGCCCAGTTATGTGAACCTCTCCTATAGCCAGTTCGTGCAGAGCTTTCTCGAGGTCTTTGATCATTCCCGGCGCAATAGCGTCCTAACTGACCGGCTCCTTGGTCTCCAACAGGGAAGCCGGTCAGCGGCAGATTATGCTATCGACTTCCGGGTTGCAGCGGAGGAGGTTGGCTGGGATGAGGCCGCAATCTGTGGCATCTTCCTCCGCAGCCTCAGCTCAGGTCTGAGGGATGAGCTGGCTGGTCGGGATCTTCCGGAGACACTTGCGGAGCTGATCTCCACCACCATTAGTTTAGACAACAGGCTGCTTAAACAGTCCACCGAGCGGAAGTTTAGCAGCCGCTCGCATGGAGGCTCCGTCCGCACGCCTCAAGACCACCCCCTGGCGTTACCTCCACCGGAGTCTTCCGAGAAATCGGAGGCGATGGTGGTCGGTCAGTCAAAGCTCCCCCTAGCGGAGAAACAGCGCCGCCGGAAGTTGGGCCTCTGCATGTACTGCGGAGGAGACCAACATACCGTGGAGCATTGCCCGGAAAAGCCAAACGGGGAGGTCCGTGAGTCACTGTAGGGGGCCTCGCGGACTCTAACCGGTCAAATCCCCTCACAAGTCTATCCTTGCCCATCCGATTCTGTCACAACGCCACGGGGCATCTCACAAATGCACTGGTGGACTCAGGAGCAGAGCAGAGCTTCATTTCAAAGAGCCTGGCAACCCAATTGGGAATTCCCTGCCACCCTCTGGCCGCTCCTCTCAGCCTGATCACCCTTTCCCGTGTGCCCCTCGGACAAGTGACTCATCGCACGCAACCAGTCCCAGTCATAATCTCGGGTAACCACCGAGAGGATCTCACCCTTTACGTCCTGTCATCCTCTGTGACGCCTGTCATCCTTGGGTATCCCTGGTTGCGTCTGCACAACCCCGTGCTTGATTGTCAGACAGGAGAGATCGCCGCCTGGAGTTCATTCTGTATGGGCACCTGCTTACAATCCGCAGCCTGCGCCCCGTCTTCTCCTCCCCCGGTTAAGGACGCCGCGCCTCCGGATCTCACCCTGGTGCCCTCGGAGTTCCATGATCTGGGTCTCGTTTTCAGCAAGTCCAGGGCGATGTCTGTCCCTCCTCACCGGCCCTATGACTGTGCCATCAACCTCCGCCCGGGGGCGCCCCTGCCGTTGGGACGTCTTTACAGCTTGTCGGGGCCGGAGCGGGAGGCGATGGATAATTATATCAAGGAGTCACTCAACGCAGGTATCATCCGCCCCTCCTCGTCTCCGCTCGGCGCAGGGTTCTTCTTCGTGTCTAAGAAGGATGGGTCTCTCCGCCCATGTATCGACTTCCGGGCCTTGAATGACATCACGGAGAAGGACCGTTACACCCTGCCACTGATGGACACTGCCTTCCACTCCCTGCAGGGGGCGACCTGGTTCACCAAATTTGATCTTCGCAGTGCATACCATCTCGTCCGGATCAGGGAGGGGGATGAGTGGAAGACAGCCTTTAGAACGCCTAGTGGGCATTTTGAGTACCTGGTGATGCCCTTTGGACTGACCAACGCCCCTGCCGTATTTCAACGCCTAATCAATGACGTCCTGCGTGATTTCCTCGGCCTCTTCGTGTTCGTGTACCTGGATGACATCCTCATCTTCTCCAGGTCACGAGAGGAACATCAGGTGCATGTGAGGCGGGTCTTGCAGCGGCTGCTGGAAAACAGGTTGTATGTCACAGCCGAGAAGTGTGAGTTTTACGCCAAGACCACCTCCTTCTTAGGGTTTGTTATCTCACACAACCAGGTCCTACCTGACCCCGCGAAGGTTAAAACGGTGGTTGACTGGCCCACGCCGATCTCCAGGAAGCAGGTCCAGCAATTCATTGGGTTTGCCAATTTCTACTGCCGTTTTGTACCTAACTTCGGTGCCATCATTGTCCCGCTGACCCGTCTCACTTCCCCCAAGAACACCTTCCGCTTCCGCTAGACCGAAGAGGTCGCTGCGGCATTCCAGGCGTTGAAGATGGAGTTCTCCTCCTCCCGGGTCCTGACCCAGGTCGACCCCGCTCTGCAGTGCCTGGTGGAAGTCGACGCGTCTGATATGGGAGTGGGGGCGGTGCTATCCCAGCGATCACCCACCGATGGGGTCAAGCGACCCTGCGCCTTCTTCTCACGGCGTCTGTCCCCGGCCGAGCGGAATTACGACGTCGGGGATAGGGAGCTTCTCGCCATCAAGCTCGCCCTGCAGGAGTGGCGCCACTGGCTGGAGGGGGCTGCATTACCATTCGTGGTGCTGACGGACCATAAGAACTTGGAGTATCTTCGATCTGCTAGACGTCTGAATGCCCGCCAGGCGCGCTGGTCCCTGTTCTTTGCCTGGTTCCGCTTCACCATCACCTATCACCCTGGCTCCAAGAACGGCCTGCCCGATGCCCTCTCCAGGCAGTTCGCCCCTGAGACGTCAGAGGAGCCGGGTCATACCATCCTGCCCAGCTCGTGTGTGGTAGGGGCAATTTCCTGGTCCATCAGGGACAAGATCCGGAGGGCGCAGGAGACCGAACCGGACCCTAGCGGCGGACCGGAGGGAAGGCTGTTCGTTCCATCTTCTGTCCGGGGGGAGGTCATCCATTGGGTTCACACCTCAAAACTTGCCTGTCACCCTGGCGTATCCCGGCTAGTGGATCTCCTCCAGCGTTCCTTCTGGTGGCCAGGTCTGCAGAAGGATACCGCCAACTATGTCCGGGCGTGCCCTGTGTGTGCCACCGCCAAGTCAGGAAATTCTCCCCCCGCGGGTTTGCTCCAGCCCCTGCCGACCCCTGGCAGACCCTGGTCCCACATAGCCCTCGACTTCGTCACCGGACTCCCAACCTCTAACTCCTATAACGCCGTGTTGACCATCGTGGATCGATTCTCCAAGGCCGCCCACTTCGTGCCACTTCGGGGTCTTCCAACGGCGCGGGAGACACCGGTGGATGTCGTCTCCGATCGGGGGCCCCAGTTTGTCTCAGAGGTGTGGAAGTGTTTTTGCAACGCCCTGGGGGCCACAGTTAGCCTCTCCTCTGGTCACCACCCGCAATCCAACGGGCAGTGCGAACGGGCCAACCAAGAGCTGGAAGCTGCCCTACGCTGCGTCACTTCCTCTAAACCGTCCTCCTGGAGCACGCACCTGTCTTGGGTAGAGTACGCCCACAACACAGCTCGGTCTTCTGCCACAGGGATGTCCCCCTTCAAGGCGTCCTTGGGTTATGATCCACCTTTGTTCCCGGAGCAGGAGGCAGAGCTGGTGGTTCCTTCCATCCAGGTGCACCTGAGACGGTGTCAGGCTCTGTGGACCAGGACACGCGACGCGCTCTTACGCACGGCGGCGCGCAACAGCACCACGGCTAATCGCCACAGGAGACCGGCCCCTGCCTACCAGGTGGGTCAACAGGTCTGGTTGGCCGCTCAAGATATCCACCTTAAGGGCGAAAAGAGGAAGTTGGCTCCACGCTTCATTGGCCCCCACACCATTTCTAAAATTGTTAACCCGGTGGCTGTGCGTCTGGCCCTCCCCCCTCCCTCCGCATTTGTCCCACCTTCCATGTGTCCAAAATTAAGCCCTATGTCTCCGACCCTCTCTGCCCGCCGCCCGCAGCGCCGCCCGCGCCTATGATGATTGACGGCCACCCGGCATGGAGAATTGCCTCCATCTTGGACTCCCGGCGCCGAGGTCGCGGGCTGCAGTACTTGGTGGACTGGGAGGGATTCAGTCCTGAGTGGAGGTCCTGGGTGCGCTCTTCTTTGGTGTTGGACAGGAGTCTCATCACAGAGTTCCACCGGGCGCATCCGGACAAACCAGCGCCAGGAGGTGCTGCTGGGGGGGGGGATACTGTCACCACTCGCCGCTCATCAGCGGCGTTCACCCCCAACACATACACATACCGCATACATCCATTCAGACACACCTGCTTGTTGAATAAAGCTGTTAAATCTATCCTGAGCCTGCGTGCGTGTTTCCTGGGCCAGACATTATGTCACTCATAGAAAATCCTCTTATAGAAATGTACCAAGAATGTATGAAAAGAACCACAATGACAACAACAATGAAACGGGAACTAATTAGTTTAATCCCCAAACCAAATAAAGATATCATGTTAATTGAAAACTGGAGGCCAATTACATTGTCAGACGCTTTATGTCCAAAAGACATAAGAACAACAATTCAATTCAACTTTATTTATATAGCGCCATTTCACAACAACAGTCATCTCATAGTACTTTCAACTGTAGGGGAAGCCCCCATAATTGCAGAAAGACCCCAGCAATCAGGGGATCCCCTGTGAGCAAGCACTTGGCGATGGTGGAGAGGAAAAATTCCATTTTAGCAAGAAGAAGCCTCCAGCAGAACCAGGCTCAGGGAGGGGCAGTCATCTGTTGGGAATGGCTGGGGGGTGAGGGGATAGAGAAGAAGAAGAAAAGAACAGATGTAGAGAGCAAACAGCACAATGGGGACTCAATCTATGGGAGAGAACAAACAGATGTTAATGACCAGCAAAAAATATTTCATTGAGAGTGAAGAAAGGAGTGAAGCCCAGTGCATTGTTGGAGGTCCCTCGGCTGTCTAAACCTATTAGCAGCATAACTAAGGGAGGGTTCAGGGGCCCGTGATCCCACCCTAATTATAGGCTATATCAAAAAGGAAGGTTTTAACCCTATTCTTAAAAACAGAGATCGAGTCTGACTCCTGAATCCAGATTGGCAGCTGGTTCCACAGGAGAGGAGCTTGATAACTGAAGGCTCTGCCTCCCATTGTACTTTTGGAGATTCTAGGTATTACGAGTAATCCAGCATTTTGGGAGCGTAGTTCTCTGTTAGGATAATAGGGTAGTATCAGATCTTTTAAATAAAAAGGAGCCTGATTATTTAGAGCTTTCTAAGTGAGAAGAAGGATTTTAAACTTAATTCTAAATTCTATGGGAAGCCAATGAAGGGAGGCCAGAACTGGAGAGATATGATCTGTCTTTCTAGTACCTGTTAAAACTATTGCAGCATTTTGGATCAGCTGAAGACTTTTTAACCTCTTGCACTCCGGGATACCGCGGGCGGTCACATCTCCCTGCACACTGTGCGTCCTAGGGCGCACTGAAAAAAAAAAGCTGCATTTTCGTTCTTCCACTACAGACACAGTCGCGAACAGAAAGCCAAAGGAGTGCTTTGATTGGTTTAGATTTGATTGACCTCTCATTCGACTAATAAGAGCCTTGAATTGGGTTTCTGAAACCTTGAAGAACCAATGACTGAAAACCTAGCAAGAAGGACGCGCCTACCAACAGCTGCGAATACAGCCAGCCAATTGAAGCAGAGAAGTTTGAAAGCGTGTGTCCTGTGCATAAAATCTGTTTTGTGTAAGCCGCTGGGTGACACACACGCGTTCGCCAGTCTTTTTTTCTTACTACTGTTCTTATTTGTTTTGAAAAATCGTTCACCAAAACCGCAATCATGGAAGCACAAAACCGCAATAATGGAATCATGGTTTGACTGGGTCGCGTGACCAGAACCATGAGTCGTAACAAGCGGACCAGCGCCATGGTCGTCTGACAATGAGGAAGAGAAGTTCGCCAGCGACACTGCTGTTGTGGACAGGTAAGTGTTATAAGCTAAATTATTCTTTATCCCTGAAAATTGTAATTAAAATGACTTTTGACCGATCGGTAAATTACAACTGTGCGTCATCGCCGCATGATAGACCGGTCTGTGCGCCGCGTCCAGACCGTGAAGACCCCCCCCCCCCGCTACTCTTCTGTAGCGGATTGCAGATATTTTAGTACAACTGTGCGTAGTAGACCGCGGTGCACCGTCCCCGCTGTCCGTCATGTAGCGATGGACGATGTCCGTCCTCTGTAGCGGGGGGGGGGGGAGTTGTTATCCTGTACATTACAGATATTTTAGTATAATTTTTAATGCCTTGTAGGTTATTTTTTCTTGTAAAAAAAAAAAAGCCACACATTTTTTACGTGGCATGTTTCTTTGTGTGTGGGGGCTTGTTTGTTCATTCATTCATTCATTCATGAATGAATAAACAACCCCCCCACACACACACACAGCCCTGAATGTCACCTTTCATTAGAGCCCAAGATCAAGCTTCTATATTGAATTATTCAAAAGTTAGACGTTTTTCCAAACTGCAATTTGGCACAATTTGGCACAGTTCAAAAACGCCTGGGAACAACCTGAGGAAAAAGCTGTGTAATATATTCATTTTTTGTGGTATTGTTACAAAATTTTAACCTCAGCTGGATAACACTTGTTCTACATTTCTGTTGCATTTTCCAGCCCGGATCTGACAGCTGTGTGTTATTTGCAAGCATTTGTATCCAAAAAAACACCCAGGCAAAATTTATTTTCTTCAAGTTCAGTATGTTTAGATGACTGTTACTCAGTGGCAGGAGCACTTAGAGAGATTATGACTGTTTTGCCAAAAAATTCAAAGTGTTTTCTTTTATATGAGACCAACCCCATGAAGATGCTGCAAAGGGTTGAAGAACAGCTTTTGATTTACTTTGGGTATGTTATTTTTAGGCGTTTTTAGGGAAATTGACCAGAGTGCAAGGGGTTAAAGATGTTTTAGGACAACCTGATAATAAAGAGTTACAATAATCTAATCTAGGGCTAACAAAAGCGTGGATTACTTTCTCAGCATCACTGTGAGACAAGATGCTCCTAATCTTGGCAATATTACGCAAATGATAGAAGGCAGTCTTAGAAACAAGTTTAATATGTGAATTAAAAAACAGATCTTGATCAAAAATAACTCCAAGGTTCCTCACAGAGCTATTAAGAGGAAGAGTAACCACGTCCAAACTAAGAGTTTGATTTAGAAAGGTATTTCTAAGGTTTTTTGGACCAACTAGAATGACTTCAGTTTTATCTCTTCATACTGGAGAATAATTTATTGTGTGAGCAGCAATATGGGTTCAGACACAAGAGGACAACTGCATTTGCTCTAACGGAATTTATAGAAAAAATATCAACTTTCATTGAAAATAAAGAGTATTCAGTTGGGGTATTCCTGGATCTTAAAAAAGCATTTGATACAGTGGATCATAATTTATTATTAAAGAAACTACAAAATTGTGGTATTAGAGGGGTAGCACTGTCCTGGTTATGTAGTTACTTAAAGAATAGATATCAGTATGTATGTGTTGGTAACAAAAACTCACAGTTACTGAAGGTTACTTGTGGAGTCCCACAGGGTTCAGTTTTGAGGCCATTGTTATTCAATATGTATATAAATGATATATGTAAAGTTTCAGAAAAAATGGACTTAATATTGTTTGCCGATGACACTAATCTATTATGCAGTGGAAGCAATTTGGAACAACTTTTGGATACACCCGGAAAGGAATTAGGAAAGCTTAAACTGTGGTTTGATTCAAACAAATTAACGCTCAATTTAAGTAAGACAAAATTTATAGTCTTTAACAACCATCACAACAACTTAGTATCTAAACTCAGTGTAAATGGTGTAGAGATTGAAAGGGTATCCGAAACTAAATTTCTTGGAGTAATAATTGATAATAAACTGTGTTGGAAGTCACATATTAATTATATTAAAGGTAAAATATCCAAATCAATTGCAATACTACACAGAGTGAAATATTTGCTGAATCAACCCACACTATATACCTTGTATCATTCATTAATACTCCCATACATGACATATTTGAAAAAAAAAAAAAAAATCCAAGATGGCGCCGCGGATGGCAGCCACTGGCTTCTGCTCTCTGATGTTTTTGATAATTTTGTGTGTTTTTTTGGACTTCTGCTCTTCTGTCCGAATCACCTATTCAAGGGAGGAACTACTTTCACTCAGACTACCTCCCAATGCAACTTCTCCGCCAGTTGCTGCTGCTGATCTGAAGTTTTTTCAGTCAATCTTAGCTGTGGGAGCAGCGGCTATTGGCGCTGGCCGGAAACGAAGGCGGCGTGGTAAACGTACCGGTGCGCTAGTCAGGCTGAAGAAACGAGGATTTCGCACGCCGCTCCCATCGATCCATCTGGCAAATATCCGCAGTTTGGCGAACAAAATGGATGAACTGCTGCTCCTGACTCACAAAAACCGGGATTTTAGCAGATCTGGCGCCCTTTGTTTCACGGAGTCCTGGCTGAGTGAACACATCCCGGACAGCGCGGTCCGCCTGGACGGATTCCAGCTGTTTCGCGCTGATCGCAGCCGAGAATTCTCTGGAAAGACTAAAGGTGGTGGAATCTGCTTCTACATAAACGAAGGTTGGTGTACTGATGTCACAGTGTTGAAGAAGTTTTGTAGCCCTAACCTAGAGTCACTGTTCATAAACTATAAACCCTTTTATTCACCGCGAGAGTTCTCCTCATTTATTCTGGTCGGAATTTATATCCCGCCTGCTGCTTGTACAACGGAGGCCCTGCAGCTCCTCGCTGACCAGATAGCAGAGGTGGAGGAAAAACATCCAGACTCTCTGCTTATCATTCTGGGTGATTTCAATAGAGCTAATCTCACAAATGAGCTTCCTAAATACAGACAGCATATTAAATGTCCCACCAGGGACACAAATACACTCGACCACTGTTACACAGTTTTAAGAAATGCCTATCATGCCGTCCCCCGTGCAGCTCTGGGTTTTTCTGACCACTGTCTGCTCCATCTTATTCCAACATACAGACAGAAACTAAAAACTTCCAAGTCTGTTGTAAGGACTGTGAAGAAATGGACTGAGGAATCAAAGCTGAAGTTACAAGCCTGCTTTGACTGCACAGATTGGAGTGTTTTTGAAGCTGCAGCCATTAACTTAAATGAACTCACTGACACTGTGACGTCATACATCTGTTTCTGCGAGGACATGTGTGTGCAGACCAAGACCTTCTGCACATACAACAACAATAAACCCTGGTTCATTCCTAAACTGAAGCAGCTACGTCAGACCAAGGAGGAGGCCTACAGGACTGGTGACTGGACTCTGTACAAGCGGGCCAGAAACATGCTGACGAAGGAGATCAGGCTTGCTAAGAGGAGCTACAGTGTGAAGTTACAAAAAAACTTCTCAGCCAACAACTCTGCTTCTGTCTGGAGAGGCCTGCAGAATATCACCAACTACAGGAGACCATCCCCCCACCCTGAGGAAAACCTCCAGCTGGCTAATGACCTAAACAGCTTTTACTGCAGGTTTGAAAAGAACCTACAGTTCTCACCTCCCACCCACACAAAAGGATTATCTGCAGCCCCAGGAACTCCATCCCTCCTCCACTCTGACCTCCCACCAGCACTAACGATCTGTGAAGAGGAGGTGCGCCGGGTCTTTCAGAGACAAAAGATCAAGAAGGCTGCAGGACCTGATGGTGTGTCTCCGTCCTGCCTGAGAGTCTGCTCCAACGAGTTGGCCCCCATCTTCACCCGGATCTTTAACAGATCACTGGAGCTGCATGAAGTGCCTTCCTGCTTCAAATGCTCCATCATCATTCCAGTTCCCAAGAAACCCTCTGTTACAGGATTAAACGACTACAGACCTGTTGCCCTGACCTCTGTGGTCATGAAATCCTTGGAGAGATTGGTGCTGAACCACCTGAAGGTCATCACAGGCCCCCTGATGGACCCACTGCAGTTTGCCTACCGGTCAAACAGGTCAGTGGATGATGCAGTGAATATGGGATTACATTACATCCTGCAACACCTCGACTCCCCAGGGACGTACGCCAGGATCCTGTTTGTCGACTTCAGCTCAGCGTTCAACACCATCATCCCAGGCATTCTTCATCAGAAACTCCTCCAGCTCAAGGTGCCCCCCTCCACCTGCCAGTGGATCTCCAGCTTTCTGACTGACAGGTGGCAACAGGTGAAGCTAGGGAGATTTACATCCAGCTCCCGAAAAATTAGTACTGGCGCCCCCCAAGGATGTGTCCTTTCCCCACTGCTCTTCTCCCTCTACTCCAATGACTGCACCTCAGAGGACCCTTCGGTGAAGCTCCTGAAGTTTGCGGACGACACCACAGTCATCGGTTTGATCCGGGATGATGATGAGTCTGCATACAGGCGGGAGGTGGAGCAGCTGATCCTCTGGTGCAGCCAGAACCATCTTGAACTTAACCCAGCCAAAACGGTGGAGATGACTGTGGATTTCAGGCAACACCCCCCTTCATTCCTCCCACTCACCATCCTCAACAGCACAGTGTCCACTGTGGACTCCTTCAAGTTTCTGGGTACCACAATCTCCCGGAACCTGAAGTGGTCCTCCCATATAGACACTGTCCGGAAAAAGGCCCAGCAGAGGTTGTTTTTTCTGCGTCAGCTCAAGAAGTTTGATTTGCCTCAGGAGCTGCTGGTTGTCTTCTACACCGCCATCATCCAATCTGTCCTCTGCTTTTCCATCACTGTCTGGTTTGGATCTGCCACTAAACAGGACAAGACCAGACTGCAGCGGATCATTAAGTCTGCGGAGAGGATCATTGGTACTGACCTACCCTCCATTGAGAACTTATATCGGTCCATAACCAGGAAACGGGCGGGAAACATCTGTGCTGACCCATCACACCCCGGCCACAAACTGTTTGAACTTCTATCTTCTGGTCGTCGTTACAGATCACTGAAGGTCAAAACCACCCGTCACAGGAACAGTTTCTTTCCTCAAGCCATCACTCTGATGAACTCCTAACATTCACCTAGTCCTACCTGTTGCTGTACTCATGACTTTTCATCCATTATTACATTGCACATAACTCTCACACTGCTTTTTACTTCATTCACATTATATCACTGAATCTGAGTTCACATTGAAATACTGTGTGACTGTATATTTTTTCATATATTTCTGCAAAGTGTGGTTAGTCTGAGTATATAACTGCATATATTCCTGTATATATTTGCATCCTTTTATAGAAACGTGGACAGACTGTAATTTACTGTACATACTCTGTTGTCATTGAATCCTTATTTAAATCCTCCACCTGAACAATGAGAGCAAGTTTTTAGCCAAAGTCAAATTCCTTGTATGTGTTGTGCATACTTGGCCAATAAAGCTGATTCTGATTCTGATTCTGATTCTGATATTGTACTGAAGTATGGGGAAATACATATAAAACAAACATATATCCAGTCTTTATGCTTCAGAAGAGAGCTATTAGAATAATAAACAAAGCTGCTTACAGGGAACCAACAAACCCACTTTTCTTAAATTAAAAGCTCTCAAGTTGAAAGATCTGGTTGACTTTAAAACTGCAGTAATAATATTTAAAGTGAAGAATCTATCACTGCCCGCAAATATCCAAAAGTTGTTCCAAATAAGGGAGAAACAATATCATTTCAGAGGAACATGTATATTTCAAAAACCTTCAGTGAGAACTACCACCAAGCAACACTATGTTTCAGTGCAAGGAGTCAGATTATGGAACGATTTTGGACCTGAATTAAAATCATGTACAACGCTTCGACAATTTAAACAAAAACTAAAGGAAGAAATACTCCAAACATATATACAAGATGACATGTAAAATCACATAAGGATTGTCATATCCAGTCTGCGTTGTGTTGTAGCTTAGTTTTTTTTGTCACATTTTGTCTTAGCTTTGTTCTGAATTGTAATCGCTCTTGTTTTGTTTTTCTTTTGAATTCTTGGATGGAATATGGGTGGGCAATATAAGCTGCGGCTTCAGCCATCACCCATTTCGGATAACTTATGTTGAACTGTATAATCAGAGGAGTTATTGTCTAATTTGACCTTGTTGGATTTTCTTTCCCCCTTTGTTATATTATTCAGTTTCTTTTAACCTGTACTTTTAATCTATCCAAAATAAAGATTCATTCATTCATTCATTCATTCATTCATTCATCTGAATTTAATAGCAGGAAATTACAAGTCATCCAAGCTTTGATTTCCTTAAGACAGGCCTCTAACTTGGCTAATTGATTACTATCATCTGGCTTCACTGACAGGTATAATTGTGTGTCATCTGCATAACAATGAAAATGTATACAGTGCTTTCTAATAATATTGCCAGCAACATATGATTCAGCTTGGATTTACTAGATTTTTCAGAGTTTGTTGAGTCACAGGCTATTATCTTATTTCTCGACTTCTACAAAGCATTCAATACTGTTGAACATCCATTTCTATATAGAGCTTTGGAGTTGTTTGGTTTCTGACAAAAATTTGTGTCCTTAATCAGAATGTTAAATAAAGATATAAACAGCACTATCTTATCTTATCCCAATACATTCAGTTCAATTCAGCTTTATTTATACAGCACCACATCACAACAGAAGCCGTCTCGCGGTGCTACAAATGCAGAGAAAACCCCACAATCTCAGAAAAAACCCAGCAATCAGACGATCCCCTATGAGCAAGCACTTGGCAACAGTGGAGAGGAAAAACTCCCATTTAACAGGAAGAAACCTCTAGCAGAACCAGGCTCAGGGAGGGGCAGTCATCTGCTGTGACTGGCTGGGGGTGAGGGGATAGAGAGGGTGGGGAGGACAGACATAAAGAACACAACAGTGAGAAGCCAAGTACATTATTGGAGGTCAACCAGCAGTATGAATCAAATAACAGCAGAACAAAAATGGGGTTAAGAGACAGAAAATCCCTCCTTAATCGTAAGCTATATTAAAAAGGAAGGATTTTACCCTGTTCTTAAAAACAGAGACAGAGTCTGACTCCTGGACCCAGAGTGGTAACTGGTTCCAGAGAGAAGGAGCTTGGTAGCAGAAGGCTCTGCCTTCCAATGTACTTTTGGAGATCCTGGGCACCACAAGTAATCCAACATTTTGGGAGCGTAATGCTCTATTAGGATGGTAAGGTAATATCAGATCCTTTATATATAGGGTGGCCTGATTATTAAGAGCTTTGAAGGTGAGAAGAAGGATTTTAAACTTGATTCTAAATTCTATGGGAAGCCAATGAAGGGAGGACAGAACCGGGGAGATATGATCTCTTTTTCTAGAACCAGTTAAAACTCTAGCAGCAGCATTTTGAATCAACTGAAGATTTTTTAAGGATATTTTAGGACAACCAGATAATAGCAAATTACAATAATCTAATCAAGAGCTGACAAAGGCGTGAATCAGTTTCTCAGCATCATTCAGAGACAAGATGCTCCTAATCTTGGCAATATTGCTCAGATGATAGAAGGCAGTCTTAGAAACAAATTTAATATGTGAATTAAAGGACAGATCTTGATCAAAAATAACTCTAAGGTTCCTCACAGAACTATTCAGAGTGAGAGTGGCGGCATCTGAATTAAGGGCATGATTTCCATTATTTCCATGATTTCCATTATTTCCATGATTTCCATTCCATCCAGCTACAATGCTCTGCACTGTGTCTCTGTGTGTGTATATATATATATATTTTATAGTAATATGTACATATGTATATTAGCTGCTCTTGCTTGCTTGTTTTTTTTCTTACCTTCTGATTGTTGCTCTGAGTGTTGCTATCCCTGTGCTGTTGCAATGCTGGAATTTCCCCGTTGTGGGACTAATAAAGGCTTATCTTATTTAGGAAGGAATTTCTAAGGTGTTTTGGGCCAACAAGAATGACTTCAGTCTTATCAGAGTTTAATAGTAGAAAATTACAAGTCATCCAGGCTTTGATGTCCTTAAGACAGGTATCTAACTTGGCTAATTGATTACAGTCATCGGGCTTCATTGACAGGTATAATTGTGTGTCGTCTGCGTAACAGTGAAAATGTATACAGTGCTTTCTAATGATATTGCCTAACAGAAGCATATGTAAACTAAAAAGAGTAGGGCCTAACACAAATCCCTGTGGAACTCCGTGACTGAGCTTAGAGTTGGAAGAAAATTCATCATTGATGTGAACAAACTGAAATCTATCGGACAAGTAATATCTAAACCACTGCAATGGAGTTCCATTTAGTCCAACATAGTGTTCTAATCTATCAAGTAGAATGGCATGATCAATAGTGTCAAAGGCTGCACTAAGATCTAAAAGAACAAGAACAGAGATCAGTCCATTATGAGATGCGATCAGCAGGTCGTTAGTGACCTTCACTAAGGCAGTTTCAGTGCTGTGATAAACTCTGAACCCAGATTGAAACTCCTCAAACAAACCAACTCCCTGCAAGTGGTCAAACAATTGCGCAGCAACAACTCTTTCCAAGATTTTTGAAATGAAAGGCAAATTAGAGATTGGTCGATAGTTGGCCAGAACTCCCGGATCGAGTGTCAGTTTTTTGAGTATGGGCTTAATTACAGCAACTTTAAAAGCCAGTGGTACATAACCCAGAGTTAAAGAAGAATTAATTATAAGAAGAATACGGCTACCAATAATTGGGAAGATAATTTTAAATAACCTGGTAGGAATAGGGTCCAAAAGGCAAGATGAAGGCTTAGATGAGGAAATTATTTTATCCAACTCTAAGATGTCGATTGGAGTAAACTTATCTAAACAGATATCAATTGAGGAAGTTGTAGTAGTTAATGCACTTGAGTTTACGGTAGGAAGAATCTGACTGATTTCATCTCTAATAGATAAAATTTTATGATTGAAGAAGTTCAGAAAGTCCTGACTAGAAAGCTCGGGGGGATGTAAGGATTGACTGAGTCCTGGCTTTTTGAAAGCCTGGCTATAGTGTTAAAGAGAAACCTGGAGTTATTCTTGTTCGCTTCTATTAATGCAGAATAATAGCTTGATCTAGCTTTAATAAGAGATTTTTTATAGATTAAGAGATGATTTCTCCACGCTAAATAGAATTCATCTAAATTAGTAGAACACCATTTCCTTTCCAATTGACGAGTCTTCTGTTTTAAGCCCTGAGTTTTTGAGTTAAACCAAGGGGTTAAAAATCTCTGGTTAGACTTTTTCTTTTTTAAAGGGGCTACCAAATCTAGAGTCCGATGCAGAGAGGCTGTAACACTACCAACCATGCTATCAATTATGAATGGAGCAGACTTTCCATCTTTTATTTCTGTTGTTTCTATTGTGTTGACCCATGGTATAGAGGAGACAATCTGCAAAAATTTGGTAACAACGTCATCAGAAAGACATCTGCTGAAGGAGTATTTTTCTGTAGGAAACAAGTAATCAGAGATAGTGAAATCAAAAGTTAACAGACAATGGTCTGACAGTACAGGATTATGAAGAGACACTACCCGATTTTCTATATCTATACCATAAGTCAAAACAAGGTCCAATGTATGGTGGAGATAATGGGTAGAATTTTTTACTTTCTGGGAAAACCCCATTGAGTCTAAGATTGATTTGAATGAATGAATGAATGAATGAATTTATTTCGGATAGTACAGTACAGGTTAAAAGAAACTGTATAATATAACAACAAGGTCAAATTAGACAAAGACTCCTCCTACTATACAATTCCATGTGAGTTATCCGAAATGGGTGATGGCTGAAGCCGCAGCTTATATTGCCCACCCATATTCCATCCAAGAATTCAAAAGAGAAAAAAGAGAAAACAAGACAAGAGCGATTACAATTTAAAACAAAGCTAAGACAAATTTTGAATGCCTTATTAAGACAGTCACTCTCTACATCAACGTGTATATTAAAGTCCCCTACAATAATTACTCTATCAGATTTCAGCACTAGATCAGCTAAAAATTTGGCAAATTTGGATAGAAACTCTGAATAGGCCGAGGGAGGACGATAAACTATGTCAAAGAGAACTGGGTTCAAGCCAAGATAGCCAACATGCCCCACACTGAGGACCAAACCTTCAAAGGAATTAAAACATGATTTTTGCTTAACATTAACTCATAATTTAGAATGGAAAATTGCCGCCACTCCACCTCCACGACCAGAACCTCTGGGGTTATGACAGTTTAAATAACCAGAGGGAGTTGATTCATTCAAACCAACATAGTCATCTTGCCCAAGCCAAGTCTCTGTGAGGGATAACAAATCGATCTGATGATCGATCAACAGATCATCTAAAAGATTCCCAGTTAATAGATCAGTCCGAAAAGGCTGCCCTATGTCCCCCTTTTTATTTTGAATAGTTGCAGAATTGCTCTCATTTAAAATCCGATGTTCTCCCAATATCTCAGGATTACCCATATTCCAAAAGGAAATTCAAATCACACAGCTTGCTGATGACACTGTTACTTTTGTGAGACAAACATCAAGTTGACCCAGCAATAGAAATAATAAATCAATTTTCAAAGCCTGCGGACTGTCTTTAAATTTAGGTAAATGTGAAATTTTAACTGTTTTTGATACTGATGAAGAAAATATATCCAGCATTCTGGTGAAAAAAAAAAGTTAAATATTTAGGTATCGATGTAACTAAAGATGTGATAGCCAGACAACTCAATTTTCTCCTAAGAATGAAAAAGATTAAGAATATTATGACTATGTGGTTGCAGCGAGACTTATCCATCTATGGTAGAATACTTTGGACAAAAGCAGAAGGCATTTCAAGACTTGTATATCCTGCCCTATCTTTGACTGCTACAGATTACACAATTAAAGAGAGCAATAAAACAAATAATTTTGCATGGAAAAACAAACATCTGTGATGGACACACTCATGAAGATTCTGTGACTCACATTTTAGGTCAGAACAAAGGCAGGAAGCTGCAGGAATATTAGCTTTGGTATGCAAGGCCTGAGACTGTAGGGGTGCAATTAAAGGATTAAGGAAAGAATGCATGGGAGACAGTGGAAATGATATCATGGAGAGAAATGCATTGTGACTGTCTTTATAATGCAAAGTGGTCTGTGTGACATGTGATCTACGAAGTGTGAAGTCCCTGATATTTAAGGACGAGAGTTTACTGTTTCATTCTTTTTTTTTCTCTCTCTGCTTTGAGATGATGGTGTTGTGAATAAAGTTGACTTTGAGAGAGAACTCTGTCTCGTCATTTTCACATCACCACACTGGTGACCCGAGACGTATCATGGAAGAAGAAAATTCCCCCGGGCCAGCCGCATCAGGAGCCCCCAGCCAAACGAATGCCGCTACAGTCCAGCTACCGGACTTCTGGCAGAACAATCCGCGCTCCTGGTTCAACGCGGTTGAGGCGCAGTTCAACCTCCGGGGGATATCGGTAGATGCCACGAAATTCTACCATGTAGTCGCAAAGCTGGACAACAACATGGCCCAGCATGTGGAGAGCCTGATCGACCAGCCGCCGGAGAGCGACAAATACGGCACGTTGAAGGCTGCACTCATCCAGCAATTCACCCCCTCGGCGGAGGAGCGAGCAGAGAGGCTCCTGGCGCTGATGGAGGGGGAAAACGACATGCCCGCGAGCCTGATGGAGAAGTTGTTGAGGTTGAAAGACTCTGACGATGATCACTTCATTTTCACCCACCTCTTCCTCAGGACTCTACCGTCAGCAGCGAGAGCGACCCTGGCCAGTTCGCCACTGTTGGCCCTACGGGACTACCGCGCGCTGGGCCGGGAGGCGCAGCGGATTGTCAACACCACCAAGTGGCGCGCAGCCACGGCCGCTGCAGCGGAACACGGTGCGATGACCAGAGACAACAGGGGGCCAGAGGCAGCGGTGCCAGACTCACTGACGACGGCGGCGGCAAGGGCCAGAGAACGTGGACCGGACGTCCTTTGTTTCTACCATTGCCGCTTCGCAGAGAGGGCACGCAAGTGTGTACCGCCGTGCCAGTTCGGGCGTTCGGGAAACGCCAAGACCGGTGGTCGGTAGCAGCCACGGCCCTCGGGGAAGAGAACAAGCTGCTCTACTTGTCGGACGCACGCTCGGGGAGGCAGTTCCTCATCGACACAGGCTTCCAGTTGAGCTTCATCACACCTTCCTATGCAGACAGACTAACTGGTTCCGGAGGTCCCCGGGTGACGGCGGCGAACGGCTCGGAGATTAAGACCTTTGGTGAGAAGACTCTGCTTCTGTCTCTACACGGCCGTACATTTGAGTGGACTTTTGTTGTAGCAGCAGTAAATTTCAAAATGTTGGGGGCTGATTTTTTGTGCTCACATGGTTTGTTGGTTGATCTCGCTAACAGGCGCCTGGTTAATGCACTTTCTTTTGATTCTATCCCCTGTACAGTGCGAGTGGCCCCGCCAACAGCTCAAGCCAACGTCACAGCAGCAAGCGGTAAGTTCCACACACTGCTCACTCAGTTCCCAGCACTCATGGTCCCCACATTTTTGGCAACAGTCGCTAAACACGGGGTGGAGCATTTTATTACCACTACCGGACCGCCCGTTTTTGCAAAAGCTCAGCGCTTGGACGCAGTTAAACTAGCCATAGCGCGCGAGGAGTTCACCAACCTGGAGAGGTTGGGCATTATCCGACATTCAAACAGTCTGTGGGCTTCCCCCCTGCATATGGTCCCGAAAGCTGACGGATCATGGCGCCCTTGCGGGGATTTCCGCAGGTTAAACAACACTACAGCGCACGACCGCTACCCAATCCCACATATCCAAGATTTTTCCGTTCATTTGGCAGGGGCGCGCATTTTTTCTAAAATAGACTTGGTCCGCGGTTACCACCAAGTCCCAGTGTGCACTGAGGACATACCCCAAACAGCAGTAATAACTCCGTTTGGCCTATTTGAGTTTTTACGCATGCCATTCGGACTTAAAGGGGCTGCTCAGACGTTCCAGCGCATGATGGACGCGGTGCTTCGCGATCTCCCTTTTGTGTTCGTCTACCTGGACGATATTTTAATTCAATTCAATTCAACTTTATTTATATAGCGCCATTTCACAACAACAGTCATCTCATAGCACTATCAACTGTAGGGGGAACCCCCACAGTTGCAGAAAGACCCCAGCAATCAGGCGATCCCCTGTGAGCAAGCACTTGGCGACGGTGGAGAGGAAAAACTCCCTTTTAACAGGAAGAAACCTCCAGCAGAACCAGGCTCAGGGAGGGGCAGTCATCTGCTGCGACTGGCTGGGGGGTGAGGGGATAGAGAAGAAGAAAAGAACAGACATGTAGAGAGCAAACAGCACGATGGGGACTCAATCTATGGGAGAGAACAAACAAATGTTAATGACCAGCAAAAAAAAAAAATATTTCATTGAGAGTGAGAAAAGGAGTGAGGCCCAGTGCATTACTGGAGGTCCCCTGGCTGACTAAACCTATTAGCAGCATAACTAAGGGAGGGTTCAGAAACACATGATCCCTCCCTAATTGTAGGCTATATCAAAAAGGTAGGTTTTTGCCCTATTCTTAAAAACAGAGATCGAGTCTGACTCCCGAATCCAGATTGGCAGCTGATTCCACAGGAGAGGAGCTTGATAACTGAAGGCTCTGCCTCCCATTGTACTTTTGGAGATTCTAGGTATTACAAGTAATCCTGCATTTTGGGAACGTAGTTCTCTGTTAGGATAATACGGTATTATCAGATCTTTTAAATAAAAAGGAGCCTGATTGTTTAGAGCTTTGTAAGTAAGAAGAAGGATTTTAAGCTTAATTCTAAACTCTATGGGAAGCCAATGAAGGGAGGCCAGAACTGGAGAGATATGATCTCTCTTTCTAGTACCTGTTAAAACTCTTGCTGCAGCATTTTGGATCAGCTGAAGACTTTTTAAAGATGTTTTAGGACAGCCTGATAATAAAGAATTACAATAATCTAATCTCGAGCTAACAAAAGCGTGGATCAGTTTCTCAGCATCACTCTGAGACAAGATGCTCCTAATCTTGGCAATATTACGCAAATGATAGAAGGCAGTCTTAGAAACAAATTTAATATGTGAATTGAAGGACAAATCCTGATCAAAAATAACTCCAAGGTTCCTCACAGAGCTATTAAGAGAAAGAGTAACCGCATCCAAACTGAAAGTTTGATTTGGAAAGGAATTTCTAAGGTTTTTTGGACCAGCAGGAATGACTTCAGTCTTATCTGAATTTAATAGCAGGAAATTACAAGTCATCCAAGCTTTGATTTCCTGAAGACAGGCTTCTAACTTGGCTAATTGATTACTATCATCTGGCTTCATTGACAGGTATAATTGTGTGTCATCTGCATAACAATGAAAATGTATACAGTGCTTTCTAATAATGTTGCCTAAGGGAAGCATATATAAACTAAAAAGAGTAGGGCCTAGCACAGATCCCTGTGGAACTCCATGACTAAGCTTTGAGTTGAAAGAAAACTCATTATTTACATGAACAAACTGGAACCTATCAGATAAATAAGATCTAAACCACTGCAACGAAGTTCCATTAAGTCCAACATAGTGTTCTAATCTATCAAGTAGAATATTATGATCGATAGTATCAAAAGCTGCACTAAGGTCTAAAAGGACAAGTACAGAAACTAGTCCATTATCAGATGCAATGAGGAGGTCGTTAGTGACCTTCGCTAAGGCTATTTCAGTACTATGATGGATTCTAAACCCAGATTGAAACTCTTCAAGTAAACCATTTCCCTGCAGGTGGTCAAATAATTGCGTAGCAACAACTCTTTCTAAGATTTTTGAAATGAAAGGGAGATTAGAGATTGGTCTATAGTTAGCTAAAGCTCCTGGATCTAGCGTTGGCTTTTTGAGTAAGGGTTTAATTACAGCCGTTTTAAAAGCCTGCGGTACATGGCCTAAAGTTAATGAAGAATTGATTATATGAAGAATAAAGCTACCAATAAGTGGGAAGACTTCTTTAAATAACCTGGTAGGAATAGGGTCTAAAAGACAAGTTGAAGGTTTGGATGAGGAAACTATTTTGTCTAACTCACAAAGGTCGATTGGAGTAAACTCATCAAGACAGACATCAATAGAAGGAGTTGTAATAGTTATAGTATTTAAGTTAACTGTGGGAAGAATCTGATTGATTTTATCTCTGATGGATGAAATTTTATTATTGAAAAAGTTCATAAAGTCCTGATTAGTAAACTCTAAGGGAATGCTAGGATTGACGGAGTCCTGACTCTTTGTCAACCTGGCTACAGTACTGAAAAGAAACCTGGGATTATTTTTGTTCTCTTCTATTAATGCAGAGTAATAACTCGTTCTAGCTTTTCTAAGAGATTTTTTATAAATTAAAAGATGATTTCTCCAAGCTAAATAGATTTCATCTAAATTAGTGGAGCGCCATTTTCTTTCTAATTGACGAGTCTTCTGTTTTAAGCTATGAGTTTCTGTGTTGAACCAAGGAGTTAGAAATCTCTGATTAGACTTTTTCTTTTTTAAGGGGGCCATCAAGTCTAGAGTCTGATGCAGAGAAGCTGAAACACTATCCACCATGTTATCAATTACAGAAGGAGCAAGCTGTCTATAGCTTATTTCCGTTGTGTTGGCACATGGCATAGAGGAAACAATCTGCATAAATTTGGTAACAGCATCATCTGAGAGGCATCTACTGTAATAATATTTTTCTTTAGGAGCCAAATAGTCAGAAATAGTAAAATCAAAGGTTAACAGACAATGGTCTGACAGTACAGGGTTATGAGGAGACACTACAAGATTTTCTATTTCTATGCCATATGTCAGAACAAGGTCCAATGTATGGTGGAGGTAATGAATAGAATTTCCTACTTTCTGAGAAAACCCAATCGAGTCTAATATTGAATTAAATGCCACATTAAGGCAGTCACTATCTACATCCACATGTATATTAAAGTCCCCTACTATAATTATTCTATCAGATTTCAGCACTAAATCAGCTAAGAAATCAGCAAATTCGGATAAAAATTCTGAGTAGGTTGATGGGGGACGATAAACTATGGCAAATAAAATTGGGTTTAACCTAAAATTGCTAAAGTGCCCAATACTGAGGACCAGGCCCTCAAAGGAATTATAACATGTTTTTTGCTTTACATTAACTAGTAATTTGGAATGGTAAATTGTTGCTACTCCTCCTCCACGACCAGAACTTCTGGGATTTTGACAGTTTAAATAACCAGAGGGAGTTGATTCATTTAAACCAACATAATCCTCTTGCCCTAACCAAGTCTCTGTAAGAGAAATTAAATCAATCTGATGATCAATTAACAGATCATGGACTAACAGAGACTTGGGAGTTAGAGACCTAATATTTAATAAACCACATTTAATTTTTAAATTATGAGGAGGAACAGAGGCCAATTCATTCAATTTAGAGGCTTTATGTTTAATTTGAGTTTTACCAATATTTTGCTTTATCACTTTGGGATGCTTATACATTATATTTTTATTTACTTTGGAGGGAGCAGACAACGATTCTCTGATGGGGAAGACAGGGGCTAAGCTGAGGGGTGGCGGATGAAGAGGAGCTGCAGAGAGGCGTGTAAGACTGCGACTCTGCTTCCTGGTCCCAACTCTGAGTAGTCACGGTTTTGGAAATTTGGATAAAAAAGATGCCAGATTGTTAGATAAATGAGAAGCACCATCCAAAGTGGGATGAATGCTGTCTCGTCTCATTTTAGTAGCCAGCGCGTCCGAAGATGAACACGAAAAACACCTGGCCACAGTTTTCCGAAGGTTGGGAGATCACGGGTTAATAATCAACCCAGCGAAGTGTCAGTTCGGGGTGGCGCAGATCGATTTTTTAGGACACCGCGTCTTCCCCGAAGGAGCAGTTCCGCTGCCTGACAAAGTGCGCGCTGTGGCAGATTTTCCCCGGCCGCAGACGGTCAGGGCGTTGCAGGAGTTTTTGGGAATGGTGAATTTTTATAACCGTTTTCTCCTCCGCGCGGCGCAATTCATGCAGCCGTTGTATGCCGCGCTCAAAAAAAAGAAACCCGCGGATAAGATCGAGTGGCCCTCGGAGCAGGACCAAGCGTTCTCAGAGGTGAAAGCAGCCTTGGCAAAGGCTGCGTTGTTGGCACATCCAGACCCAACGGCCCACATAGCGCTCACCACTGACGCGTCAGAGGTGGCCATAGGGGCGGTCATGGAGCAACATGTAGCCGGGGTTTGGCAGCCCCTCGCCTTTTTCAGCAGGACCTTGCGCGATAGCGAACGTAAACACAGCGCGTTCGACAGGGAGCTGCTCGCTCTCCATTTGGCCATCTGCCACTTCCAGTTCTGGCTGGAAGGACGCGCTTTCACTGCGTTCGTTGACCACAAACCGCTAACATTCGCGATGGCCAAGGTCTCTGAACCATGGTCAGGCCGGCAGCAGAGACAGCTGGCCGCCATATCAGAGTTTACCACTGATATTCAGCATGTGGCAGGCAAACTCAATGTAGTGGCAGATTGCCTCTCACGCGCCGTGGCGGCCTCAGTCAGCGTAGGGGTAGATTATGCAGCCATGGCCGCGGAGCAGGTTAATGACGCTGACGTGCGCGCGCTCCAGTCTAGACCAACAGGGTTAAGGCTGGAGAACAGGGTGCTGCAAGACGGTATGCCCCCCCTAATCTGCGATGTCTCCACTGGACGGCCACGTCCAGTAGTACCGGCCGCGTGGCGCCGCCGCGTTTTTGACTCGGTTCATTCGTTAGCACACCCTGGAGTGTGCGCGTCGGTCAAAATGGTGAGAGAGAAATTTGTGTGGCCGAGCCTCCGCAAACAGGTCAAAGAGTGGGCAGCAGCCTGCACAGCGTGTCAACGAGCCAAAGTACACAGGCACACGAGGGCTCCTTTGGAACCGTTTCACATTCTGGCCAAGAGGTTCGATCACGTTCATGTGGACCTCGTCGGACCCCTCCCGCTGTCACGGGGGTGCACACACCTTCTGACAATGGTGGACCGCACCACGCGCTGGCCTTAAGTGGTCCCGCTGGCATCAACCACGGCCGAGGAGGTGGCGCGCGCGTTTTTAACAGCTTGGGTGGCGTGCGTCGGTGTTCCATCGGACATTACGTCCGACAGAGGCCCTCAATTTGTGTCCGAGCTTTGGTCGACAATGGCCCGCAGCCTGGGTGTCACAATTCACCGCACAACCGCGTACAATCCGCAGGCTAACGGGTTATGCGAACGTTTTCATAGGTCATTGAAAGCGGCTCTCAGAGCGGCACTGATGGATTCAAATTGGGTTGACAAGCTACCATGGGTGTTATTGGGGTTGCGTTCTGTGCCTAAAGAGGATCTAGAAGCCTCCCCAGCTGAGCTAGTGTTTGCGCAGCCACTCCGGCTGCCTGGGGACTTTCTCCCAGATAACCCTGCGCCAGACGCCTCCCCGTCTCATCTGTTGCGGAGTAACATAGAATCAAGCATGCTGCCCGGCCCCGCGCACCACAGTTTTCCGCGCGTTTTTGTGCCTAAAACTTTGAAGAATGCAGAGTTTGTTTTTGTTAGACACGATGCGCATCGAACCCCGTTGCGACCGCCTTATGACGGACCATTCAGAGTGCTAGAAACGGGGGACAAGCAGTTTTTGCTAGATTTGGGGGGTAGGAAAGAGAAAATTGGCATAAACAGACTTAAACCCGCTTTTGTGCTGGCAGATGAGCAAGTGCTGTTTGCAAGGGCCCCGCGGAGAGGTAGACCACCTCGTGGGGCTTCACACAGTAATGTTTCCCACAAGAATGTTTCCCCAGAACACCCGCAGAGACTGACAAAGGGTTTTCGCCCCCAGACGGCAAACCCCCAGCGTGACAGCGCCGCAGAGACATTGAACCCCAACTTCAGCAGATACGGCAGGAGGCTGAAGCCTATACAGCATGTGGACTGATGTGTATTCTCTTGTTGTTCTGTTGTCTAAAATGCTTGGGGGGCTTGGTGTGGTGCACACACTCATGGAGATTCTGTGACTCACATTTTAGGTCAGAACAAAGGCAGGAAGCTGCAGGAATATTAGCTTTGGTATGCAAGGCCTTAGACTGTGGGGGTGCAATTAAAGGATTAAGGAAAGGATGCATGGGAGACAGTGGAAGTGATATCATGGAGAGAAATGCATTGTGACTGTCTTTATAATGCAAAGTGGTCTGTGTGACATGTGATCTACGAAGTGTGAAGTCCCTGATATTTAAGGACGAGAGTTTACTGTTTCATTCTTTTTTTTTTTCTCTCTGCTTTGAGATGATGGTGTTGTGAATAAAGCTGACTTTGAGAGAGAACTCTGTCTCGTCATTTTCACATCACCACACATCATCATTAAGGAAAGACATTCTTTCAGGATCCGGAAAAGAAGGTGGATTTGAACTATTAAACTTTGCTGACCTGAATAACATGTTTAAAATAGATAGATAGATAGATAGATAGATAGATAGATAGATAGATATAGATACAGTAGATAGCCAGATAGATAGATGTACTTTATTGATCCCAAACTAGGAAATTACAGTGTAACAGCAGCATGACAGTAGACAACCAAACAACAGAAACACACACATGACAGACAAAGGGATTACCCGTGGAAAGTAAAACTGACATGGCTACAAAACCTATATACATCATAGCTTAATGTATGATGACCTGTATAAACACATGAATCATCCTATTACACAAAGAAGGACTATCAGGAGCAGAGTGAAATGTGAGGTAACAGTCTGTAAGGTGCAGTGTGGCAGCATTGTTATGACCATAATACAACATCATAGTGAGTTATTGTACAGTGAAATTGCATGTGGCAGGAAAGATTTCCTGTATCTGGCCATTTAGCAGCGAAGCTGTAGTAGTCTACTGGAGAAAGTGCTTTGCTGTCTGTCTAGTGTGTGGTGGAGGGGGTGATCAGAATTGTCCATGATGGATTGCAGTTTATTTAGTGTTCTCCTCTCCACCACTGTCTCAAAGATCTCCGGTCTGAGACCAATTACAGAGCCAGCCCTCTTGATAATCTTGTCAAGTCTGTTGGTGTCTCTGGCCCTGATACTGCTACCCCAACAGACAGTAGCAAAGAAGATGGCACTTGCGACAACGGTCTGATAGAAAAGCTCCAGCATCCTGCTACACGCATTGAAGGATCTCAGCTTCCTCAGGAAGTAGAGTCTGCTCATCCCCTTCTTGTGCGCAGTATCAGTGTTAGATCTCCAGTCCAACCCGCTGCTGATCCTGACACCCAGATATTTGTAGTCCTCAACCACTCCCATATCCTCCCCCCTAATCTGCAGTGGCTGAGAAGGCGTCTTCCTCTTCCTGAAGTCAATCACCATCTCTCTGGTCTTGCTGACATTCAACCTCAGGTGATTCTGCTCTGTCCACTCCACAAATCTGTCTACCAGTGCCCTGTACTCCCCCTCCTCTCTCCCTCTTATACACCCCACAACAGCTGAGTCGTCAGAGAATTTCTGCATGTGGTGGCATGACTCTGTGTTGTACTGAAAGTCAGTGGTGTATAAGGTTAAGAGAAAAGGAGAGAGCACAGTCCCCTGTGGAGCTCCCGTATCACTAGCCACCACTCCAGACAAGACATTGCCCAGCCAGACAAACTGTGGTCTGCCTGTCAGGTAGTCAGTAATCCAGGAGATCACAGAGCTGTCAACCCCCATCCCCCGCAGCTTCTCACCCAGCAGCAGTGGCTGGATGGTGTTAAAGGCACTGGAGAAATAAAAAAAAAAAAGTGATTCTCACAGTATCTCCTCCACCATCCAGGTGCAGATGGGCTTGTTGCAGCAGATAGATGACAGCATCTTCAACTCCTAAATGGGGTTGATATGCAAACTGCAGAGGGTCCAGCCACGTCTTCACCTGTGGCCTCAGGTGGGCTAAGACCAGTCTCTCCAGGACCTTCATCACATGAGATATGAGGGCAACTGGTCGATAGTCGTTCTGGTCCGATGGAGACAACTTCTTGGGGACAGGAACCAGGCAGGATGTCTTCCACAGCACCAGTACTCTCTCCAGACTCAGGCTCAGGTTGTACAGGTGTTTCAGTACCGGCACTAGTTGGTTGGCACAGGTCCTCAGGGTCCTGGCAGCGATGCCATCAGGGCCCGCCGCCTTCCGCTGACGGAGTCTCTCCAGTTGTTTCTCCACCTGGTCTGTAGTCACCATGAAATGAGGGAGGGTCCTGGTGCCCCCTGAGGAGGAGGAGGGGGGAGATGGAGAGAGGTTCTGCACAGGAGGGTGGGTGGGGAGGGGTGTGTGGGGGTCTGGTTGTGTTGCTGGGGTGACAGACTGTGAGTTGAACCTATTAAAAAACAGATTCAGTTCCTCAGCTCTCTCTTGGCTCCCAGATGGCTGCCTGACTCTCCCCTAAAGACCCTGATTCAACTTAGTGTTTTACCCCAAATAACATTTTCAAAAAAGTGTGTGTTTTATGTTTTCTACTAATGTTCAATTATAGGATAACAAAACTTCCTCTAAAATCATCAAAATTTTATCAACAGGCTTTTTTAGCATGGAAAATCTGCTATACTCACAATTTCTCTCCACATAAAACAATAATTTGGAATAATGAGGACATCACCATTAAGAGAAAATCCTTGTTTAAACAAGACTGGGTTGATAAAAATATAATTTACCTAAGTGACCTATATGATTCTAATGGTCAGATATTTTGTTATGAATGATTCCTTCACGTGGGGATCTTGGGTTTGATCCCAGCCTCCAACCAACAGTGATCTGTGTGGAGTTTGCATGTTCTTCCCGTGTCTGTGTGGGTTTACTCCGGGATTTCTCCGGTTTCCTCCCACATACCAAAAACATGCAAGTTAGGTTAATTGGCATCAAAACTGGGGATTCTAAATTGTCCTTAGGTGTGACTGTGAGAGTGAATGGTTGTCTGTCTGTCTGTGTTGGCCCTGCGATGGACTGGCAATCTGTCCAGGGTGTACCCTGCCTCTCACCCAAAGATGCTGGGATAGGCTCCAGCCCCCCCCGCGACCCGAAAAGGGTTAAGCGGAAGATGGATGGATTCCTTCACGTTAAATCTTTCCTTATAACTAATCAAAAATTCATGCATGTCATAAAGGCTATTCCTAAAGGCTTCTCTCCTTTCTTATGGAAACCCACCTTCAATTTAATGGAGCTCTGAGAATAGAGCCTCTTCTAATGATTAATGATATAGATATTATGAATATTAAATGTAGTAATAAACATATACGTACTGCATTGTATGAAAAAAGGAAAATTTCTCCAAAATGGAAGGCATTCTGGAATAACCTTTTGACAGATATCAACTGGCAAAAAACAGGGACCTCATGTACAAAAACTTGGATGGATTTCCTACTCAAAGATGACATACGTTTAAATGAAGAAAACGCCGAAAGCAAAAAAAAAAATCCAGATGTATGAAACAGTGCATACGCAGTAATCCAAGCACATTTCCTTTGTACATCCAAATCTACTTGAAAATGAATGCACGTGAGGAAATACCGGACTCCTCCCTTGACTGGAGTGGTGGCGTAGTTGGTAGAGCATCTGCCCCACAACTGGGAGGTTGTGGGTTCAAATCCTGGCCGGGTCATACCAAAGACCATATAAAAATGGTACTTTCCGCCTTCTAGCTTGGTGCTCAGCTTAATAGAATGGGGGAAGGAAAAGTTGTTTGTGGCGGTGCCTTGCATGACAGCAACCCCTCTGATTCTACATGTGATTAGCATTGTACATAGGAGAAACGTTATTTCGTTCTACTGTACATGATTGGCTGTATGGACTGAATGACAACAGAGATGGCTTCTTTTTGACATGCCTCCATTTGAATATCCATCCATCCATCCATCCATCTTCTACCGCTTTTCCGGAGGTCCGGGTCGCGGAGGCAGCAGTTCAAGCAGAGAAGCCCAGACTTCCCTCTCCCCAGCCACCTGCTCCAGCTCTTCAGAGAGGATACCAAGGCGTTCCAAGACCAGCTGGGAGACATAGTCTTTCCACCGAGTCCTGGGTCTGCCCCGGGGTCTCCTCCCAGTGGGACGTGTCCGAAACACCTCAAGTGGGAGGCGTCCAGGAGGCATCCTAATCAGATGCCCATACCACCTCAACTGACTCCTTTCAATGTGGAGGAGCAGCGGTTCTACTCTGAGCCTCTCCCGGATGACTGAGATCCTCACCCTATCTCTGAGGGTGAGTCCAGCAATCCTACGGAGAAAGCTCATTTCAGCCGCTTGTATCCGCGATCTTGTTCTTTCGGTCATTACCCAAAGCTCGTGACCATAGGTGAGAGTAGGAACGTAGATTGAGTGGTAAATTGACAGCTTTGCCTTAGAACTAAGCTCCCTCTTCACCACAACAGACCGGTACAACGTCCGCATCACTGCAGATGCTGCTCCAATCCATCTGTCAATCTCTCGCTCCATTTTCCCCTCACTCGTGAACAAGACCCCAAGATACTTAAACTCCTCCACTTGGGGCAGGAGCCTATCCCCAACCCAGAGAGGACAATCCACCTTTTTCCGGCTGAGGACCATGGACTCGGACTTGGAGGTGCTGATTCTCATCCCAGCCGCTTCACACTCAATGGCAAACCGTCCCAGCAAGAGCTATAGGTCATTGCTGGATGAAGCCAACAGGACAACATCATCTGCAAACAACAGAGATGAGATCCTGTGGTCACCAAGCACGACACCCTCCATTCCCTGGCTGCGCCTAGAAATCCTGTCCATAAACATTATGAACAGGATCGGTGACAAAGGGCAGCCCTGGCGGAGTCCAACTCTCACTGGGAATGTTTCCGACCGAGTGTTGGCAATACGAACCAAACTCTCACAACGGTCGTACAGAGACCGAATAGCTCATAGCAACAAGCCCGATACCCCATACTCCCGAAGCACCCCCCACAAAAAACCACGAGGGACGCGGTCAAATGCCTTCACCAAATCCACAAAACACATGTAAACTGGTTGGGCAAACTCCCAATTGCAATTACATGAAAATAGATATGCAAATAGATATACTACTCCTACTACTAGTGCGAGGACACAGCAACAACACAATGTTGTCCAATGCCTCCTCAGGTCCCATAATAAAAATAAAGTTATGTAGGTCTGTGTCTCTAAGCAGTGTTGTTATGCAATTGACCTGTTTTCCACCCCTCCTTTTATTACCCTGTGTGGATTCCCAACGTTTAAGTGGGTTGGCTGCCATATCATGTCTTGCACAATGTCCAGCCAGCTTCAGCCTTCTTTCTCAAATTTTGGTGGACACCCTAGGTAGGTAGGTCAGCATAAAGATCCACATTCCTCATGTGGTCTCTCCAAGAGATATTTAGAGCAACCCTAAGAATTCTAGTGTAGGTACCATCTAAGGCCCTTTCCTGTTGTGAAGTCAATGTCCAGGTCTCTGCTCTATACAACAGTACAGACTCAACTGTTGCTGCAAACAGTCGACGCTTCAGGCTAACTTTAAGATTGGACTTCCATAGTTTTGTCATCCCATGTAGTGTTTTCCAAGATAATGCTTGCCTGGTCTTCATGTCTTTCTTAGTAAAAGCAATCCAGGATCCAAGATATTTGAAATCTGATTTGACCTCAAGCGTTTCACCAGTAAGGGTCTGGATATTAGCCTCATCTGTGTTATAGGCCATGACCTTAGTTTTGTTTGTATTGAGTTGCAGTCCGATCTTCTTGCATTCCCTCTCTACAGCCTGTAGTAGATTCTTGGCTTTTTCTACTCTGTCAGAGATCAAGGCAATGTTGTCAGCAAAGTCCAAGTCAGTAATCATTACCGGTCCTACACAACTGCTTCGACGAGGCACCACTGTGAAGCCAAGCTCCTCTTCCCTTCCTGCAATGGCCATCCTCAGTGGATAGTCAAGGGCAACAACAAATAGAAAGGGCGCAAGTGTGTCTTCCTGTAAAACCCCTGATGAAATTTCAAAATAGTTATTATCTCCATCGGGTGAGCAGACCTTTGCCCGAGTTCTAGCATAGTTTGCACCAATTGCTCTGACCACCTTCTCTGAATACCATACGCATGTAGAATCTGAAGAAGCTTGGCTTGATGGACACTATCAAAAGCCTTTTTGAAGTCGATGAAGGTAATTACTGCAGTGAGGTTATTGTCTCTCACACCCGTGAGCAATCTTCTTAAGACAAGGATCTGTCCAACAGCTGAGCGACCTTGTCTGAACCTATTTTGAGAGTTTTGTAGAAGGGGATCCAGTACAGGTTGCAGGTGGTTTAAAATCATTCTAACAGTGATCTGTGTGGAGTTTGCATGTTCTCCCCGTGTTGCGTGGGTTTACTCCGGGATTTCTCCGGTTTCCTCCCACATGCCAAAAACATGCATGTTAGGTTAATTGGCTGTTCTAAATTGTCCCTAGATATCTGTTTCCTATAGGCCCTTAGAATAGAGGGTTAGTATTAATGAAAGCGCTTTGAGTGGTCTTTGTGACTAGAAAAGCGCTATATAAGTGCAGGTTAGTTAGTTAGTTAGTTAGGTCTTGGCCACCACTGAGTTTAGACTTACAATATATTTGGGTATTGGAATGATGTTCATAGTTGACACAAAATGCAGTTTTTAAATGAAGGTGTTTATTATTAAGGGGAAAAAAATCCAAACCTACATGGCCCTGTGTGAAAAAGTGATTGCCCCCTAAACCTAATAACTGGTTGAGATACCCATAGCAGCAACAACTGCAAAAAAGCATTTGTGATAACTGGCAATGAGTCTTTTACAGCGCTGTGGAGGACTTTTGGCCCGCTCATCTTTGCAGAATTGTTGTAATTCAGCCACATTAGAGGGTTTTCGAGCATGAACCACCTTGTTAAGGTCATGCCACAGCATCTCAATCGGATTCAGATCTGGTTTTTGACTAGGTCACTCCAAAGTCTTCATTTTGTTTTTCTTCACCTATTGAGTGTGATTTTGCGCACCCCTAGTGGCAAAGCGTGGCACTGCACCTGTCATCTCACTCTGACATGATCAGCTCCATTGAGGATTTGTACTGATTTGTACTGATCTGCCAGTTTCAGAAGGTGGCAGACATCCGTTGGAGGACTCAATGGATGACACGTAATACACCAAAGAAGAAGAACTCCTCATTTCCTTTTCCTGTTTTTAGCATTTTAGCCCAGAAAGCTAATATGGCTGCCGTCCATCATCATGCACGGTCACTAAGTCGGCTTTGTACGCGGAAAATAGCCACAGGATACAAGCTAAATTTATGTGGGATAATCATAAGACTTTGTAGATGTGGTACAGAGCATAAATGACCGACAGAACGCAAAATAATGACCATGATGGGTGAAAACGCAGCGACCACGGCAGCAAGTGAGTCCTCTTAGCCTCCAGTAATTGAGGAAGTTCTGTGGGTTTTTTTAAATATTGTACTGATTTCTTGTTCATATACTTTGAAGATAAGATGATGAGGTACCTCTGTACAACAAACGGTGTCAAAAGACTGAACCATTCTTTGTGTAAATATGTCCAAAGTTCAGTTTTGACTGAGTTATGGAATTTAAAGAGGTGCTGTGATATTATGCAAATTAGATGCATAAATTTATTCCTATCTGAAACTTTGGATCATAGTTTACATCTTTCTAATTGACAGTAAGCCATTATCTCTTACCACTTTCAAGTTATAGCCTTGGAAATCTGAACTATTTTATTGATAAAAAATATTTACCACTCTTGACCACTACGGGTTACGTTGCAATTCGGTGACAGACACACTCAAAGAGTTAAGCCATTCAGAGGTGGACTTGCTGATGTGTTTTGGATCATTGTCCTGCTGCAGAACCCAAGTGTGCTTCAGCTTGAGGTCATGAACAGACAGATGCTTCCATTTACCAGAGCAAGTCTTCCAGATTCTGAAGCAGCAAAACAGCCCCAGACCATCACACTACCACCACCATATTTTACTGTTGGTATGACGTTCCTTTTCTGAAATGCTGTTACTTTTATGCTGGACGTAATGGGACAGACACCTTCCAAAAAGTTCAACTTTTGTCCTGTCAGTCCACAGAGTGTTTTCCCAAAAGTGAGGCCTGCAGTTCTTTGAATGTTGTTGTGGGGTCTTTTGTGATGTCTTGGATGAGTTGTTGCTGCGCTCTTGGGGTAATTTTGGTCGGCTGGCTACTCCTGGGAAGGTTCACCACTGTTCCATGTTTTTGCCATTTGTGGATAATGGCTCTCATTGTGGTTTGCTGGAGTCCCAAAGCTTTAGAAATGGCTTTATAACCTTTTCCAGACTGATAGATCTCAGTTACTTTGTTTCTCATTTGTTCCTGAATTTCTTAGGATCGCAGCATGATGTCTAGCTTTTGAGGATCTTTTGATCTACTTCACTTTATCAGGCAGGTCCTATTTAAGTGATTTTTTGATTGAGAGCAGGTGTGGCAGTAATCACGCGTGGGTGTGGCTAGAGAAATTGAAGTCAGCTTTGCAAAGATGTGATAAACCACAGTTAATTTATGTTTTTTTTTGGGGGGGGGGTCATTTTTTCACATAGGGCCTTGTAGATTTGAATTTTTTCCCTTGATAATAAACACCTTCATTTAAAAACTGCATTTTATGTTTACTTGTGTTATCTTTGTCTAATATTTAAATTTGTTTGATGATCTGAAACATTTAAGTGTGACAAACATACAAAAAAATGAGAACTCAGGAAGGGGGCAAACACTTTTTCACACCACTGTATTCATCTTGTGATGGCGATTTTATAGCAATGTGTGTGCAGTCCATAGCTCTGATTACATTTGGAAAACTGGCTCTCGCTGCAAATTTCACTTTGATGTTGACCCGTTCAGAATCAGAAATCAGAATCAGAAAAAGATTTATTGCCAAGTACATTCACAAGTAAATAACTGGTAAATATACGAGGGATTTGACTTGACACTGAGAACGTCATAGGTGACATTTTCAATGACGCGGCAGCCATGGAGGCGCCTGTCAGCAGAAAGGGAACAGGAAGCAATGGGGGAGAGGGGGGGTGAACACAATAGGAGAGAGAAAAAAGCATTGTTTATCAGAATAAAGTTCGTATATGATCGATATTATGATTACAAGAAAAAAAACTCTCAATGCACAATTAGCAGACAATAGAATCCATACAATGACACAAAGAGAGCAGTGAGTGAATGAATCTTCAAGTCAGTATAGTGAATCAGTGTGTGTGAGTGTGTTGAGTGCAATCAGTGATATCAGTTGGAGGACAACAAAAAGTCTCTTCCCGCAGCAGATGTTATGACTACCATCTGAGCAGAGGCGCATGTCCTTGGCACGGCAGATGGAATAGTTTGCCAGACAGCTGGCTGTCCTTGAGAGTCAAATGCTGCCCGCCATGCGGGCATACTGCATTGTATGGGAATATGATGTACCTGGGTGACAGCCGGATAACGCCATCCCACACAACTGGCATAGCTCAGCTCAGGGTCGACTGGGAAATTCCCAGTTTGTCTGCCAGCTCCCTCTGGAAAGCCCCTGTAGCCAGGAACCCCAGTGTTGTCAGCACCTGCACTGGGACAAGCAGCACATGGCTTCTCGCCGTGTCACGCTCCAAGAGCGGCCGTAGCTCTGAGCACAGTTCCACAAGGACTGCCCATGAAAACTTAAACCAGCTGACAAGCCAATCATCATCCTGAGCCAGAAAATCTTCTCTGTCTCTAAATACCCTTTCTGTTCTCACTGCGCAATTTGCAATGTCCTCTAATAATGCTAACGCCATTGTTGTTAGAGGCATTTCCTGCACTTCTTTGCACTTGCTTTTATATTCACTCATCCAATTGCGCACACTTAGATGTTTGTTCATCATGTGTCTCTGGTGTGTACAATAATTTTCATGTCATTATGTCTCCCAACATCACCTGTAAGTGTTGCCAGTGAACCAATAACAGTAGAAACGTACGTACGCCAACCATGAAGTTGGTGTGGGGCTGCACAAATTTCCAGTCATTTCATTCTTGATACATCTGAAATTTTCTGTGGAAAAGGATGTACGCCATGTTTTTGTGCATAAGCACCCTTTGTATATGAGGCTAGAGATCTCTACCATTTCAGTTCTGTATTTCGAATAAATGGAAAGAAATTCACATCAAAATCTTACGTAACGTATATCCAACCAATGAAAACTGCAATTTTGGCAATGATGTCCCTGAATCTGTAACTCATCTTTTATCCACTGTACCATCTCAGCTATCTTTTGGTCTAGATTAACAAACTATATATATATAGCAAATTGTTGCATTGACCTTGAGTTCCAGTCTATAAAATCATTCTTTGCTGAAGAAAAATTGTTTCAACTCACAAGTCTGGTCATCAACTGCTTCTCTTACCCAAGGACCAGAGCTGTAACACTATCCATCGGCCATAAAGTGGAAGTTAATCCCTTCTCCAGGACTTAGTCATTCTCCCTTTTCTGCCCTTTGGCAAAGAAATGTTTGAATCGACAGGTTTATGGTTGATATAATCCAGACTTGGGAGTCAAGATTCTCCAGTAAACAACCAAACAGTTTCACAGTGCCATCGGGTGGACGAATCAGGAATATTAATTTTTTTTCTCTTTGCAGTGGAATTTATGCATTATGGACAAAATAATTCATATTCTTTCTCTCGAGACAGTATCCGCTACTGGAGACATCGTTGAACTCAGGAATGGACAATGGTGGTGAAAATGTTTTATTGATATGATTTAATTTGTGTTGCTTTATTTTCAGGAAGAAATACATTTTTGCATGCTTACTATCACAAATTAATTACAGTTACAATGTACAGACATGGTATGTTCCCATATTATTGAGTAGAATGTCTGAGTCACTAAAGTTTGAGGAATTTATGCTTTATTCAGCAACATATGTGTTTTAGGAAGATTTCACTCTTCATATCAAATTTCACTCTCTCTCTCTGCTCTTTGGGAAACCATAGCTGGACTTTAACTGACCAATAGAGCTCCAGGCTTCACTGCATCTCCTTTTTAAGTCGGTTTATGACTTCTGTTAAACAAAGAAGCTCAAATGTAGTTGGTTCAGCTCAGTTCCATGAAATTCAGTGAGCTTCTGCCACACCCTGAAAAAAAACTTTCCTTTGTTTCAGTTTTGGGGCGTTGGTCAAGCTGTAAGGAGCAGACGTCTCTGCTCTCCCATTTTTTTTTTTTACCTTCCAAGTAAGGCCCAGAGCCTGTCATGCTCTGTGAATTTTTTTTTTCTTTTCTTTAAAGTTCACTTTTTCCTTATTTTAATCCTTTTCTTTAAAGCACCGTGCAAGAAAATTTTGTTTGATTTTTTTTTTTAAGCTTAAACCAACTCATTCCAGCCACAATACATCGGAAGAAACGGATATGTGGCTTGTGTTTGTCTCAATTTGACTCTCTGATGGGACGTTGTACAATAAAAAAAAAATCCTTTTCAGTGCATAAGAGGAGACCTCGCCCAGCTTGCTGAAGAACAGCCCAATTGCGATCTCAGGAGCACGGCCTTGTGGGAGGATCTATCAGCCTCTCCATCAGCAGAATCCATGGACATCCAGCTGAATCAAGGTTGGCACGTGGGGGCCCTGCTGCCACCAGGGACGTGATCTGACTCTGTGGCTGACAGTCTGTAGTTTAATTTAAACTTAATTCTGCAGAATATTCCTGGTATAAGTTCTTTAAACTTAATTTCATGCAAACCCCCATCAGAATTTCAAAATGTAATTTGTCCTTTCATTAATTTACGTTCTTTTTCAGAGTAACTCCAATTTTCCATTTTTCTAGATAGTTTACTCATCATTTTTTTCATAGAATTGCATCCACTTTTCTTGATCAATGCTATTTTTTGGTTTTCCAATTTCCAGTATATCGCCAAGTTAAACTATGCTTTAGTTGGTTCCACAAATGCTTGATTGACAAGTAACTCAGTAATAATCTATGATGCCCATGATACATGTTGAATTCTCTGTTTTAAAGTTATCCAAATATGTTAACCTATTCTGACATTTCTTATTAAACAATTGAAAGGCATATGGGAGTTATAGTTACCTCCGCCAGGAGGTTATGTTTTTGCCGGGGTTTGTCTGTCTGTCTGTTTGTCTGTCTGTTGGTTAGCAAGATAACTCAAAAAGTTTTGGATGGATTTCGATGAAACTTTCAGGCGTTGTTGGAAATGGTACAAGGAAGAACTGATTAAATTTTGGGGATGATCCGGATCACCGTCCAGAAGAAAACCGCCATTACAGAAAATGCCATTTTCATGAATAACAACTGAACAACTAATCCTATCATTGTGAATCCAATTGCTTGTCATATGTTTTCATGGTCAAGGAATCTGAAAACGTACACAAAAACACTGTATGGGGGGAACTGTGTCATTGTCAATCCAATTGCTAGTCATATGTTTTCATGGTCAAGGAATCTCAAAATGTACACACAAACACTGTATGGGGGGAACTGTGGCCGCCATTACGGAAAATGCCATTTTCGTGAATAACTACTGAACCACTAATCCTATCATTGTGAATCCAATTGCTAGTCACATGTTTTCGTGGTCAAGGAATCTGAAAACGTACACACAAACACTGTATGGGCGGAACTGTGGCCGCCATTACGAAAAATGTCATTTTCGTGAATAACTACTCAGCCACTAATCCTATCATTGTCAATCCAATTGCTAGTCATATGTTTTCATGGTCAAGGAATCTGAAAACGTACACACAAACACTGTATGGGGGGAACTGTAGCGCTTGGCGGAGGTCTGCGCTCTCTGAGTGCTTTTCTAGTTTGATTATATGTCCATCTTCTTCATTATCGGCCGACAAGAACTCACAAGGGTTTGTTTTGAGACTGATTCATAATTGGTACAAATAAAGAATTGTTAATAAAATTGTCCATTATCTGGACTGGTGCCCTACGAGGATATGAGTTTAATGAAAATAAATCTTCACTCCTACTCACATTCATATTTACATTAATACTTGTGCCAACAATAAAATACCTATAAAACCCATAAATCCGCTACAAAATTTAACCTGAACATCCACATCACATGCCACAATATATTTTGAACACAGTGATACTAAAACTTAATACCTAATAAATTTAACAACTATACATGGGAAATTCTATATCCACAAATGCAAATCTAAAAACGTCTCCCCTAATTTTGAAGGATTTATTCATGAATTTTGGGAATATATTAACACAAATTTATAAACTCTAAAAAAGTAACAAACCATAAATTGGATCAAAGAATTTCATAAAGAGGAATAATAAAAAAAAGTTTGTTGTATTTGTCTTCTTTTTGTTCCGTTAACCATTTCTATATTTTTGTTTCCTTTTGTCTTTGTAATTTTTTTTTATCCTCTTGTAATGTAATACGTGAAGGAGACACATATTCATATTGTTGTACAATGTTCAAGCTTACAATAAAAAAAAGTTCAATAACACAGAGCTTTTACTGAGTTGTTACATGATATCAGAGACTACAAAAAGGATCTTCATACCAGTGACCTCGCCTCTGCATCCCAGCATGGACTACTCTCGGAAGAACAGAGGAAGAAGTGCCCCACATCCCTGGTAAATACACTTAATTTCACAACAACGCTTCATTTCATGGATGCAGACCTGAAACTAAGTGTACCTGACTGGGGTAGATGTCCTGGCTGTCGGCGTTTTTGTGTGTGTGTGTGTGTGTGTCATCCGAAGCAAATCGTGATTTTGTGATCTGCTGCATATACTCAGGAGCGGTTGGAGCCACAGAATCAGTTGCGTTCATGGGACAGCGGAGAAGGACAGCACCCAAGGGCTCATACCATCTTCCTGGTGGTCGCCAATACAGCAGTTCAGTTCTGCCACCCCCCCCATCCCCCGCTTTTCTCTATCAAAACAAGAGTCTCCCTTTTCCTCAAATTGTATCAAAAGGCTTCGGGGTCCGGACAGAGGACTCTCGGGATCCGGATCGAAGTCCACCAGTTGGTGACCCAGCTCTAGTCCTTGCATCTGAATGTTTTCCATTCTCCTTGAAAACTGGACCAATGGAGGAATGGGGGAATGAAAGAACTGTCAGCCCTACAATGTTTGAAATTCATATCCTTTAGAAAATAGAAAAAAAAAATCCATCAAAGATCTGACCCAGGACTTGAGAGGTTCCCCCGGTCTCTCACTTGGTCTATCTACCACTGACCAAAGCCTCATCGGAATAGTCTCAGTAAAAGTCTTTCTTCAGGAAGGGAAACGGGGAGAAAAGACAGAGGGGATGAAATATTACACAAGAACTGTGCTGAAGAAAATCAGTGGCTTTATATGAAGTGATGTAACCTAATTTAAATTGTGGAGTCTGGAGCTGATGGGGTAGATCAAGCTGCTAGCAGAATTTGTTGATAATTATATATATAATCTTTTCACCCCAGTAGACAGCTGGATCATCTACAAACTGAACTGAACTGAGTCCCCGCCTGGCCACTGAAGTGTCCATTGCAGCCAACCGTCTGAAGGCAGGCTGGTCCTGGACAAGGGCAATGAGGTCAGTTAGGGGCCTTATCACTACAACCTGGGTCATCCATAATAGTCTGGGCCGACCTCACAGCCACCCTCTTCTGATGACGGTTGAAATGGGGATGGGACAGCCAGCTCTCCTGGAGACCTCATCATTTGTGATGTGGTGGAACCATTGGATGCCGAGGATGTTACCGAGGCAGGTCCAGTGGAATGCGTCCAGGTGGCGGGTGGTGTGGTGGAGAGGGTCCAGGTCTCAGACCCATAAAGAAGGGTGGGGACCACAGAGGTGTTGAAGATTCACACCTTCATGGATGTTCAACATCCAATCTTCAACAAAATTCCTCCACAGCGCTGTAAAAGACTCATTGCCAGTTATCACAAACGCTTGATTGCAGTTGTTGCTGCCGAGGGTGGCCCAACCAGTTATTAGGTTTAGGAGGCAATCACTTTTTCACACAGGGCCATGTAGGTTTGGATTTGTTTACCTTTAATAATAAACACCTTCAATTAACAACTGCATTTTGTGTTTACTTGTGTTATCTTTGTCCAATATTTAAATTTGTTTGATAATCTGAGACATTTAAGTGTGACAAACATGCAAAAAGAAGAGAAACTAGAAAAGTACTCAGAGAGCGCAGACCTCCGCCAAGCGCTACAGTTCCCCCCATACAGTGTTTGTGTGTACGTTTTCAGATTCCTTGACCATGAAAACATATGACTAGCAATTGGATTGACAATGATAGGATTAGTGGTTGAGTAGTTATTCATGAAAATGATATTTTCCGTAATGGCGGCCACAGTTCCGCCCATACAGTGTTTGTGTGTGTACGTTTTCAGATTCCTTGACCACGAAAACATATGACTAGCAATTGGATTCACAATGATAGGATTAGTGGTTCAGTAGTTATTCACGAAAATGGCATTTTCCATAATGGCGATTTAGCGCCACAGTTCCCCCCCATACAGTGTTTGTGTGTACGTTTTCAGATTCCTTGACCATGAAAACATATGACAAGCAATTGGATTCACAATGATAGGATTAGTGGTTCAGTTGTTATTCATGAAAATGGCATTTTCTGTAATGGCGGTTTTCTTCTGGACGGTGATCCGGATCATCCCCAAAATTTAATCAGTTCTTCCTTGTACCATTTCCAACAACGCCTGAAAGTTTCATCGAAATCCATCCAAAACTTTTTGAGTTATCTTGCTAACCATCAGACAGACAAACAGACAGACAGACAAACCCCGGCAAAAACATAACCTCCTGGCGGAGGTAATCAGGAAGGGGGCAAACACTTTTTCACACCACTGTATATAAGTGAACGTCATGGCTGCCCCTTTGGGGCATATTGATGGATCCGATTGCCAGACAGAGATTTGTGAGATTTATGAGAGAATAATTCAGCTAGAAGGCTTAGCAACACAAAAATGCCGGTGCAACAGACAACTTACAAATAGTGATGAAATAATAATCCGAGCGCCAAATGTACAGTAATAACATGGAGACAGGGTGGTTATCAACTTCTAGCTTTAGTGTGCCACAAGGAAGAACAGAGTGGCAGAATAAATTGGAAACTAATAATTACTAAACAAGTAGCAGCTGTGATAAATTAACAGCGTAAGAGAGAACAAAACTGAATGGAGAAAGCATTACGCTAAAACGGAAGTAAACAAAAGACGCTGTCAAAATAAAAGCCAACTCAGAAGCGATGATAAAGGAAGAGACAAACAAAATATAAACCTTACCAATGTAATTGAGAAGATAGCAGTGATAATGACAGTATAATAATAATAGTAATGAAGAAAGTCCAAAACAACCAAAAGCAAGGACATGGTCACGGCTCTGTCTTGACCATGATATGAATGCCATTTACCATTTAATAATATTGTGGTGTAATTGAACTATTGGACCTGCCGTGGCTGTGAACTGATGAGATGCAGCTGCAGCTGATTGTGTGGGCTGCACAGAACGACTCAAAAGAGCAAAGTGTCAGTCTTGGTGTGTGTCTGGAGAGCAAGTGACTCTGTGTATATGCAGCTGTGTTCATCTGGGGAGAGGGTGTGTCGCAGCTGGTAAGGGCCACTGCTGACAAAGATAGAAAGTGTGGCCCCTCTCGGCGCCACACCAGTCGGCTGCCTTTTGCAACAGCGGCTCGATTCCGAGTTTTTTTTCCCCTTCCTCTCTCTTTTGATCACTTTTTTTTTTTTCACCCCACTTATATCACGGACACACAGATCGTCCCAAATGTCTCCTGAGCCGGTGGACGGAGCCACTGTTTATAGCAGGATACGATATAACAGGGAAGAGCTGCTAGCATTTAACCGCCACCCGGTCCCACTGGAAAAACTCGACATACCGAGAGAACTGAGGCGAAAACGCCGCGGCTGCCGGGCTGGAGTAAGGCGGAGGACAAAAAATATAAGGTACAGACCCTCCCTTCCATCTGTTGTCATGGGAAATGTACGGTCGATACTGGGAAAGTTAGATGAGCTAGCGGCTATCTCCCGTTATGATAGCACTTACCGGGAGTGCTCTCTCCTTTTGTTTACTGAGACGTGGCTAACTGAACTAGCAGCAGATGCTAACATTGAGCTGGAGGGTTTTCACACGATACGAGCTGACCGAACACCAGAGAGTGGCAAAACTAGGGGCGGTGGAGTGATAATGTATGTTAACAACAACTGGTGCAGACCGGGACATATCACTGTTAAACAACGACACTGCAGCAAAGACATTGAGTTGCTAGCTGTTAGCATGAGGCCTACATATCTCCCGAGAGAACACTCACACGTGATCTGCATTGTTGTTTATGCAAATCCGACGGCGAACGCTGGGACAGCGCATGACGTCATCCATTCAGTAACCAGCAGGCTGCAGACAGAACACCCAGATGCTCTTCTCCTCATCTCAGGCGATTTCAACCACGTTTCACTGTCTCCCATTCTGCCCACTTTCACCCAGTATGTCACATGCCACACTAGAGACAATAAAACACTGGATTTGTTCTACGCAAACACTAAGGAGGCGTACACCTCATCACAACTCCCCCCACTTGGGAGATCGGATCACAACTTGGTTCATCTCCGACCGGTGTACAAACCCCTAGTGCACAGACAACCTCCGGCCATGCACACTGTGGAGTTATGGTCTGAGGAGACAATGGACACTCTAAAGGACTGTTTTGAAGCCACTGCCTGGAAGCAGCTCTGCGATCCACATGGTGAGGACATCGATGGCCTCATTCACACCTTCACGGGCTACCTCAGCTTCTGTGTGGACAAATCCGTTCCCACCAAGACCATACGGCGTCACTCAAACAACAAACCCTGGATCAACCCTGAGATAAAAACACTTCTGAGAGAGAAGAAGAGGATCTTCAGGTCGGGGAATAGGGAGATGCTGAAGTCCGTACAGAGGGAGCTGAGGAGAAAGATCAGAGAAGGCAAGGACAGCTTCAGGAAGAAGATGGAGGACAAGCTGCAACAGAGCGACATCAGCGGGGTCTGGAGAAACCTCAAAACCATCTCGGGGCTCCAGAATACCTCCCCCCAGGCCACGGGGGGCAGGGAGTGGGCGAACAACCTGAATCTGTTTTTCAATAGATTTGACCAACCGCCCTCCCCCCTGTCTGCACAACAACCGCTGCTGCCTCTAAGAAATCAAGTCCTGCTACCCACTCCCCACTCCACCGACACCCCCCCCCACTCCCAACACACAGCCCCCCATCCTGACCCTGACCAAGACCCAGGTGAGGACGGAGCTGAGGAAGATCAAGGCGAGGAAGGCGTCGGGACCGGACGGCATCAGCACAAAGCTCCTCAAGTCCTGTGCAGACCAGCTGTGTGGGATTGTGACGTATATCTTCAACATGAGCCTGAAACTGGGGAGGGTACCACAGCTGTGGAAAACATCTTGTGTGGTACCTGTACCAAAAACTTCCCACCCCAAAGACCTGAACAGCTTCAGACCGGTGGCCTTGACGTCCCACTTGATGAAGACCCTGGAGAGACTGCTCCTTGCTCATCTCCGCCCCCTGGTGGAACCAGCGATGGATCCACTCCAGTTCGCCTACCAGCATGGCATTGGGGTGGAGGATGCGGTGATCTTCCTCCTTCACCGTTCTCTGTCCCACCTGGAGAAGCCCGGGAATATGGTGAGGATCATGTTCTTTGACTTCTCCAGTGCTTTCAACACCATCCAACCGATGATCCTGAAGGACAAGCTGCTGCGCGCAGGGGTGGACCAGCACCTGTCATCATGGATCCTGGACTACCTCACGAACCGGCCTCAGTTTGTGAGAACCCGGGACTGTGTTTCCGACACGATCATCAGTAGCACGGGGGCCCCCCAGGGAACGGTGCTGGCTCCCTTCCTGTTCACTCTTTATACTGCGGACTTCTCACACAACACAACACATTGCCATCTACAGAAGTTCTCTGATGACTCTGCGATCGTTGGTCTCATCTCCAGCGGAGATGAAGCTGAGTACAGAGGGCTTATCCAGGACTTTGTGGACTGGTGCCATCGGAACTGCCTCCAGATCAACGCGAGGAAAACTAAGGAGCTGGTGGTGGACTGCCGCAGGCATGGGCAGCCCCTCACAGCACCAGTAAATATACAGGGAACAGACATCGAGATGGTGACATCCTACAAGTACCTGGGTATTCATCTGAACAATAAACTAGACTGGTCACACAATACTGACGCACTCTACAAGAAGGGACAGCGCAGGCTGTTCCTGCTGAGGAGACTCAGGTCTTTTGGTGTACAAGGGGCGCTGCTGAAGTCATTCTATGACACGGTGGTGGCATCAGCCATCACTTTTGGAGTGGTCTGCTGGGGCAGTGGCATTACTGCAGCCGATAGGAAGAGACTGAACAAACTGATTAAGAAAGCTAGCTCTGTCCTGGGGCAACGCCTTGATCCAATGGAGGAGATAGGAGAGAGAAGGACGGTGGCTAAACTGTCATCTCTGCTGGAGTCCGAGTTCCACCCTATGCAGGACATACTGGATGCACTGAGGAGCTCATTTAGCAGCAGACTACATCATCCCAGGTGCACAACCGAGAGGTTTCGTAGGTCCTTCCTACCAACGGCTGTCAGACTGTACAACCTAAGCAGGGCTGCTCGCAGAGATAGCAAAAAGACGTAACAAACTAATAGTTTTGTTTTGTTTTTGTTTTTTTTGTTTTTTTTTTTTTTTTTTGAATGCAAAAGATGCAATAGACTTACACAATGGTCCTCTCCGGCATACAACTAGGAACATACCGGTCGCTATGGAGGGTGAGAATATGTATGGGCACATAATCATACCATGTAGGATAACTAAATAGACGGTTATGCTGTTTCATCCCACCTAGCAACAATGCTCTGCACTGTGTGTGTTTATATATTTACATATTTATTCCATCTAGCTACAATGCTCTGCACTGGGTGTGTTTATATTTATATATCTATATATTTATTCCATCTAGCTACAATGCTCAGCACTGGGTGTGTTTATATTTTTATATCTATATATTTATTCCATCTAGCTACAATGCTCCGCACTGTGTTTTTATATATCTACATATTATTCCATCTAGCTACATTGCTCCGCACTGTGTGTGTTTATATACTTGCATATTTATTCCACCTAGCTGCAATGCTCCATACTGTGGGTGTTTATATATTTACATATTTATTCCATCTAGCTACAATGCTCTGCACTGTGTTCATATATTCATATATTTATTCCATCCAGCTACAATGCTCTGCACTGTGTGTCTGTGTGTGTGTGTGTGTATATATATATTTTATAGTAATATGTACATATGTATATTAGCTGCTCTTGCTTGCTTGTTTTTTTTTTTTTTGTTTTTTTTTTCTTGCCTTCTGATTGTTGCTCTGAGTGTTGCTATCCCTGTGCTGTTGCAATCCTGGAATTTCCCCGTTGTGGGACTAATAAAGGCTTATCTTATCTTATCTTATCTTAAAGGTAGGCAATAGTGCCCGTAAGTTAGGAGGGGAGGCTTGCACCTCCTTTAGATAGCCAGGTGGGGGTTAATTTGCAGTGTTAGCCGCTTGAGCTTTGCAGTTTTGGTCTTCAGCATGCCGCTGTTGGTGCTTCCTGCTGCTGTGTGTTTCTGTCGACTTTAGCACGCCACTATCAGCGTCTGCCCACCACCTACTGTGCTGTTCAACGATCTGTTTTCCCCGGGGAGTTGGACGGTGCCACAAGTTTATACCCCAGGGAGGGACATGAGTGAGTTGTGGCATATGCCAGCAGGGCCCTGACCAAACAGGAGCATAAATATGCTACCACAAAAAAAGAGCTTCTGAGTATGGTCACCAGTGTTGGACAAGTTGCTAAAAAATAGTAACTGAGTTACTTACCAGTTACTGCATGAGTAAAGTAACTAGTTACTTGGAAAAGTAACTTTCACATTACTTTTAAATGCATACTTAAATTATCTTGCACTCATAGCAAGATCAAGGGCGCCTTGTTCTCATCAGAAAAAGAAGAAAAAGAAAACTGGTGAGAAAAAAGTCTCATCTTGCAGAGAAAAAATGTCTCAGATTTACACATACTATTCTAATCAGTAGAAAGTCAGAAATGTACTAGAAATAAAGCTGTAAATTCACAGAGAAAATTTTGGACCCCCCTGGTGGGCCACATTTGGCCCACGGGCCATATGTTTGACACCCCTGGACCAACCCATAAAAAATACATATTTAGAGGATTTATTTCCATGAAATAGTTGCATATCATAACAGCATGTAAATGATAAGATACAATAAAACAGAAAGCACAGATAAATGAAAGTTCACCTGAGAAGAGGCTGTTCTTTACTGCAACAAATCACAGTCACTTTTTCTCTGTGCGGTAATTTACACAACTCCGGACATTAAATGTGAGCTTCTTGCTCTAAAAATACTCATGTTTAACCACAGAGTTAGGAGCTGTTGGGGACCACTGACCGTTTGGACAACAGGTGATAAGGGCTCGATATGAGAAGTTACCACCGCCACGGCATTTCTTCCCACTGGGCTGCGGTGTGAGCAGGACAGGAAACCAACCCACGGAGGAGACTAACGGCTGCAGCAGCTACATAGGATCAGTTTATATTTATTTGCGCTAAAAATATCTATCCATATTAATAAAATGAGTAACGCAAGTAACACTTCTGATCAAATTTCAGTAACTGTAATGCATTACTGAATTTTTAAACAGTAATTTGGCTACACAGCACATTACTGTAAAAGTAGTGGTGTTACTCCCAACACTGATGGTCACCTTCACAAAGCATTTCAAACACTACCTTTCTGGATAAGGAATTTGTATTCTGTACAGATCATAACGCTTTGCATTGGTTACATAACTTTCAGGGGTTGGAGGGGCAGCTTACTTGTTGAATTGAGCAGCTCGCTAATTTTCAGTACAAGATTGTACACGACCAGGCAAGTTGCATGCTAATGCAGATGCTCTCTCAAGGTTGCCTGCCTTTTGTAGTGGGGGAGAGCATGGTCAAGGGCCTGTAACCCAGGGAGAAAAAAATAGAGAGGCTATAAAAGTGTGTGCTGTACAGGAACTCCCAGAGTTTAGTCAGTGTGAAGGGGGGGGGCTGTGAGTTGGCCGAAGCCTAGAGGATTAATGAGTAACAACTTCTGCAACATGGCGGCCCCCGAGGCAGACGTGCTTGCTTGTCCTGTTCATGAATGCCAACTTTTTCTCCTTTTTTGTATGTTTGCTTCTCTTTCTACAGTGCATGGGCTGCACGGTGACGCAGTGGTTAGCACTGTGGCAGCACAGTTTACCCTCGGCCGAGGGATCGCGAGGATCGTGAGATCGTGGGTTCGATCCCTGCCCCCGGCCAACAGTGATCTGTGTGGAGTTTGCATGTTCTCTCCGTGTTGCATGGGTTTACTCCGAGATTTCTCTGGTTTCCTCCCACATGCCAAAAACATGCAGGTTAGGGATAAGGGGCGCTTGCGCACGCAGCGACCGGCAGCTGGTGGCTTGTCACCAGACTGCAAAACAAATCTACCTCCGGGTACAAAATAAGTAATTAAGAAAAAAATAAAATAAAGGTCATGCACTGCTAACATATGACCAACAGACACTACTGGACATCGCCAAGACAAGCAGTTATGCGGAATTTACTGGCTTCATACCACCCAATCTACAATGCACTGTGCAACCACGCAGCGATCATCACCACCCCAAGGAAGGCCCCGAAGCACCGAGCCCGCATGAGCATGCCGACCCCAAGAGAGCGCATCGGAAGTGGTGCAAGTGAGGTAAGAAAGGGGGCCACATGCTAAGCTAAAAGCTTGCACTAGCTGCCCATCGCTACCTAGCCTCCTGCTAGCTAATGTACGGTCTCTGGAAAACAAGCTAGACAAACTAAGAGTAAGGATTGAAGACCACCAGGGGATAAGAGAGGGCTGCGCCCTAATTTTCTGTGAGACCTGGCTCTCAGACAGAGTCCCTGAGTGCGCCATTCAACTACAGACTCACTCAGCACATTGGGCAGACCGGACTGAAGCCACGGGTAAGATGGGGAGGTGTTTATAAACAACTCATGGTGCGGAGCTGTACAGACTGTTTACAAGCACTGTTCGCCTGATGTGAAGTTTTTGCTGCTGCCGTCCCTATTATCTACTGAGGGAATTCACTGCTGTGTTTTTGGCCGCTGTTTACATCTGCCCGCAAAGCAACTACACAGGAGCGCTATGCAAACTCCATGACGTCATCAGCGCAGTAGAGACGACCCATCCCGATGCTGTTTTTATTGTTGCTGGTGAGTTTAACTAGTGCAATTTACAGACTGTACTTCCCAAATATTACCAGCATGTGGACATTCCACCTGTGATAAGAACAGACTGGATCATGTTTACACAAACATATGCAGTGCATACAGAGCGGAACCCCGCCCCCACTTCGGACAGTCAGATCACATCTCCCTGTTTATGTACCCAGCCAACAGACAAAAGCTGAAACAAACAAACCCTGTTTTTTTTTCCACAATATCTTTATTGAACCTTTTTTTTTTTTAACAAACATGATACAAACAATCAAACACTAACACTAAAGTACTACAAAAAAAAAAATGCACTAAAAACACCAACAACCACCAACAAAATCAAGTCTTCAACAATGCTCCTCTGTTTAGTCTAGACAATCCAATACATAAGTATACATATTATGTTCACCAGTTTGGAATTTACAAGGTCCACACACATCATTCACCTTCTTCTTCAAGAGTTATGTTTAAATTTTTTACATAATCAATAAAAGGTCTCCATATATTCTCAAACACAATTTCCTTTGATTTCAGTATATATGTTATTCTTTCTAATGGAAGGTTTGTTAACATCTGTCTTAACCACTGAGTCACATCTGGTCTATGAGTCTTTTTCCATAATAGTGCAATACATTTTTTGGCATTAAGCAAACTGAGGTCTATGAATGTTCTTTCACTTTTATTAAAATTATGCTTTTCTGGGTACAGACCCAACAAAAACAGTTTAGGATTCAATATGATTTGTTTTGAGATTATTTTTTCAATTGTTACCCTCACCTCTTCCCAAAACATTCTTATTAATCTACATTCCCATACACAATGAAATAGGGTTCCTTTACTTTCCATGCATTTTGTGCACGTATCTGGTATATTTTTGTTATATCTATTTAACTCCTCCGGTGTAACATACATCCGCATTAACCATTTGAAATGTATCAATTTAAGACGTACATTTATTGATTTGGTTTGAGCTTCTGTACAAGCCAGTTCCCATTGTTCCTCTGAAATTTCAGTTTGCAGATCTTCTTTCCAGTAGTTTAATCTTTTCAGTGAATTTTCACTTGAAGATAGTGTCAATGAGTTATAAAACTCTGAAATAATACCCTTTCTTTTACTATCTTTCATCAACATTTTTTCCAAGGATGAATAAATAGGTCGAGTGAGAGCTTTATTTTGATTTGATCGAATAAAGTTTCTAAGTTGAAGATATTTAAAAAAAATGTGTTCTATTGAGATTAAATTTGATCCTCAGCTCTTCAAAAGACATTATGTTGTCTGCACATGGCAAATATAAATCCTGAATCTTTTGTATCCCTTTTAAATTCCATACTTTAAATACAGCGTCCGCTCTCCCTGGTATAAAATATTGATTACCCCATATTGGACTAAATTGTGACAATAACTGTGGTTCTTTTATAGTTTTTGGCTTCACACCATATTTTGATCATATGCTTTACAAATGGATTTTTAACTTGTTTTTGTAATTTTTTTGCCGAATCTGAGTATATGAATATGGGAAGAGGTAAAGGTAAATTGTATGATTCCATTTCAGTCCAGTGAGGGAGATCATGTGATGAAAAATAATATGTCATAGACCTCAGTTGTGCCGACCAATAATACAACATAAAATTTGGACATTTCAGACCTCCACGATCAAATGGTAAATATAATAAAGACAGACGTAATCTAGCCCTCCTGTTGTTCCATATAAATTCCACTAACTTTTTTTTAATTCTTGAGAATAAATCTAAAGGTGGTGATAAGGGAATGTATTGAAATAAATAAAGTATTTTAGGTAAAATATTACTTTTAAGTATATTGATTCTCCCGATCATCGACATTGGTAGTGACATCCATCTCTGAGTTAACTCATTGAAATCTGACATTAAGGCTTCATAGTTGACACTGGCGACTGATTCTAGCTTAGGCACAATTTGGATTCCTAAATATTTAAACTGATTTACAACATTGAATTGATTTACCTCAGGGTCTGGGTAATTTCTCTGGGTCTCATTTAGCATTAATATTGAAGATTTAGTTTTATTTATTTTATATCCTGATATTTCCCCAAAATTCTTTATTAAATTCAACAAGGTTGGAATTGATTTTTTTAGATTCGACATAAACAAAATTATGTCATCGGCGTACAGGGAGATTTTATGTTCTGTTGGTCCAACTTTAATTCCATATATTTGTGGATGTAAACGTATCGCTATCGCTAAAGGTTCAATTGCCATAGTAAACAGTAAAGGTGAAAGTGGACAGCCTTGTCGACATCCTCTATTGATTTTTATTGGTTTTGAAATATTGTTATTTGTTAGGATTTCTGCTGTAGCATTATTGTATATTATCTGAACCCATTTTATGAAATTATTTCCAAGTCCAAACCTCTGTAAGACTTCAAAAAGAAAGGGCCATTCAACTCTATAAACAAACCCTGTTATTTAACAAATTAAACGCTGGACTCCAGAGGCTGAGAGCACCCTGCAAGACTGTTTCGCCTGTACAGACTGGGATGTGTTTACAGCTGCAGCCACCTGGGAGGACTCTTCTGTAAACATACAGGACTATGCTGAGTATGTGACTGGATACATCAGCACATGTGTTGATACCATCGTACCCACCATACAAGTCAGGAAGTTCCCCAACCAGAAGCCCTGGATCAACAGTCAGGTACATCAGATGCTGTGTGCTCGCTCTCTTGCATTTAAATCAGGCAATGAGGTTGAGTACAAAGCTGCAAAGTATGGACTGAGGAAGGCTATAACAACAGCCAAGAGGCAGTACAGGGAAAAGCTGGACAGCATCTACTCCACTCCTGACCCGGGGCACACGTGGCAAGGCCTGCAACATATCACAGACTACAAGAGGACCAACAGTAACACCACTAGCTCCACAGACAGCCTGCCGGATGATCTCAACATTTTTTACACCTGCTTTGAGACCTTCAGCTACAGTGCAGAGAGGAGACACACACCCACGCACCCTCCCCCTCCACTAAACGTCTCATCAGGCCAGGTAAACAGAGCACTGAGGAACATCAACCCCCGCAAGGCAGCAGGTCCAGACAGCATTCCTGGGCGGGCTCTCAGAGCATGTGTTGCAGAGCTGACTGCCGTTCTCACATCCATCTTCAATCTCTCCCTCACCCAGAATATAGTCCCCTCCTGCTTCAAAACCACAATCATCATCCCCCTCCCCAAAAGGAACCCGCCGACCTGTCTGAATGATTACAGACCGGTAGCACTCACTCCAGTCATCATGAAGTGCTTCGAGAGAGTGGTGCTGCCCCTCATTCAGGAAAGCATACCGGATACCCTGGACCCCCTGCAGTATGCCTACCAGCCCAACAGGTCCACCTCAGATGCCATTGCTGCAGCACTCCATTATTCTCTCTCCCACCTGGAAGATAAAGACTCCTGCATCAGGATGCTCTTTGTCGACTACAGCTCCGCCTTCAACACGGTCATCCCCCACAAACTCACCTACAAACTGTTTTCACTTGGCCTGCACCCCACCCTCTGTGACTGGCTACTGGACTTTCTGACGGGCAGGCCCCAGTCTGTCAGGATGGGTAACAGGACCTCAGCCAGCATCATCACGAACACAGGTGTCCCAGAGGGTTGTTGTCACGCCGCGCCATTCATCAGCGGCGCCACCTGCTCACGCACCTGCTACTCGTCAGCGGCGAAGGATAAAAGCCGCCTCGCCCTGAGCGTCGGCCTGAAGCCGTAGACTTCATTTCCGTTGTATGGACTTCTACCACATTCTCTTCAGCATCCTCATCTCCGGTAAGAAGTTCACTTACCTCATCTCTCCAGTCTGCTCCCCTGTGCACAGGTGGATTCCTCGGCGGCGGACAATCCCGTCCCTCGTCTCTCCTCGCTGCTGCACCGAGCCCTGCAGGTGGCTGTCTCCCGGGCTTCCATCCTTGAAGCGCCAGTCATCTGCCCAAACAAGTAAGCTTCTCTCCCTCGCCTATTCTCCTCCCGTGTTGGTGTGTGCTCATCACCCTGTGTCTGATTTCTCCCATAGGGTTGCCGGCTGAACGGTCTCCTGCCTCTGGGTCCGAAGCAGACGCCACCACCAACACATTAACATTCCGCAGACACGCACCCAAACATCCCTGTTGTTAATAAACAGTTTGAACTACTCTGAGCCTGTGTGTGTGCGTCTCCTGAGCCGAACGTTATGTCAGTAGGGCTTCAGCAGAGCGGCTCGGCGGACGGCGGGCTCGCACACCGGTTTACCATCCTCGAGGCTCGGGTGGATCAGATTGCTTATCAGCAACAGGTGGTTCTTCATCAATTATTAGAACTGACTAACCGATTGAACCGCTTGGACCCCCAACAGCCGTTCCTCCCGACTCACCAGGGTGGCGCGGCTCCTGCTGTTCCAGCGGCCGTCCAGCCGGCTCCAGTGGCACCGGTTCGGCTCACGCCGATTCCGACCCCCGCCCGCTTTAGCGGTAAGCTCGGCGGAGCGCGGGGGTTTATTATGCAGTGTGAGTCCGTGTTCCACCGTGTGCCCGGAGATTTTCCCTCGGATCACAGCCGAATTGGTTACATAGGGAATCTTCTGGAGGGGCGTGCGTTAACCTGGACCTACGCCGTAATGGCGAGGCCCAGTTATGCCACCCTCACCTATGACCAATTCGTGAGGCGCTTTCTGGAGGTCTTTGACCACTCACAAACCGAAACGGTCCAGGTCGATCGGCTTCTCGCTCTCCAGCAGGGAAGCCGGTCGGCAGCGGACCACTCGGTCGACTTCCGGGTAGCGGCGGAGGAATTGGGCTGGGAGGAACGCTCCCTCTGTGGCCTGTTCCTCCGCAGCCTCAATAGTGATCTGAGGGATGAACTGGCTGGTCGGGATATCCCTGGGACGCTAGCGGAGCTGACATCCTTAGCGATAAGTTTGGATAACAGGCTGCGCGAGCGCTCCTCGGGGCGGAGGTCTTCTTCTTCTCGCCCTCGTGGAGCCTCGCCGCACCTGTTCCAAGCTCGCCCCCTGGCGGCGCCGCCAGCATCGCGCCCCGAGGAGTCGGAGCCGATGGTGACGGGCTGGACTAAACTTTCCCCTGTGGAGAAACAACGCCGCCGTGAGTTGGGCCTCTGCATGTATTGCGGAGGCGACCAACACACCGTGGAGCGTTGTCCACGGAAAGCCAGTCGGTGGGGTCCGCGAGTCACTGTTGGAAGCCTCGCGGATGTCAATCGGTTAGGATCACTTACTCAATTGAAGCTGCCCATCCGTTTCTGCCATAACTCTACTGGGCACCTCACCCACGCACTGGTGGATTCGGGCGCAGAAGGCAGCTTCATTTCACAAAGCCTGGCAACCCGATTGGGCATCCGCTGCCAGGCACTCAACACTCCCATCTCCCTGATCCACCTCTCCCGTGCCACCCTCGGGAGAGTGACACATCAAACTGTTCCCCTACCGGTCATCATCTCGGGAAACCACCGGGAGGAAATGACCTTTTACGTCCTTCCCAACTCTGTGTCGCCCGTCATCCTGGGGTATCCCTGGCTCCGCCTTCACAATCCGGTCCTGGATTGGAGATCAGCTGGGATCTCGGCATGGAGTACGTTCTGTATGGGCACCTGCCTTCAGTCCGCTGCCTGCTCTCCGTCCGCTCCTCCCCCTGCTACGGACGCTGCACCCCCGGACCTGTCTCTGGTGCCCCCAGAATTTCACGACCTGGGTATAGTGTTCAGCAAAGCGAAAGCTATGTCTCTTCCCCCTCATCGGCCCTATGACTGCGCCATCAACCTCCGCCAGGGGGCTCCCTTACCTTCTGGTCGCCTTTACAGCCTGTCTGCGCCGGAGAAGGAGACGATGAACGCCTACCTGAAGGAGTCATTAAGTGCTGGGATTATCCGCCCATCATCGTCACCCGTGGGGGCAGGGTTCTTCTTCGTGGGGAAAAAGGATGGGTCCCTCCGCCCTTGTATCGACTACCGGGCCCTCAACAATATCACGGAGAGGGACCGTTACACCCTGCCTCTCATGGACACTGCTTTCCACTCCCTCCAGGGGGCGACCTGGTTCACCAAGCTGGACCTACGCAGCGCTTACCACCTCGTCCGGATCCGGGAGGGAGATGAGTGGAAAACGGCCTTCCGTACCCCGAACGGCCACTTTGAATATCTGGTGATGCCGTTCGGGTTGACCAACGCTCCTGCAGTCTTCCAGCGCCTCATTAATGACGTCCTCCGGGACTTCATTGGCCTTTTCGTGTTCGTCTACCTGGACGATATTCTCATCTTCTCCAAGTCCAGGGATGAGCACCAGGTCCACGTGAGGCGGGTCCTCCAAAGGCTGCTGGAGAATCGTCTGTACGTTAAGGCGGAAAAGTGTGAATTTTACGCCAGGAGTACATCCTTCCTGGGGTTCATCATCGCCCACGATAAGGTGCTCCCCGACCCAGAGAAGGTAAAGGCGGTGGTGGAATGGCCCACACCTGCATCTCGGAAACAGGTGCAGCAATTTGTTGGCTTCGCCAATTTCTACCGCCGCTTTGTCCCCAACTTCAGTGCCATCGTGGGACCACTGACCCGCCTCACGTCCCCGAAGGTCCCGTTCCGGTGGACCGAAGAGGTCGCTGCCGCCTTTGAGGCGCTGAAGGCGGAATTCTCCTCCTCCCGGGTCCTTCGCCAGGTCGACCCCGCGCTGCAGTGCATTGTAGAGGTAGACGCCTCGGACACGGGAGTGGGAGCAGTGCTGTCCCAGCGGTCACCGGACGATGGCGCCAAGCGACCGTGCGCCTTCTTCTCCCGGCGCTTGTCCCCGGCGGAGAGGAACTACGATGTGGGGGACAGAGAGCTCTTGGCCATCAAGCTCGCCCTGCAGGAGTGGCGCCACTGGTTGGAGGGGGCAAGCCTGCCGTTTGTGGTCCTCACGGACCACAAGAACCTGGAATACTTACGGTCTGCCAAGCGCCTGAACGCCCGCCAGGCGCGCTGGTCCCTGTTCTTCGCCAGGTTCCAATTTTCCATCACCTTCAGGCCTGGCTCTAAGAACGTCCTGCCTGACGCCCTCTCCAGGCAGTTCGCCCCCGTGGAGTCGGAGGAGGCGCCCCACTCCATCCTGCCCAGGTCGTGCGTCGTGGGAGCCATCTCGTGGGACATTGAGAGCAAGATCCGGAAGGCACAGGAGGTGGAACCTGACCCTGGCGGCGGACCGGAGGGGAGGCTGTTCGTGCCATCCGCGGTCCGAGGAGAGGTCATCCACTGGCTCCACACCTCCAAGCTCACCTGTCACCCTGGCACCTCCCGGATGATAGATCTCCTCCAACGGTCCTTTTGGTGGCCAGGCCTGCGGAGGGATGCAGCCCGCTACGCCCGGGCTTGCCCAATCTGTGCCACCTGCAAGTCGGGAAATGCCCCTCCAGCGGGTCTGCTCCAGCCCCTGCCCGTCCCTGGCAGGCCCTGGTCGCACATCGCTCTGGATTTCGTCACCGGACTCCCCATCTCCAACTCCTATGACACCATCCTGACCATCGTGGACCGCTTCTCCAAGGCCGTGCACTTCGTCCCCCTGCGAGGCCTCCCTACTGCCCTGGAGACGGCGGACCTCCTCGTCCAACACGTGGTCAGGCTGCATGGGATTCCGGTGGACGTGGTCTCGGACCGGGGCCCCCAGTTTTCATCTGAGGTTTGGAGGTCTTTCTGCAACGCCATCGGAGCCAAGGTGAGCCTCTCCTCTGGCCATCACCCCCAATCCAACGGGCAGTGTGAGAGGACCAACCAGGAGCTGGAGGCTGCGCTCCGCTGTGTGTCCAGATCCAAACCCGCGTCCTGGAGCAACCATCTTGCCTGGGTTGAATATGCCCACAACACCGCTCGCTCTTCTGCTACAGGGATGTCCCCCTTCAAAGCGTCCCTGGGTTACGACCCCCCCGCTGTTTCCGGAGCAGGAGAGTGAGGTAACTGTCCCGTCAGTTAGGGCCCATCTCAGGCAGTTCCGCTCCACCTGGGCTGCCGCGCGCCATGCGCTATTGCGCACAGCGGAGCGCAACAGGACTGTGGCGGACCGGCGTAGGAGACCTGCCCCGGCGTACAGAGTTGGGCAGCTTGTTTACATTTCCACCCAGGACGTCACTCTAAAAGGCGAGAGGAGAAAGCTGGCACAGCGCTTCATGGGTCCCTACCCCATCACCCGGATCATCAACCCGGTGGCTGTGCGCGTGGCTATTCCCCCCTCCCTCCGCATTCATCCTACTTTCCACGTGTCGAAGGTGAAACTGGCGGTTACTGACCCCCTTTGCCCTCCTCCTGCAGCGCAACCCGCGCCCCGGATGATTGGTGGCCATCCGGCCTGGTCCGCCTCCTCCATCCTGGACTCCCGGCGCCGGGGTCGTGGGTTGCAATACTTGGTGGACTGGGAGGGCTATGGGCCCGAGCATCGACAGTGGGTGCCCCCGTCGTTTGTGTTGGACCCATCGCTCATCGCGGACTTCCACCGAGCGCACCCGGATAAGCCATCGCCAGGAGGCGCTGCTAGAGGGGGGAGTACTGTCACGCCGCGCCATTCATCAGCGGCGCCACCTGCTCACGCACCTGCTACTCGTCAGCGGCGAAGGATAAAAGCCGCCTCGCCCTGAGCGTCGGCCTGAAGCCGTAGACTTCATTTCCGTTGTATGGACTTCTACCACATTCTCTTCAGCATCCTCATCTCCGGTAAGAAGTTCACTTACCTCATCTCTCCAGTCTGCTCCCCTGTGCACAGGTGGATTCCTCGGCGGCGGACAATCCCGTCCCTCGTCTCTCCTCGCTGCTGCACCGAGCCCTGCAGGTGGCTGTCTCCCGGGCTTCCATCCTTGAAGCGCCAGTCATCTGCCCAAACAAGTAAGCTTCTCTCCCTCGCCTATTCTCCTCCCGTGTTGGTGTGTGCTCATCACCCTGTGTCTGATTTCTCCCATAGGGTTGCCGGCTGAACGGTCTCCTGCCTCTGGGTCCGAAGCAGACGCCACCACCAACACATTAACATTCCGCAGACACGCACCCAAACATCCCTGTTGTTAATAAACAGTTTGAACTACTCTGAGCCTGTGTGTGTGCGTCTCCTGAGCCGAACGTTATGTCAGTTGTGTTCTCAGCCCCATCCTCTACAGCCTCTTCACCCGTGACAAGTTGAAGCAGCAACTTGTCATGACTTGTCATGACATTTGACAATGCCCTTTTTGAGACCGTCGACAGCCATTGGATGTTACTTCGTGATAATAGCTATGAAGCGGCGGAGGAAGTGCTTAGCTTCATCAAACGCAAGCATCAGGATTGGTTCGATGAAAATGATGTAGCAGCCATCCAATTGTTGGACCGTCTTCACCGTGCCCATCTTGAGTATGTAAATGATAGGAGCTCAATTGCAAAGAAGGACACCTATCACCATGTCCGGCAGACAGAGCAGGTTTCGCTGCGTAGTATGATGGACCAGTGGTGGATTGCTAGAGCTGAGGACCTTCAGGAAGCTGCTGACAAGAGCAATGTGAAAGGGTTCTACGATGGCCTGAAGGCAGTCTACGGTCCAACATCACAGGGCAGTACGCCAATGTACTCTTCGGACAGTCAGACGCTCTTAAGGGAGCCGGCTCTCATCCTGGAGTGTTAGGTAGAACACTTTAATGGTGTCCTGAATTGCCAATCTGTGATCTCTGATGAAGCCATTGCACAGCTTCCTCAGAGACCTATCATGGAGGAGCTGAATGTCCCACCGACGGTTACTGAGATTAAAGTTGCCATCAAACAGACGTCTAGTGATAAGGCAGCTGGTGGACATAGTATCCCACCGGAAATCTATAAGTGTGGTAGTAACATCATTGTCGCCCGTCTCGCCCAGTTATTTGCCACCATATGGGAGCAGAAGGTGGTTCCACAAGACTTCAAGGATGCAATGATTGTTCACTTGTACAAGCATAAGGGAAACCGCCACTGCTGCGATAACCACAGAGGAATATCGCTCCTCGCCATCGCTGGTAAGATTCTAGCATGTGTGATCATAAACCGCCTCAATCACCATGTTGTTGACAACATCATTCCCGAGAGTCAGTGCGGCTTTCGAGCAGGACGAGGCACCATTGACATGATGTTTGCAGCCAGGCAAATACAAGAGATGTGGCGAGAACAAAATTGTGATTTGTTCATAGTGTTCGTAGACCTGACTAAGGCCTTCGACTCTGTTGGGAGAGAGGGCCTGTGGAAGCTGCTCGCCAGAGTCGGGTGTCCTCCTAAGATCGTCAGTGTCATCCGCTCATTCCACGATGACATGGTCAGACGGGTGGTTGAGAGTGGTTTAATATCCAATCCATTCTCTATCATCAATGGCACTAAGCAGGGGTGTGTTATGGCCCCGCTGCTCTTTAGTATCGTCTTCGCTGCAATGCTCCTTGATACCTTCAAGGACTGCGACAGGGGTGTAAGGATCCGGTTTCGCACTGACGGCAATGTATTCAACTTGCAACGTTTAAAGGCTAAAACAAAGACGTCATGCATGATGCTGCGAGATCTTCTCTATGCCGACGACTGTGCACTCATCGCTCACACTCTTGAAGACGCACAGTTCATCATTGACCAGTTAGCTAGAGCAACAAATCGTTATGGACTCACTATAAGTATCAAGAAGACAGAGGTTTTACATCAACCTTGTCCTGGTACGCTCCCAATAAATCCTGTTATTACCATCGGTGGCAAACCCCTCAAGGCAGTTGACAAGTTCTGCTACCTGGGGGGTACCATCTCGCAAAATGCTAAGATTGATGATGAAGTTACCCACCGCATCAGCAAGGCTAGCGCATCCTATGGACGCCTACATCATCGTCTATGGTCGAAGCGTGGCATTCGTGTAAGTACCAAGACCAAGGTCTATCGCATCGTTGTTCTATCTACACTTCTTTATGGGTGAGAGTCGTGGACAACCTATCGCCCCCATGTGAAGAAACTTGAACAGTTTCACATGCGGTGTTTAAGGAAGCTGTGTGTAATCACGTGGCGAGACAAAGTTGCCAATACAGAAGTCCTCCGCCGGTGCAATATCACCAGCATCGAGTCATTCATCATACGTTCCCAGTTGTGCTGGACCGGCCACGTTGTTCGGATGACAAATCAGCGCATTCCTAAAATCCTGTTATTTGGCCAGTTGAATGAAGGGCGGAGGTCATGGGTTGGTCAGTGGAAGCGGTATAAAGACATGCTCAAAGCCTCACTCAAGTCGTGTGGGATTGATCTTATGACATGGGAAATGCAGGCCAAGAACCGGCCCCTTTGGCGAAAGATCTGCCATGAAGGTGTTGACCCCTTCGAGAGAGAGAGATCTGCCTATTTGGATGCCCGCCATAAAGCACGTCATGGTGCCGCCCAGCAACAGAGACGTCTACAGCAGTCGTGTCATCCACTCAGCCAATTATGTACTGTACATCTGTCCCGATTGTGATATGCCATGTGGTTCACGCATCGGTCTCATCGGTCATCGCCGTCACAAGCACCCCCTTACAATTTAATGCAGCCAGAAGGCGGGAGAGCCGTCGTTGGAAACGGCTCAATCCATCATCTTCAGACCCATGACTGTGTTGCCTCCCACAAGGACAATATCATCTTAAAGTTCGCGGATGACACGGCAGTGATAGGACGCATCACTGGTGGTAATGAACCATCCTACAGGAGGGAGGTGGCCAGCCTGGTGTCATGGTGTGAGGACAACAACCTCACTCTCAACACAGACAAGATGAAGGAGATGATAGTGGACTGAGGAAGGGGAGGAGGACACCCCATCAGCCACTGTTCATCCGAAAGCTTGAGGTAGAGAGGGTGAGCAGCTTTAAATACCTGGGCATCCACATCAGCGAGGACCTTACGTGGGCACTCAACACCACAGAGCTGGTTAAGAGAGCTCAACAGCAGCTGTACTTTCTGAAGAGGCTAAAGAAGTTTGGCATGTCCCCCAAGATCCTCAACAATTTCTACAGCTGCATCATCGAGAGCATCTTGACCAACTGCATCACTGCGTGGTACAGCAGCACTACTGCCCTGGACCGCAAACGCCTGCAGAGAGTGGTGAAGACAGTGGAGAAGATCATCAGGACTCCAGTCCCCTCTCTGCAGGGCATCTACTACTGCAGAGTCCAAAGGAGAGTTGCCGCCATCCTCCAGGACCCCACCCACCCCCAGCACAGAATGTTCACACTTCTACCCTCAGGCTGGAGGTATAGAAGTGTGAAATGCAGGACATTCAGACTAAAAAACTCCTTCTTTCCCACTGCCATCAGACTCCTGAATAAATAACAAACTCTGGCATAGCTTTGCAAATAGAAATTCACACACTGGTTCCTAAATTTGCACATTGCTCACTTGCACAGTGTACATTGTCTCACCCCGTCTCATCTCCATATCATCTCTGCTGCTAAATTATCATTGTACAGTCTACTGGGTATTATCATTACAGAGAAATTCCAACACTGGGTGCTACTTTGTACATTGCTCATTTGCACATTGCTCATTTGCACACTGTACGTAGGCTTATGCCATCTCAGGTTCATATAATCTCTGATATTAATATACTATTGTTCATTATAATTATCCAGTGAATTTTCAATTTTCATTCTTCTTGTTTCCTCTAGTTTAACTGCTTTCACTGCTTTCACTGTCCTAATTGCCTAATGTGTGTTATTAGTATTCATTAGTATTAGGTGTGTTATTACCTTATTAGTATTGATGTGTATCTGTTACCTTGGCATTTGTTCGGAGAGCAGAGTAAGAATTTAATTTCTCAGGAAATGTGTTTCTTAACTGTGCACATGATAATAAAGCCTTTGAATCTTGAATCTTGATGAGCTACTTCATATTATTAATTGTAAGACTCAAGCAGATGAGTGTCCGATGCCAGACAAGCCAGAGTTGCAAAAATATGCCCCTGTCTGGAGTCAGTTGCATGTGCAGGAGTCAAGCTTGGTGAGGGTCCCTCCTGCTTATTTAGATACAACTCAAATACAAGTGGTTCTTCGTCATTCCCTGATACCTAAAGTTTTGGCACAGTTGCATGATGATGTTACCAGAGGTCATTTGGGGGTGTAGGAGTTGTAAGGGAAGGTTAAGGACCGGTTTTATTGGCCTGGGTGGTTTGGGGATGTTAAACAATGGGTAAAAGTGTGTTGACTGCTGTTCTTATAAGAGCCAGGGGAAGCAACCATGCACCCCTCTGCAGCCATTAGTTACACTTTCGAACATGTAGCTCTCAGTATATTGGGTCCTCTTCCAGAAACTGCTCAGAAAAATAGGTATATCCTCGTTGTGGGTGACTATTTTTCAAAATGGACTGAAGCTTTTCCCCTTTTGAACCAGGAGGCTGGTACTATTGCTGGAGTCTTAACCAAGGAGTGGGTTTGTCGGTTTGGGGTTCCCCGCGGTGTCCAGTCAGATCAAGGACAAAATTTTGAGTCTACCTTGTCTAAGGAAATGCGTAGATTGTTGCACATTGATAAAACCTGTACATCTCCATACCACCCTCAGTCAGATGGCCTTATTGAGCGCTTCGATTGTACTCTGTTATCAATGTTGATATTTTTTATTGATGAAAACCAGTTGAACTGGGATAAACTCATGCTTTATGTAATGGTGGCATATCGGAGTAGTGTTCATGCTAGTACTGCTTTTACTCTCTACAAAGTTTTGCTTGGACGTAAAATTGTTTTGCCGGTTGATGTTATGCTCAATCTTGAAACTCAAGAGTGTTTTTCATCTGCTAGTGACTGTCTCTAGGCTCAATGAAACATCATCCACAGGTGTAGAAGCTGTAAAAAGACATCACACCAGGGCTTCTGAACGATGGAAGAAATTTTATGACTTCAGGGCCAACTTTCAGTATTTTATTGAGGGTGAGGTAGTTTGGGTACAGGACAAGGCTAGAAAGTGGGGCCTGTTCCCAAAACTACAAAGAAAGTTTAAGGCCCCTTTTAGAGTGATTGAGAGGGTGACAGATGTGCTCTATAGACTGGTACCAGTAGAGGGGAGCCCTGGGAGTGTGGTTCATTTCAACAGACTTAAGCCTGTTTCTTTTTCTTGGGCAGAGGACAGCAATACAGGCTCCAGAAGGGCTGGTCGACCCATTTTCATGCCAGTCAGACCTTCAAGATGACCGCAGTCTGACATGCAGTTGGGTTCAAGTTGGGTCCATCATCGTCGGTGATCGGATTTGGGGATGCCTGGACAAGAGTCACCTGTTTCAAGCCATTCTCTGCCATCTGCCATGTCATCAGGAACCAGTGGGGGTGCAGGAGAGCTCTTCTACAAACTGCAGTAACTCTCATGCAAGTTCATATCTTCACCCAGAGGTTTCATCCCCACTTTCCTCCAGAGAAGGAGAGAGGACAGTGTTGACTAGTTCTAGTGGACGGCCTGCACAACATCGCAAACTGCTGGCCTGGACTCAAGATTATCAAATGTCAACACAGTGACTTGAGGACGAGTCCTTTTCATCAGGAGGGGGGAGAGTGTGGTGTAATTGGATTATTGGACCTGCCGGGGTTGTGAACTGATGAGACACAGCTGCAGCTGATTGTGTGGCTGCACCAAAGGACTCAAAAGACCAAAGTGTCAGTCTTGGTGTGTGTCTGGAGAGCAAGTGACTGTATATATGGCTGCGTTTATCTGGGGGGAGGGTGCGTCGTGGCTGGTAAGGGCCGCTGCCGCAGAAGATAGAAAGGTAGGCAGTAGTGTTACTGTGTTAGGAGGGGAGGCTTGTGCCTCCTTTAGATAGCCAGGTTTGGGTTAATTAGGAGCATTAGCCGCCTGAGCTCTCCAGTTTTGGCCATCACCTTCAGCACACCGCTGTTGGTGCTTCCTGCTGCTGTGTGTTTCTATTGACTTTAGCGTGCCACTATCAGCGTCTGCCCACCACCTACTGTGCTGTCCAACGAGCTGTTTAGAATCTCGACGATCGTGCAAGTTATGTCCACCATCTTTATCCATTTGAATAATTGTATATTTTAATAGTGTAGGGGTTACAGCACTGCATTATTTTAATATTTACTGAAATAAAGACATGTTATTTTCACTGTTACTCTCTGGCTGAGTGTTGTCCTTGGGTATTTGACAATACTCTCCATACAGACCCACATTTATTGCAATATGTATATGGTGACATAGCGCAAAATGAGTATCAAAGAGCAGGAAATGCCAGCTGCATGTCACCACTGACAAGCTAGCAAACCTTCATGAGTGTCATAAACTGGCCCGGCAGGGGTGGACGGAGACCCAAATGCTAACTGTGAGTTTGAGTTTGAGTTTGTCTGATCTATGAGATCAGACATCAGGAGAAAATAATAATAATAAGCAATCAAGCCAAAGACAAGAGAAAATACAAAACCAAGCGATGCTAATAATATAATATACATAAAAACCCATATACAAAAAGAGAGGAGAGGATGAAGACGAGGGTAGGCTCATGTCCACAACCAGGAAGATATAATTAGAAGTACAAAATGATCACAAACGCATAATAATAAAAAAAAACAAGCTTATAATGACCCCGGGCACATAATAAAAACAAACAGGACTATAGTAATTAAACTAAGAACAGAGGAACTCCCAAAACAGATAAATACATGGCAAACTCACATAACAACATACAGATAAATACAAAACAGAAATGGGGAAATTACAGAAAATAATCAAACACAAACTGAAAGCATGAGCATGGTGCTCTCCTCCGTGCTCAGCATCACGACAATGAGTGAATAGGAATTCTACCAAAAAAACCTCTGGGTCCCAGGATCAAAAATTTAAAAATGAAAAAAGGCTTAATTTGATGTTGTGGCGGTTCGTTTTAACCCCACAACAGACTAAGGACACTCAGCCCTCTTTTCTCTGTTTTCCTGCTGCACTACTGAGATGCAATGTGCCATTCATGTATTTGTGATGCAAACATGCATGTGTTGTGATGTAATGCGCCATTCTGTATAGTGTGCATATGGCTTGTCCTTACTGTGCTTTTTCTGAACATCTTACATATGTAGATGTGCTTTGGTGTATTAATGTCTACAGGTAGACGAGTTTCTTCTGTCTCACCCCTGGATGTTAATTATTGCCTTTCATCCATTGTACTCATGTGTCCTGTCCTTACTGTGACCTAGAGACTCAGATCAATATGTAGATGTGCCTGTTAGCCTCTTTGTCTTGCACCTAGAGTGAGGTCTAGCTAATCTGCCCATTGTGATGTATGTCTTACAAATGCAAATACCTCCTGCCTGTTCGGTTATTGCTTTGATCATTCTAACTGTGGGGTATGTCCCTTTGATGTATTGTTATGGTCAAGTATTTAAGGTGCAACTCTGTAACGCAATCTCTCTCTCTCTCACTCACACTTCAACCTCTGCTGCAGGACACAGACTATGTGTCCCCTCTTCACTGAGAGCCTGAGGAATTCGGCTTCAGCCTGCTCACGCTATGGGCTGGAGCCGAGTTCCCGTGACGGCGGTATGATTAATAAAACCTGCTTAAAACCACAGCATAGCTGCTTATTTTTTCATGCCGCCGCACTGGTGACCCCTCGAACACGCACACATTTTGTGCGAATGCAACCTTCCGAGCTGGACAGCCGCACAGCTGCGCTGGTGACCCCTTGAAGACGCACACGTTTTGTGCGACGCAGCCTTCTGATTTGGATGGCCACGCCGGCGAACCGACGCTGAAAAAAACGAGCGGCCAGCGAACGCAACACCCGGGCATGAATGCTCCGTCGCAGCGGCCTACTGGTCCGCCCTCCCTGCGGCTTCAGGGAGACTTCGACGCGGAGCCAACACAGGCGAGCCGTTCTCCGGACATCACCCACGACCGGGTAAACTGCAGAAAACGTCATGGCGCGACCCTCGCCTGAGATCGGGACGTCCATGCTGGACCGGCCGCTCTCACTGAGAGCGCACGCACCTCGTCCTCTCTCCACGACGGCAACCTCCAGGGCCGACGGAGAGCGCAGCGCGTGGAACTGAACGCACCATGGCCGCACGAGCGACAACGATCGTCTCCTCCCTCTCACCGCTCCAACGCAGCTGCACGAGCCCGGGGCACAAAGATCGTCTATTGCCTCGCACCGCTCCAACGCGTCTCCACGAGCCCGAGGGACAGAGATCGTCTATTTCCTCTCACCGCTCCAACGCACCATGGCCAATCTACAGCAACAGCTCAACCTGGATTTTATCGGCGCCGTCTGCGCTGATCTCCGCCAAGTTTCTGCACCCTGACTCGCCACTCCAGCGGCCCACCCACGCACTGAACCCCCGCTCACGCATCGGGGAGTTACAAGGACGGCGCATCACGCACGGGACAAGTAACGGCTCCACAGACTGCCTTCCTCCTTCGCCGCTGCCTTTCAGGGCTGCTCGCTCACCTGAGGCACGCATGCAGCATGATCGAAGGATTTATTAACAGTCTCAGCCACGCCAGAGACCGCCATCATCCTCCGCCGCTGCTCACAGGACCTTCAGGGCTGCTCGTTCACCTGAAGCAAGCACGCAGCTTGCCACTGGATTTTTTAATGGTCTTAGCCACGGCACAACGGGATTTCAGCCGTCAGCTGTTCCCGGGAGCTTTGGGGTTGCTTCAGCACCCAAAGCCAACAGTCCCTATGCTTTGTTTACTTTTTTTCTTACAGCCACCCCTGCTTTTCTTCATGGCCACGAGAGGAGTCAGAGACTAATTTTTCTTCTGGTGATCTCCGCACGTGCAACGGACAACCCCTCGACGTCGCGGAGCAGCAAGCAATTTTTGCGCGGCTCAGGACGATTTCACAGCTCCTGCCGGCACTTCCTACCCCTCCCCTCCCTCCCCCTCCGCCTGCAGCGAGCTTCTCCCACAGCTCGCTCACACAGATGGATTATCGAGGTCGCGGCCCCCTACTGCGTCCTCTGGGGGGGAGCGTGTGTGGCGGTTCGTTTTAACCCCACAACAGACTAAGGACACTCAGCCCTCTTTTCTCTGTTTTCCTGCTGCACTACTGAGATGCAATGTGCCATTCATGTATTTGTGATGCAAACATGCATGTGTTGTGATGTAATGCGCCATTCTGTATAGTGTGCATATGGCTTGTCCTTACTGTGCTTTTTCTGAACATCTTACATATGTAGATGTGCTTTGGTGTATTAATGTCTACAGGTAGATGAGTTTCTTCTGTCTCACCCCTGGATGTTAATTATTGCCTTTCATCCATTGTACTCATGTGTCCTGTCCTTACTGTGACCTAGAGACTCAGATCAATATGTAGATGTGCCTGTTAGCCTCTTTGTCTTGCACCTAGAGCGAGGTCTAGCTAATCTGCCCATTGTGATGTATGTCTTACAAATGCAAATACCTCCTGCCTGTTCGGTTATTGCTTTGATCATTCTAACTGTGGGGTATGTCCCTTTGATGTATTGTTATGGTCAAGTATTTAAGGTGCAACTCTGTAACGCAATCTCTCTCTCTCTCACTCACACTTCAACCTCTGCTGCAGGACACAGACTTTGTGTCCCCTCTTCACTGAGAGCCTGAGGAATTCGGCTTCAACCTGCTCACGCTATGGGCTGGAGCCGAGTTCCTGTGACGGCGGTATGATTAATAAAACCTGCTTAAAACCACAGCATAGCTGCTTATTTTTTCATGCCGCTGCAACGTGGTTTTTCAAAAGAGGAAACCGGTTTGTGCTGCCAGCAAGCTAGTTAATCTTCATGAATGAGCGGGAATTGTGCCGAAAAAACTCTGTTCCAGGATCAGAAATTTAGAAATGAAAAAAAAAAAGAAGCTTAATTTGATGTGGTTTTTCAAAGGAGGAAACAGGTTTGTGCAAGCTAGCTAACCTTCATGAGTAAGCGGGAATACCCCAGACAAGATAGCTAACCTTAACAAGTGAGTGGGAATGCTGCAGAAAAACTCCATGTCCTAGGAAACAAAGATTTGAAAAAATAGAAAACATTTAATCTGAGGTGAGTTTCCAGGGTGAGAAATGGCAGTGTGCCACTGCAAACAAGCTAGCTAACTTTCATGAATGAGGGGGAATTCTGCCAAAAAAACTCTTGAGTCCCAGAACAGAAGATTTAAAAATTCATGTGTTTTATGGTGGTTAATGACCTTGTTAAGATGTCGTGGTGACTAGATGAAAAACAACAATGAATGATTATTTGAAGAGGCAAGATTCACACACTGAACTGGGTCCTGGCCAAGATTCTAATTGGGTGAAGGGCTCAGCAGTTGTCCAATGCAGGGTCATTTCATGGTTTTTCAGGGCCCTATGCAGGATTGCTCTTTGGGGCCTCCTAGTGCATCAGTCTGGTAACAAAAGAAAATGGGCTTCCCATTTCCCAGCAGCCCTTGTGGGTGATGAGACATAATAAATGATGGAAAATAAGCATCATCTCCTTAGTTAGACTGTACTCTGTGTTAAGGTATGGATGCTGTGGCATTTGAGTTTTAACTTTTATGCATGATTGTCTTTGAGACTAGAAAAGCACTATATAAGTACAGGTCCTTATCCCTTGTGACTGTAACTTTGCTGCGCCGTGAGTTGTAGTGGATTTATTTAAATTGGGTTTTATAGGTGTTTTATTATTGGTACAGGTATTAATGTAAATATGAATGTGAGTAGGGATGAAAATTTCCGACTGTTACATCCTCATAGGGCACCAGTCCAGATAATGGTCAGTTTTATTAACAATTCTTTATTTGTACCAATTATGAATCAGTCTCAAAAAAACCCTTGTGATTTCTTGTCTGCTGATAATCAAGAAGACGAACATGAAATCAAACAATAACTTCGATATGTTTTTCAATAGTTTAATAAGAAATGTCAAAATAGGTTAACACATTTGGATGATTTTAAAACAAAGAATTCAATGGTTATTGAATTACTGAGCATCACATGTGAATCAAACATTTGTGGAACCAAATAAACCATAGTTTAACTTGGCAATATACTGGAAATTGGAAAACCATAAAATAGCACTGGTCAAGAAAAGTGAATGCAATTTTATGAAGAAAATGATGATTAAACTATTTCATAAAAAGGAAAATTGGTGTTACTCTGAAAAGGAATGGAAATTAATGAAAAGACAAAATGCATTTTGACATTCTGATAGGAGTTTGCATGAAATTAAATTTAAAGAACTTACACCAGGAATATTCTGCAGAATTAAGTTTAAATTGAACAACAGACCATCGGCCACAGAGTCAGATCACATCCCTGGTGGCAGAAGGGCTCCCTCGTGCCAACCTTGATTCAACTGGATGTCCATGGATTCTGTTGCTGGAGAGGCTGATAGATTCTCCCACAAGGTCGTGCTCCTGAGATCGCAATTCGGCCGTTCTTCAGCAAGCTGGGCAAGGTCTCCTCTTATGCACAGAAAAAGAAATTGTTTATTGTACAACGTCCCATCAGAGAGTCAAATTGAGACAAACACAAGCCATATATCCGTTTCTTCTGATGTATTGTGGCTGGAATGAGTTGGTTTATGCTTAGAAAAAAAAATCAAACAAAATCGTCTTGCACGGTGATTTAAAGAAAATGATTAAAATAAAGAAAAAGTGAACTTTAAAGAAAAGAAAAATAATTTTCACAGAGCATGGGAGGCTCCGGGCCTACTTGAAGATAGGAAAAAAAAAAAAAAAAGGAAGAGCAGAAAATGCTCCTAATAGCGTGACCACCGCCCGAAAACTAAGACAAAATGGCAGATTTTTTTTGGGTGGGACAGAATTTCACTGGCTTTCATGAAAACTGAGCTGAACCAATTATATGGAGTTTCTTTTGTTCACAGAAGTCATAAATGGCCTAAAAAGCAAATGCAGTGAAGCCTGGAGGCCCACTGGTCATTTCAAAGTTCAGGGCAGTGTGGGTCTCCCAGCAGAAAGAGGAGGGGGAAATCTGAGATGAGAGAAACTTGATATGGAAAGTGAAATCCTCCTGTACACATATATGCTGCTGAATAAAGCATACATTCTTTAAACTTTAGTGACTAAGATATTCTACTCAATAATAAGGGAACAAACAATGTGTCTACATTGTAACTGTGATTAATTTGTGGTAGCATGCAAAAATTAATTTCTTCCTGAAAATAAAGCAACACATATCAATAAAAGCATTTCAAACCACAGCTGTCCATTCCAGAGTTCAGCCAAGTCTTCAGTAGCAGAAACTGAAGAATATGAATTAATCCATTTGATCATAACTCAGAAATTCCACTGCAGGGAGAGAGGAAAAAAATTTGATATTCCCGAGTCGTCCACCAGATGGAACTGCAAAACTGTCTGGTTGTTTAATGGAGAATCTTGACTTTCTAGTCTGGAATATATCAACCATAAACATGTCATTTTGGGACATTCCTTTGGCGAATAGATGAAAAGGGAGAGTGACTTCTAAGTCCTGGAGAAGGGATTAACTTCCACTTTATGGCCGATGGGTTGTGTTACAGCTCTGGTGCTTAGGTGAGAAAAACAGTTCTTGACCAGACTTTTGAGTTGAAGTGATTTTCTTCAGCAAAGAATGATTTTATAGATTGGAACCAAAGGGGTTGACACTACAAGTATAAGGGCTATATGCATACACTGCCCTGTGGAGGAAATGGCTAAGGTCAAAAGAAAGCTAAGCAGTGAAGACAAGGCAATACAGCAAAAGTTACCTTTCCTTTGGATTTACTTCCACTGGGGATCACACTGCACCAAGACGTTATTCTTGGTGTGTGGGGAAAAACTATCCAACAGTGTCATGGCCCCATGCAAACTTAAATATCATCTCCAAACAAAACACCCATCACTAAAGTGGACAGCATGACATCAACAGTGAATGAGAGTATGGAATGTTTAACAATTGAAATTACAATGGAAAATAGAAAAAAACATAATAGTAAGTTGTACAGTATATATAGAGCACCGGGATCTGATATGGAAAAATTTAGAAATGGTATGGAAAAGATGTATACAAAAATAAGACTAAAAGATATCTTTATTTGTGGTGACTTTAATATAGATTTAATAAAAACAAAACAACATAAACCAACTGAAGATTTCTTAGATACAATGTATAGCCTAACCTTATTTCCAAAGATTACAAAACCTACAAGAATAACGACACACTGTGCTACCTTGATAGACAACATTTTTACCAATGTTATTGAATATAATATGGTGAGTGGTATACTAATAAATGACATTAGTGACCACCTGCCTGTATTTGTTTCTTTAGATATTAATTATGGGGTTAATGAGAGTAATAATAATAATAAACCATGTAAAAAGATTATTTAGATTTTTTTTTTTTTTTTAGATTTAGTATATTTTATTGATCCCCAGAGGGGAAATTGAGGGTCACCCACCACCTGGATAGATGAAGCAGCCATGATACGGCGCTATCCCTTAACCATTCACACACACATTCACACCTAGGGCCACTTTAGAGTCTCCAATTAACCTAACCTGCATGTTTTTGGCATGTGGGAGGAAACCGGAGAAATCCCGGGGTAAACCCACGCATACACGGGGAGAACATGCAAACTCCACACAGATCACTGTTGGTCGGGGGCTGGGATCGAACCCACGATCCCCCGGCCAAGGGTAAACTGTGCTGCCGCAGTGCTAACCACTGCGCCACCGTGCAGCCCATATAAAAGAATACGAACAGAATCAATGCTTTAAAAGATGACTTAATGTTACAGAATTGGAATGTTGTCTACAGAGAGAAAGAAGTGGACTTGGCATATGATAAATTTATTGATATATTTAAATCATTGTATGATAAAAACTGTCCAATTAAAGAAATTAATAAAAAACAAATACAAAAATTGCCTGTGGTTAACCAGGGGGCCACGAAATGCTTGTAAAAAGAAAAATTATCTCTATAAAAATTTCATTAAGTTAAGAACCAAAGAATCTGAAAAAAAGATATAAAACATATAAAAATAAATTAACTCAAATAATACAAACTAGTAAAAAATTATACTTTAGGAAACTGTTAAATGAAAACAAAAATAATATAAAAGGAGTCTGGGATATATTAAATAAATTAAGGAAAAATGGAACGAAGAAAATGACATATCCAGAGTATTTTACTGGTAATTGTGGTGATAATTATGATAAGAACATGGTAGTAAATAGAATGAATAATTTTTTTGTAAATATTGGACCAGAGTTGGCAGCAAAAATTTCAAACCAAGGAAGAAACACCGTGAGTGAGACATTGATTGGAAATAACCCTCAGTCAATCTTTCTCTCAGCAATGGATGAACTAGAGGTAAAATCTGTTGTTGAAAAGTGTAAAAATAAATTATCTGCTGATTGTGATGGTATTGATATGGCACTAATAAAAAGAACTGTTGATGGCATATTAAAACCATTTACATATACTGTATTTGTAATCTATCATTTCAAACTGGCTCATTCCCGCAGAAAATGAAAATAGCAAAAGTAATACGATTATTCAAGGAAGGAAATAAACACCGCTACACAAACTACAGACCAGTATCGCTCCTCCCACAATTTTCAAAGATTCTGGAAAAACTTTTCAACAACAGATTAGAAAACTTTTTAAATAAACACGATGTGCTTAATCAGAATCAATATGGATTTAGAGCAAAGAGTACAACATTGTTGGCAATAATGGAAGCAACAGAGGAAATAATAAATGTATTAGATCAAGGAAAATATGCAATTGGTGTATTTATAGATTTTAGAAAAGCATTTGATACAATAAATCATTCAATACTTCTTGATAAACTGCAATTGTATGGTATTAGGAGAATGGCTCTGAATTGGGTTACAAGTTATTTATCTGAGAGACAACAGTTTGTGAAGATAGGAGAATATCTGTCTGGGTGTATGGGAATTGCCTGTAGGGTCCCCCAGGGGTCAGTATTGGGCCCCAAATTATTTAACATATATATAAATGATATATTCCAAGTTTCTAAATTATTAAAAATAGTATTATTTGCTGATGATACTAATATATACTGCTCAAAAAAATTAAAGGAACACTTTGAAAACACATCAGATTTTAATGGGAAAAAACAAGCTGGATAGAAATTGTGGCAGGCTAGTCCAGCTTACTCAAATTAAAAAGTGTTCCTTTAAAAAACTAGAAAAGCACTCGGAGAGCGCAGACCTCCGCCAAGCGCCACAGTTCCCCCCATACAGTGTTTGTGTGTACGTTGTCAGATTCCTTGACCATGAAAACATCTGAGTAGCAATTGGATTCACAATGACAGGATTAGTGGTTCAGTAGTAAAAGCATTACCTCCTTGGCGGAGGTAATAAACTGAAGCGTTGGTGTTGTGTCCATGTCCTGCATCTGCAAACTCCCAGGCTGGGGGCGTTGCAATTGAATGAATGAATGAATTAGTCTTTATTTCGAATAGATTAAGAGTACAGGTTAAAAGAAAGTGAATAATATAACAAAGGGGGTAATAAAATCCAACAAGGTCAAATTAGACAATAGCTCCTCTGATTATACAGTTCAACATAAGTTATCCGAAATATGTGATGGCTGAATCCGCAGCTTATATTGCCCACCCATGTTCCATCCAAGAATTCAAAAGAAAAAACAAAAGAAGTCATGACACAACTGCGTACAACCCACAGGCCAATGGGTTATGTGAGCGTTTTAGATCACTGAAAGCAGCACTGAGGGCTTCACTGACGGATGCCAATTAGGTAGACGGGTTGGCATGGGTTTTATTCAAAATTCAAACGTTTATTTCAAACTCAGGGTTCATATTAAATGCAGAACTAAAAGGAGTAGAAAATAAATAAATAAATAAATAAAAGTATATACAGATCAGCAGACAGTCGGCGGTCTTGTAACAACAATAACATACAATATTGGACTCAGTATAAAACGGAACGCCACCACTTCCAAATGCTTTAGTGTGAGTGACGAGTTGACAATTGCTGATATAAGATGATTGTTACATGGCAGCAACCTTCTCATCAAACTGTAAACATCGTTATGTATCAACTCGCCAAAAGACGGAATGTTCACAGACACAAACATCTTGCTTGCACTCGACCTTCGTGGTACATCTAATCTTTATCTTTATTGGGGTTGCGCTCCGCGGCCAAAGATGATTTGGAAACTTCCCCGGCAGAGAGCTTCTTTTTGCGGAGCTACTATGGCTGACCGGGGAATTTCTGCCGAATAATCCAGCGGCGGACAGCTGCCCGTCTCAGCTTTTGCAGCGTCGCGCAAACACAGTTTTCCGTGTGCTTTTGTGCCTAAAACGTTGAAGAAGGCGGAGTTTATGTTGGTCAGACACGATGACCAGCGCCCTCCATTGCGCCTGCGCACATGTTGAAAATAGCCGTATGTCACAGTGTTAAAGAATGCTTTAAAAAATTCCTGTATCCAGACGGTGATCCGGATCATCCCCAAAATTTAATCAGTTCTTCCTTGTACCATTTCCAGCAACACCTGAAAGTTTCATGGAAATCCGTCCAAGACTTTTTGAGTTATCTTGCTAACCAACAGACAGACAGACAGACAGACAAACAGACAAACACACAGACAAACCCCGGCAAAAACATAACCTCCTCCTGGCCTTTTCGGCCTGGCGGAGGTAATTAAAGGAACACTTTTTAATCTTATTCCTAATTTTATCCAGCTTATTTTTTCCCATTAAAATCTGATGTGTTTTCAAAGTGTTCCTTTAATTTTTTTGAGCAATATATTTTATTCTGGAAATAATTATAATCAACTAATCCATACTCTAAATAATGAATTAAATAAGCTTAAAAATGGATGGATGGTAATAAATTATCACTAAATATAGATAAAACTAAGGTAATGATATTTGGTAATTGTAAAAATAAAGAAGATATACATATTCATATAGATAATGTAATTATTGAAAATGTTAAGGAGATCAAGTTTTTGGGTGTAATACTAGACAATAAAATTAGTTGAAAACCACACGTCAGATACATACAAAACAAAGTGGCAAAAAAATATCGCAATTATAAATAAGATTAAGCAAGTCCTAGATTACAAATTGCTTCATATTTTGTATTGCTCATTAGTACTTCCATACTTGACCTATTGTATAGAAGTCTGGGGTAACAATTATAAAAATACACTTAATTCATTGCTAATATTACAAAAAAGGGCAGTCCGTGTTATACACAAAGTTGGGTATCTTGAACATACTAATTTATTGTTCATACATTCAAAGCTATTGAAATTATGGGATCTGGTTGATTATTATACAGCACAATTAATGTTTAAAGTCAGTAAAAACCTTTTGCCACACAATATACAAAATCTTTTCAGTGAGAGAGAAGGGAAATATAATTTATGGGGGAACACAAAATTTAAAATGCACCTAGTAAGATCTACTAGGAAAGGTTTTTGTATGTCTGTGTGTGGGATAAAATTGTGGAATGGGTTGGGGGAGAAACACAGGCAATGTCCAAACATCCATATATTTAAATCAACATATAAAGAAATGATTTTTGAGCAATATAAAAATAAAGGACAGTAACATTACAATGTGTCTTCAATGAAGAAAGGTTGTTATTGTGAATATACAGTATATGCTGAGTACTGTTATTATTGATATCATTATTACTGGAATTATAGTGTTAGGATTGTTGTTGGGATGGAATTGTTTGGAGTATTGTATAGGCCAGGTGGTATTATTATTATTATTATTGTTGTTGTTGTTGTTGTAACTACCATATGGCTACCTATTATTATGGTTGTTATTATTATTATATGGTTACTTATTACGCATAGGTATTGTAAGCCATGTGGGGGTATATGGTGGTATATACCGTAAGGTGATTGTGATGATGATGGTGTTGTCTATGATTGTATTGAACATACCAGAAGTATTTATTTATTATTGTTACAGTTATTGTCCGAATAACTATAAATATTGTCCGAATATATTGTCAAATCCGAGGAGGAATATGTGTCCCTCGTGCAGGTAAATGACTTACTGCAACAGCAAAAAGAACTGCTTTCTGCATTGTTAAACCAACAACAGGAAACTTTCAAAAGCCTCATCAAAGTGATCATGGACTCAGCTAATGCAAGAATGGACACGATGACAAGAGAGTTGCAGGACATTAAAACCAGTCTACAGTTCACCCAGAAAGACGTAGATGACATAAAAGCCGATTTGTCTAAACAAGCAGACCGCAACAATGTACTGCAATCAGATGTTTCTAAAGTGTGTGACTGTTGACTATCACCGACAAATTTGAATATCTGGAAGGACAATCCCGGACAAATAATCTAGATTTTGATGGTGTTGTGGAGACACCAGGAGAGACCTTGGCCGACACGGAGGAGAAGATTAAAAATATTCTCATGAAGAAACTACAGTTACCACCAGGGATCGAGATGGAGAGAGCCCACTGCACCGGGAAACCTGGAGGAGAAAGACCGAGGCCCATTGTGGTCAAGTTCCTGTGGCACAAGGACAGGATGACCATTCTTCAAAGAGCCAAGTCCCTCAAAGGAACAAAAATCTTCATCAATGAGGACTTCACTGATTTGGTAAGAAGGAAGAGAAAAGAATTAATGCCAGAGCTGTAGCTGCAAGAACACGGGGGGACATAGCCTACTTAAGGTATGACAGACTCAATATTCACCCACGCCACCCCCGTAACAGTACACCAAAATCAATGGAGCCAAAAATCAACTAGAAATTTTATAAACTTTTATAGGAAATAACCTCATTTTTAAAGGGTACGAATATACTGAGCATAAGCCACACAGTGTTGAATATGAAACCGATCCTGAAAATCACTTTTTCAACAGTATAAAGCATCAGTGTAAATACTTTAGCTCAGACCAACTAAAAAATACAATTTCTGACCAATCATTGTCAATAATACACTTTAATAGTAGAAGTCTCAACATGAATTTTTCCCAAATCCAGGACAGTTTGTTGCAATATAACACAAATTTTTCTGCTGTTGCAATTTCTGAGACTTGGCTAAAAAATGACCAACTTCATACAGTGCAAATGAGAGGCTATGATTTATTTACCACAAGCAGGTCAAAAAAAAGGGATGGTGGTGTTGCTTTATATATCAGGTCCTGCTACCAAAGCCAAGTTGTAGATAATATGTCTTTTGAAATGGAAAACATCATGGAGTGTGTAACTGTGGAATTAATTACAACTAAAAAAACCCATCATAATAAGTTGCATTTATAGAGCACCGGGTACTGATATTGACATTTTCAAAGAAAAATTGTCTGAGCTTTTCAGTGCAGTAAGTAATAAGAAGCTGGTATTTATTTGTGGAGACTTCAGTATTGACTTATTAAATCCAAATGACCATATCCAAACAAGTGAATTCATAAATTCCATGTTTTGTATGGATTTCTACCCTTCAATAACATACCCTACTAGAATAACAACACATTCAGCAATGCTTATTGATAACATTTTCACAAATGTCACTGAGGGGAATGTAACTGCTGGTCTTATTATCAATGATGTGACAGACCATCTGCCTGTTTTTGTTTCTTCACACACTGATGTAACACATAACATTGAAATAGATAAGGTTTTTAAACGACATGTAACAGAAACAGCAATCAACAATCTTAGAAATGATCTAAAAATACAAGACTGGAACGGTGTTTATGTTGACGATATTGATACAGCATATGGAGAATTTGGCTCTATTTTATCACAACTATATAATAAACACTGCCCTCTAGTGGTAAAGGAAACTAAAGTTAAATACAGAGACAAGCCTTGGATCACCAAGGGCCTGCAAAATGCTTGTAAAAAGAAAAACTTGTTATACAAAAACTTTCTGAAATTAAGAACTGTGGAAGCAGAAAAGAAATACAAGACTTATAAAAATAAACTCATTAGTATTTTAAGATCGAGTAAAAAACATATTACAGTAAATTATTGGAAAATAACAAAACTAATACATATAATATATGGAAGGTGTTAAATAATATAACAAAGAGAGGAAAACTAAATTCCAACCACATCTCTTATTTAAATTCAGATAATGGAATAATCAATGAAAATAGCTTGATCTCCAACACGTTTAATGAATATTTTGTTAATATAGGAAAAAAGATCGCCAACTCCACTGTATCATCAGCAAATATAAGTGGTGCTGACAATGTCGTCAACATAAACGCTTACGCAATGTTTATGAAAGAAACAGATGAAAAAGAAATTCTTGACATTGTTAACAAATTCAAAGACAAAAAATCAACTGATTGTAATGATTTCAGTATGTTCTTGGTTAAATATATTATTGATTGTATTGTTAAACACTTCACTTTCATATGCAACATGTCACTTACTGCTGGTAAATTTCCAAAGAAAATGAAAATAGCAAGAGTCATTCCTCTGTATAAGACTGGTGACAAACACTCATTGTCATACTACAGACCCATCTCCTTGTTACCTCAGTTCTCCAAAATACTGGAAAAAATATTTGTTAAGAGAATAAATGCTTTCATTGACAAGCACAATATACTCTGTGAACAACAGTATGGATTCAGGAAGAACCGGACCACCTCACTGGCACTCATGGACTTTGTTGAACAGATTACGGATGCAACAGATAGAAGAGAATACACAGTTGGAATATTTCTGGACTTACAAAAGGCATTTGATACAGTTGACCATAAATTACTCCTCAGTAAATTACATAAGTATGGCATCAGAGGAATTGCTTTTGACTGGTTACACAGCTATCTAGAAGACAGATATCAATATGTTCATGTGAATAATACAGACTCTGAGTTGCTGAAGATGACGTGTGGGGTATCACAGGGTTCTGTGCTTGGTCCATTGCTGTTTATTTTGTATATTAATGATTTATGTTCTGTGTCTAAATTGCACAAGTGTATTTTATTTGCAGATGACACAACTTTTTTTGTAGTGGAGAAAATCTTAAGCAGCTTCTGGATTCAGTAGAAAATGAACTTAAACAAATCAATCAATGGTTCACTGCCAATAAATTATCTATTCACCTTGGAAAAACAAAATGTATAATATTTGGAAACTGCAAATTATATAATCACAGAAAAATTAAAGTAAACAATGTTGAAATTGACACAGTTTTCGAAACCAAGTTCCTTGGGGTCATTGTTGATAACAAACTAAACTGGAAATCACACATAAATTGACATTGTCATATGTCAATTTAGTTGTCATATGACAATGACATACTGTGTGGAGATCTGGGGAAACACATATAAAACAAACACACTTAATCTTTTTACTACAGAAAAAAGCCGTATGCATTTTATCAAAGAAACCTTACTGTGAACCAACAAATCCAATATTCATTCAATTACATACTCTTAAATTTAGAGATCTGGTAGATTATAATGTCATTCAAATCATGTACAAAGCAAATAATAACCAATTACCTGTAAATATTCAGAGACTGTTTAAAAGAAGGGAAAGCAAATATGAGCTAAGAGGTAACTCTGTTTTTAATAAGCCAAAAGTTAGAACAAATTCAAAGTATCATTGCATGTCTGTCACTGGAGTTAAACTGTGGAACTGTTGCTCTGAAAACATTAAAACATGTTCAACTCTGAAGCAATTCAAAAAATTGTACAAAGATGAGAAAATCTCCCAGTATCTCACTGTAAACGCTGGGAGATAAATTTGTAATAACTTAAAGGGCTTTTTGTCTGCTTGTTCTATTTGATTTTCTTTGTTGATTTTGGGTAAGACTTAAATTTTTATGTTATTGATTTTAAAATTGTAACGGGGTAGGCACTATATGAGCACTAGCTTCAGCCTACACCCTTTCGGTTGTTCTTTTGTGTGTTCTTATTTGTGTGTTCTTATTGTATTGTATGTGTTCATTATTATTACTGAATAAATTCATTCATTCATTCATTCATTGTTGGATGTTGGTATTGTTGTCAATATGGACTGTCATTGTTGTATCATTTCTGTTGCATAATTTGATTATGGGGTGTATTATGGTGTTGTATGGTGAATGTGGTTGTGGGATGAATGATGAATAGAGTGATGTTGTAATTTGTTGGGTATGGAAAAGGGGTGGGACTATATAAGCACTGGCTTCTTCCCACTCCTTTTGAACATTTTATTTTTTTGGTTTTGATTTTTGTTTTAACCCCTTGCACTCTGGTCATTTCCCCTAAAAACGTCTAAAAATAACGTACCCAAAGTAAATCAAAAGCTGTTCTTCAACCCTTTGCAGCATCTTCATGGGGTTGGTCTCATTTAAAAGAAAACACTTTGAATTTTTTGGCAAAACAGTCATAATCTCTCTAAGTGCTCCTGCCACCGAGTAACAGTCATCTAAACATACTGAACTTGAAGAAAATAAAGTTCGCCTGGTTGTTTTTTTTAGATACAAATGCTTGCAAATAACACACAGCTGTCAGATACGGGCTGGAAAATGCAACAGAAATGTAGAACCAAGTGTTATCCAGCTGAGGTCAAAATTTTGTAACAATACCACAAAAAATGAATATATTACACAGCTTTTTTCGCAGGTTGTTCCCAGGCGTTTTTGAACTGTGCCAAATGGCACAGTTTGGAAAAACGTCTATAACTTTTGAATGATTCAACATAGAAGCTTGATGTTGGGCTCTAATGAAAGGTGACACTCAGGGCTGTGTGTATGTGGGGGGGGGGGTTGGTTATTCATGAATGAATGAATGAATGAACAAACAATCCCCCCACACACAAAGAAGCATGCCACGTAAAAAAATGTGTGGCCTTTTTTATCAAGAAAAAATAACCTACAGTGCAATAAAAATTATACTAAAATATCTGCAATGTAGAGGATAACACCCCCCCCCCGCTACAGAGGAGCGTGGTGCACCAAAAAACGGTCCGTCAACGGTCCGTCATGTGGCGATGACGCACAGTTGTAATTTACCGATCGGTCAAAAGTCATTTTTATTACTATTTTCAGTGATAAAGAATAATTTAGCTTATAACACTTACCTGTCCACATCAGCAGTGTTGTTGGCGAACATCTCTTCTTCATTGTCAGATGAACATGACACTGGTCCGCTTGTTACGACTCGTGGTTCTGGTCACGCGACCCGGTCAAACCATGATTCCATTATTGTGGTTTTGCGCTTCCATGATTGCGGTTTTGGCGAACGATTTTTCAAAACAAATAAGAACAGTAGTAATAAAAAAAAGACTGGCGAACGCTACCGTTACACACAGCGGCTTACACAAAACAGATTTTACGCACGGGACGCACGCTTTCAATCGTCAAATTTTCTTAATCAGTGTTCATCTATATTCATTTAAGTCAGTAAGATCTCTGATTATTATGGCCTTTGCTTCCTCAGGTGTTCCATTTAGTTTGATCCAAACTCAACAGTTTCTTGTCCATGTTGCCTGTATCTTATTTTGTCTTTTCAGCATCTGTGCTTGCCGTGCTATTTCAGCATTAGTCTTTGTTAAATGTTCATTTAGGTAAACTTCTGTTCCCTGTAGCTTTCTGGCCTGCCTCAGTATGTCATTCTTTAACCTTCTGTTCACAAAGTGCATCACAATTGATTTCTTTGTTTTATTATCTTTTCTGGGTAAAGTATGACAGGCTGAAATTGCATTTACTTCAACCTTTATATTTCTGCTTTCAAGGAACTGAAGCACCTGGTTTTCCAGGGAGACTGATTCACTTAAAGGAGCCTCCTTACCTCTCATTCCTGCTGTAGCATTGGCATATGTTTGATATTTAATGTCTAGTCCACTTATAATTAGATAGTCCATACGAGAATATTGTTCAAGATCCTCGATGTGTCGCTCCAAGTCTGCAATTTTTTTGTCTTTTTCCTTAATTGTTAATTTCAATTCTCGGACTTCATCCATTACCCCTAACAGTTTAAGTTGCTGATTGGCCACTTTGGTCAGTTCTTCTGACAAGAAGTTCAGAGATTTTTTTATTCTCTTCCATTTCTTCCTTCTTTGGTGGCATTTTTACTGACCTGTTGATAGTAGAACAATCTCTTCTGGTGTTGCCGGTATCCAATCCAACCGACCTCGAATAAATAAACTGATAAATAAAAAGTTGCGATGCTTCTTCAAGCAGGTTTTTTTTCTTGCAGCATTTGCCACCTCCTCCAGCCTATTGCTTTTCCTGTATGGTCACTTCACTATTGAATATATGTGTGTGTATGTATATATACAGTGGTGTGAAAAAGTGTTTGCCCCCTTCCTGATTTCTCATTTTTTTGTATGTTTGTCACACTTAAATGTTTCAGATCATCAAACAAATTTAAATATTAGGCAAAGATAACACAAGTAAACACAAAATGCAGCTTTTAAATAAAGGTGTTTATTATTAAAGGCCAAATGTCACGTAATTTTTTTTTCTAAATGACAACGAATTTAGATAAAATACACATAGCTTAAACCAAATATTCATACCGGAGACCATATCACCCACCTGTATTTACATAATTGCACAGAATACACCAGGTGAAGGCCCCACCTTGCTTGCTGGCTTGTGACAGCCAGTCCAGACCACGCCCATGTTTTTGACATCACCAGTTGTACCCTGGCTGCCCTGCCTATCCACATTCACACTTATCAACATTGGACAATCATGATGGAAAGTGACAGCGATTGTGAACAAATTAGTTTAGTTTTGTCTTTTTTTTTTGTCAGTGGTTCAGACAGTGACAGAGGCATAGAACCTTACCGGTTCGAGCCGTCCGAGACGGAATCAGATGCTTTGTCTGATGACAACAGTTCCAACGATGACCAGAGAGCAGAACCAGTGGAAAATGTCATTGAACTGGACATTAATCGCCTCCAGAATTGCGAAGCCGGAGGGGGTCTGTCGAGGGCGCCCCATAAATATTGATTTTTCGGAAGCCATTATTATTACAGTGGAGGAGAGCCGCTGCTGTCAAGAAATTGACCAGATCAATATGAAAATGGAGGCGCATACCTGTCAAGGGAGACGTTTTCGCCGTATTTTGGTGCCAAGCGCGGCTGTGGGAGACGGCAGAGTGGTTTGGGACACTTTTCTGGGAAATGTTTTAAATGTAGTTCGTGTTGTTATTGTCAAATATTTTAAGGAAAATACGGGGAAAATGCAATTTTAGCAAAAACGGGCGTATTGCCATTTCTGTACGCCCAAAAGAAAAAATATACTGGAAAAAAAACTGAGTGTCTTGAGGAGCAGTCCTGTGTGTGATCACTTACAGCTGGGGCGGGCTGATCGCTCAGCGGGAGCTATTCTCACTACTGTTCGAAATGTGGAGTCACTCATTAGTTTAATTGTCGGGGCGGGCTGATCGCTCAGCGTCAGCTATTCTCACTACCATGAGAAGTCATTAGGACAATGGTTTAACACGTTGAGCTGTGCAGCGGTTGCGGAACAGACAGAGATCCCAGAGAGGTGTGCCTTGTTGCTCCGCCGTTCCTTATAGCCGCTTTTTACGGTGTTGAAGTACGGCGAAAACGTGTCACTTGACAGGTATGAAAACATTTCCCAGAGAAGTGTCCCTTATTACCCAGCTGTCCCTGATAGTCCCGTTTTAAGGTATGGGTGAAATATCCAATTTTTTCTTTCTTGTTGCTCACTTCAACCTTCCAGTCTCCATATAAACAATCAGTTGAAATACCCCAAGCATCAAACTAGGGTACAATCGATTTCGTCACTTCCGCCTTCTTCCCCAGGCGATTCCAGGGGCCGTGTCAGGCCAAGCGCGGCAGTTTTAAATTAACGAATATTCCGTTGTTACTGAAGCATATGCACCAAGACCCGAACGGATCGGTTCCCTTTTATATCTAGTTTCAAGATATTTAAAGTACCCTGTTACGTGACATTTGGCCTTTAAGGGTAAAAAAATTCCAAACCTATATGACCCTGTATGAAAAAGTGCCCCCCCCCCCCATTAAAACATAAATTAACTGTGGTTTATCACATCTTTGGAAAGCTGAGTTCAATTTCTCTAGCCACACCCAGGCCTGATTACTGTCACACCTGTTCTCAGTCAGGAAATCACTTAAATAGGACCTGCCTGACAAAGTGAAGTTGACCAAAAGATCCTCCAAAGCTAGACATCATGCTGTGATCCTAAGAAATTCAGGAACAAATGAGAAACAAAGTAGTTGAGATCTATCGGTCTGAAAAAGGTTATAAAGCCATTTCTCATGCTTTGGGACTCCAGCGAACCACAGGGAGAGCCATTATCCACAAATGGCAAAAACATGAAACAGTAATGAACTTCCCCAGGAGTGGCGGCTGACCAAAATTACCCCAAGAGCGCAGCAACCACTCACCCAAGAGATCACAAAAGACCCCACAACAACATCCAAAGAACTGCAGGCCTCACTTGCCTCAGTTAAGGTCAGTGTTCATGACTCCACCATAAGAAAGAGACTGGGCAAAAATGGCCTGCATGGCAGAGTTCCAAGATGAAAACCACTGCTGAGCAAAAAGAACATAAAGGCTTGTCTCAGTTTTGCCAGAAAACATCTTGATGATCCCCAAGACTTTTGGGAAAATACTCTGTGGACCGACGAGACAAAAGTTGAACTTTTTGGAAGGTGTGTGTCCCATTACATCTGGCATAAAAATAACACAGCATTTCAGAAAAGGAACATCATACCAACAGTAAAAGATGGTGGTGGTAGTGTGATGGTCTGGGGCTGTTTTGCTGCTTCAGGACCTGGAAGACTTACTGTGGTAAATGTAACCATGAATTCTGCTGTCTACCAAAAAATCCTGAAGGAGAATGTCTGGCCATCTGTTTGTGACCTCAAGCTGAACCATACTTGGGTTCTGCAGCAGGACAATGATCCAAAACACAGCAGCAATTCCACCTCTGAATGGCTTAAGAAAAACAAAATGAAGACTTTGGAGTGGCCTAGTCAAACTCCTGACCTGAATCCAATTGAGATGCTGTGGCATGACCTTAAAAATGCAGTTCGTGCTCGAAAACCCTCCAATATGGCTGAATTACAACAATTCTGCAAAGACGAGTGGGCCAAAATTCTTTCACAGCGCTCTAAAAGACTCATTGCCAGTTGTTGCTGCTAAGGGTGGCCCAACCAGTTATTAGGTTTAGGGGGCAATCACTTTTTCACATAGGGCCATGTAGGTTTGGATTTTTTTCCCCCTTAATAATAAACACCTTCATTTAAAAACTGCATTTTGTGTTTACTTGTGTTATCTTTGTCTAATATTTAAATTTGTTTGATGAACTGAAACATTTAAGTGTGACATACAAAAAAAAAAAGAAATCAGGAAGGGGACAAACACTTTTTCACACCACTGTATTATATATCAACTAAAAGCATATTATAAACCCATTTAAAGTTAGAGGTACCCTCACTACCAACTTTTGGGGCTCCAAATATTCTGTCCAATCTTTTTTCTCCCTTAATAAACTTCGTGTTTTATGTAGCACCGTGACATTTCTTAATGTCAGTTTTTCATGTGTGCAACTTTTTTGTCATAGTTTTACAGTTTTTCTTGTAAATCAAAGACATTTTTTTCTTGTAAATTTGCCTACTTTTTGTATAAAAATGCAGTATTTCCCCCATGTTGTTTCCCCCTAAATTCACAGTTTCTCATAAAAATGTAGCATTTTTCTCAAATTTGCCATTTTTGCCATGGAAAATAAGCCTTTTTCCTTACATATTTGCAAAATCATTTAAATTTCAGATTTTTTGACTATTATCAAGTTGCTACTTTCTTATTGTGAATTTATACTATTTTCTCCTAAATTTGCATGTTTTTTTTCTGGTAAATTTGGTAAAGGTAAACTCATTATTTACCTTTGAGGGGGAATACCTAAGTCCTAAATTTGAAAACTGAATATCATTGTAAAAAAATTAAATGTCTAAATAATGAATCCAGAGTAAGTTTTGAACATCATTAGGATTTAGTCACAAATCTACTCACATATTTCCTATCATTTCATGAATGAAACAGCACATCTGAGGTGTGGTGTGCTGTGTTCATAATGCCTCTGCAGGCAGGATAACTGTTACTTTTGTCATAGTCTAGCTGACTATATCACAGTTGTGTCCTTAGTTCATCTGCTTGGTAAGAAATAGCTACATTGTGGCAAGTGGTCACATCATAAATTAATGAAAAAACATTAGTCCTGAATAAATGTGTTAATCACCACAACTGATTAATAACAAAATAATATGAGTTAAGAATAATTCTGATTAAGCCTCATTCAACAGCTAGATTAACCTCACTTAATACTGATTGCACTGTTAAGATGCTATTAAGAGGGAAGAAGGGGTAAAGGGTATTTTACATCTTTCCAAGTTTTTTGCATTGGAAAATCTAGCATGAATTTCATCCTCCAAAATTGTCCATGAAGTGTCTCTTTTAAACCATTTGAACATTAACTGAGCTTTTTTTAATATCAGGAGCAAGAATGTGACAGCAGCAGGGTGAACCAATAAGGAGAGGAGAGAGGAGATAAAGGTAACCAGAGAATCAGCATAGGTGTCCAGAGGGAGGGGGACACACCACTGATGATGAGAGAGAGAAAGGGAGAGAGAGGAGGCACAGGAGGCACATATGAACAGGTAACAATAGTCAAAACTTGATTTCTGCCAGTGCTGAAATAATTAACACAAAAGAGGTATCAAGTAGGCCTGCTGCTTCATAGTGGCATAGACTATTACAAGGCTGAATAAAGATTTGGTAAATCAGGGAAATAATTTTTACAACTGTTACTAATATGGGAATGCCAAAATAAAGAAGCAAAGTAGCCTTGTCTTTTTAACAAAGTTAATGATTTTGTGCTCTTCCTCCACACTAGGATACATAGTATGCTGCCATTTTTTGCTTAAAAAAATCCTTTTCCTTTAAAAATGAAAACGAGGACATTGGAGACAACTGCCTGTACTGATAGCCTGACAGTTCTTTCATAAAAAGATTTTAAAAATCCTTATACGGGCAGAAATCTCAACCCCCACCCCCACCCCCACCCCCTCAGTGTTTGAAACAAAGTTACGCCCTTGGCCTACACCTTCAAAAGAGGAACATCACTATGAAACACTGTCATGACAAGACAAGCTGCAGGGAATTATCCCCACTTCATACAGGACAACACGTGACTGTGCTGGACAAAAACAGCAACACATGGCGACCAGGAATTGTGCATCAGAAGTGTGATGAACCCAGAAGTCATATCATACAAACGCCAAATGGGAACAAAATAAGATTCACTCGCAACCACCTTCGAGAGATGCATGTTCCTCATACCTTGCAAATCCAAAAAAAGAGAACAGTTTGCCAAGCCGCAGACTCCAGACCCGGCTCAAACACATACAGTGGTGTGAAAAAGTGTTTGCCCCCTTCCTGATTTCTCATGTTTTTGTGTGTTTGGCACACTTAAATGTTTCAGATCATCAAACAAATTTAAATATTAGACAAAGATAACACAAGTAAACACAAAATGCAGCTTTTAAATGAAGGTGTTCATTATTAAGGATAAAAAAAATTCCAGACCTACATGGGCCTGTGTGAAAAAGTGATCCCCCCCTCCCCCGTGGCTGTTAAAACATAAATTAACTGTGGTTTATCACATCTTTGGAAAGCTGAGTTCAATTTCTCTAGCCACACCCAGGCCTGATTACTGCCACACCTGTTCTCAATCAAGAAATCACTTAAATAGGACCTGCCTGTCAAAGTGAAGTAGACCAAAAGATCCTCAAAAGCGAGACAACATCCTGCGATCCAAAGAAATTTAGGAACAAATGAGATACAAAGTAACTGAGATCTATTGACGAACTAACTTCTGGCGCCACATGAGTCAGCTGCCTTTTTGCAGCAGCTGCTCAATTCTGAGTTTCTTCCTCATTTTTATTTGCCATCTGCTTTTTTTTCTTTCCACAACTTTATGATCTTGCGACCACATATCCACCATGGACGCCAAGGACACACAGATCACCGCACTAGTGCTGATATTAGTCATCTTTTAGCTAATATCGCAAATGTCTCCTGACCCGGCAAGTGGAGGAGCTGTTGTTCACAGTAGGAGTCAGCTGTTAGCATTAGACTACCCCACGGTGCTAATGCAAAAACTCGACATACCAAGAGAAATCAGGTGAAAACAATGTGGATGTCAAGTTGGATTGAAGCGACATGAGAGGAAAACAAGGTACAGACCCATCATCCCATCCGTTATTATGGGAAATGTGAGATCGCTGCTTAACAAGACTGACGAACTGGCGGCTATGTCCCGGTATGAGAGCATCTTCAGAGAGATTAGCATTATCACTTTATCTGAATCTGAGTTCACATTGAAATACTGTGTGACTGTATATTTTTTCATATATTTCTGCAAAGTGTGGATAGTCTGAGTAAATAAGCTGCATATATTCCTGTATATATTTGCATCCTTTTATAGAAACGTGGACAGACTGTAATTTACTGTACATACTCTGTTGTCATTGAATCCTTATTTAAATCTTATTTAAATCCTCCACCTGAACAACGAGAGCAAGTTTTTAGCCAAAGTCAAATTCCTTGTATGTGTTGTGCATACTTGGCCAATAAAGCTGATTCTGATTCTGATTCTGATTATGTTGTTTACTGAGACGTGGCTAACAGAACTAGCAGCAGATGCTAATATCAATCTGGAAGGTTTCCACGCAATATGGGCAGACCGGACATCAAATAGTGAGAAGAGGAGAGGTGGGGGGATGATAATGTATGTGAACAACAGATGGTGTAATTCTGGGCACATCACAATTAAAGAACAACATAGCAGCAAGGACACTGCGTTGCTAGCTGTTAGCATGAGACCAGCTTATCTCCCAAGGGAATTTTCACATGTTGTGGGCATTGTTATTTATGTATCTCCCTCCGCGAGTGCTGAGACAGCGTGTGACGTCATCCACTCAATCACTAGCAGGCTGCAAACACAGCACCCAAATGCTCTCATCCTCATCTCGGGTGATTTTAACCATACTTCACTGTCCTCCATTCTGCCCACATTCACTCAGTAAGTCACGTGCCACACCAGAGACAATAAAACACTGGACTTATTTTACACAAACACTAAGGAGGCTTACACCTCATCACCACTCCCCCCCCCCCCCACCCTCAGGAGATCGGATCACAACTTGGTTCACCTCCTGCCTGTGTACAAACCCCTAGTACACGGACAACCTCCTGTTACCCGCACAGTGATAATATGGTCTGAGGAGGCGACGGATGTTCTGAAGGACTGTTTTGAATTCATTGTATGGGAGCAGCTTTGTGATCCACATGGTGAGGACCTCGACAGCCTCATATACACTGCCGTTCAAAAGTTTGGGGTCACTTAGAAATTTCCTTATTTTTGAAAGAAAAGCACTTTTTTTCAATGAAGATAACTTTAAACTAATCAGAAATACACTCTATACATTGCTAATGTGGTAAATGACTATTCTAGCTGCAAATGTCTGGTTTTGGGTGCAATATCTACATAGGTGTATAGAGGCCCATTTCCAGCAACTATCACTCCAGTGTTCTAATGGTACAATGTGTTTGCTCATTGCGTCAGAAGGCTAATGGATGATTAGAAAACCCTTGTGCAATCATTACCTCCGCCAGGCCACAGGACGAGGAGGTTATGTTTTTGCCGGGGTTTGTCTGTCTGTCTGTCTGTTGGTTAGCAAGATAACTCAAAAAGTTTTGGACGGATTTCGATGAAACTTTCAGGTGTTGTTGGAAATGGTACAAGGAAGAACTGATTAAATTTTGGGGATGATCCAGATCACCGTCTGGATACAGGAATTTTTTAAAGGATTCTTTAACATTGTGAGATACGGCCATTTTCAACATGTGTGCAGGCGCAATGGAGAGCGCTGGTCGTCGTGTCTGACGAACACGAACTCCGCGTTCTTCAAAGTTTTAGGCACAAAAGCACGCGAAAAACAGTGGTGGCCCGGGCCCGGCAGCATGCCTGTGTTTGCGCTATGCTGCAAAAGCTGAGACGGGCAGCTGTCCAGCGTGGGATTATTTGGCAGAAATTCCCCGGCCAGCCATAGGGGCTGCGCAAAAACAAGCTCTCTGCCCGGGAAGCTTCCAAATCCTCTTTTGCAGCAACCCCAATATTTTGAGCGCAACCCCAATATAAAACCCACGGCAACCTGTCTACCCAATTTGCATCCATCAGTGAAGTCCTGAGTGCTGCTTTCAGTGATCTATGAAAACGCTCGCATAACCCATTGGCCTGTGGGTTGTACGCGGTTGTGCGATGAATTGCAACGCCCGCAGCCTGGGAGTTTGGAGATGGACACAACAGCAACACTTCAGTTTATTACCTCCGCCAAGGAGGTAATGCTTTTACTACTGAACCACTAATGCTATCATTGTGAATCCAATTGCTAGTCATATGTTTTCATGGTCAAGGAATCTGAAAACGTACACACAAACACTGTATGTAGGAGAACTGTGGCGCTTGGCGGAGGTCTGCGCTCTCCGAGTGCTTTTCTAGTGTTAGGTCTGCAATGCTGTAATTGCTGCAAATGGAGGATTCTTTGACGAAAGCAAAGTTTGAAGGAAAAAATTATTATTTCAAATACAAATCATTATTTCTAATCTTGTCAATGTCTTGACTATATTTTCTATTCATTTTACAACTCATGGTGGTAAATAAGTGTGACTTTTCATGGAAAACACAAAATAATTGTCTGGGTGACCCCAAACTTTTGAACGGTAGTGTACAATCACAGACAACTTCTGTGTGGACAACACCATACCTACCAAGACCATACAGTGTTTCTCAAACAACAAACCCTGAATCAACCCTAAGATAAAGTCACTGCTGACGGAGAAGAAAAGGATATTCAGGTTGGGAAACAAGGAGGAGCTGAAGTCCATACAGAGGGAGCTAAGGATGAAGATCAGAAAGGGGAAGGACAGCTACAGGAAAAAGATGGAGGACAAGCTGCTACAGAGTGACATCAGCAGGGTCTGGAGAAGCCTCAAAACCATCTCTGGGCACCGGAATACCTTCTCCCAGGCGACGAGGTGGGGGTGAGGGAGTGGGTGAACAACCTGAACCTGTTTTAACAGGTTTGACCAACTGCCCTCTTCTCCACCTACCCACCAACCACTACTGCCTCCACCTTCATCTAGTCCCGCTGTCCACAGCCTCCCCCCAACATCCCCCACTCCCAGCACACAGCCCCCTTGCCCCAACCTGACCCTCACTAAGACCCATGTGAGAGCGGAGCTGAGGAAGATCAAGGCTAGGAAGGCCTTGGGTCCGGCCGGCATCAGCTCGAAGCTCCTCAAATCCTGCGCAGACCAGCTGTGTGGGATTGTGGAGCACATCTTCAACCTGAGCCTGAAGCTGGGGAGGGTACCACAGCTGTGGAAAACATCCTGTGTGGTACACATACTAAAGACCCCTCATCCCAAGGACCTGAACAGCTACAGACCAGTGGCCCTCACATCACACCTGATGAAGACCCTAGAGAGGCTGCTCCTTGCCCACCTCCGCCCCCTGGTGGGACCAGCGATGGATCCACTCCAGTTCGCCTACCAACATGGCATCTGGGTGGAGGATGCAGTGATCTTCCTCTTACATCGTTCCCTGTCCCACCTGGAGAAGCCTGGGAGCACTGTGAGGATCATGTTCTTTGATTTCTCCAGTGCTTTTAACACCATCCAATCGATGATCCTGAAGGACAAGCTACTGTGCACAGGGGTGGACCAGCACCTGTCACTGTGGATCCTGGACTACCTCACAAACAGACCACAGTTTGTGAGAACCCAGGACTGCGTGTCTGATACCATCATCTGCAGTATGGGGGCCCCCCAGGGAACAGTTCTGGCTCCCTTCCTGTTCACCCTTTATACTGTGGACTTTTCACACAACACACCACACTGCCACCTACAGAAGTTCTCTTATGACTCTGCGATTGTCGGCTTCATCTCTGATGGAGATAATGTGGAGTACAGAGGACTTATCTAGGACTTTGTGGACTGGTGCCAACAGAACTGCCTCCAGATCAATGCAAGGAAAACTAAGGAACTGGTGGTAGATTGCCACAGGCGAGGACAACCCCCCACTGCACCAGTAAACATACAGGGAACAGATATTGAGATGGTGACATCTTCCAAGTACTTGGGTGTTCACCTGAACAATAAACTGGACTAGTCACAGAACACCAACGTGCTCTACAAGAAGGGGCAGCCCAGACTGTTCCTCCTGAGGAGGCTCAGGTCTTTTGGAGTGCAAGGGGCACTCCTGAAGACCTTCTATGTTTCAGTGGTGGCATCAGCCATCATATTTGGAGTGGTCTGCTGGGGCAGCAGCATCACGGCAGCCAACAGGAAGAGACTGAACAGAATGATCAAAAAAACTAGCTCTGTTTTGGGGCGGCGCCTTGACCCAGTAGAGGGAATAGGAGAGAGGAGGATGGTGGCTAAGCTGTCATGTCTGCTGGAGTCTGAGTCCCACCCCATGCAGGACACGCTGAACGCACTGAGGAGCTCATTTAGCAGTAGGCTGTACCATCCTAGGAGTGCGACGGAGAGGTTCTGCAGATCCTTCCTACCTATGGCTGTCAGACTTTATAACCTAACCAGAGCTGCTCGTAGAGGTCGTACTGAATGTACAAAACATAACAACCTTGCACAATAAATGGTCCCCTCCATTATACAACTAGGACAATGTCAATCATTACTGAGGGTGATAACACGGCACAGTCACTTGGGTGGGAGAGGTAGAACCAGCATGGGGGCGGGGGGCAGGGCAGCCCGTAAGCAAGCGTGCCCTTGGAAGCAGCAAACCTCTGGGACTATGGCTGATCTTCTGGATGATGGAGCCCGACTTCTTTGCCACCAACACCAACTCCTGTCCAGCCCCGTCACCCAGAGCCTCTTCCCGGACACACTGAAGCTGATTGGCATGCCTCGATGAGCCGTCAGACAACCGGAAGTATGCTGCGCCTAGTTTTGCCCCTCGATGTTTTGCTGGCTGTCGCTTGGTCCATCTTCACCTTAGATGTTCTTCACCCCGAACCCAAACCAAGTCCAAAACCCTCAGTGGGGCCCGGCTCGGCCTGACATGGTACTGCTGAGCATGCGGTAACTCCATGCTCGTCGGTCTGGCCCCATCCTCTTCTAAAAGCGTCGTAGTGGTCACCATTGTAGCTGCAGATCCTCCACCCCCCTGCGGCCAAACTCTGGAGGCACCTGGGGCTAGCACATTGGTGTCACTTGCTGACGCAAGTGCCTCACCGCCACACTCGGTAACCCCCTCTGCCATGTCCCGAGCACCGGCACTGAGACCCTCCTGCGCCGAACCTGAATGAAGCTGGTCCTGCTTGACCACTGTGGTGTCCATTAGCTCTTCATCCCACACAATGTCCTCATCGACCACAGCCTGACCATTCATTCCCGGCATCATCTTTTATGGCGAAACCCAGTCCATAAAAAAAAAAAATCACAGCCCATGATGTTATCGCCTTGCACTGTCACATGGAATGTGAAGTCAACCATCTTCGCAGACTTGTACCGGACCGTTAACGCCAAAGTCCCAACCGTGCACAGCCTGACGCCTCCATAGCCATACAACAGTGCCGGGTTACCTCTAATCCTGTAGTGGGGGAAAAACTTCCTCACCGTGGCCCAATTCAGCAATGACCCCTCCGTGTCGAGCAGCAGCAGTATCTCCACACCATCCAGTTCCGCTGTGCAGTACGTGTATCCATTTGTGCTGGGGGACACCGTATGGATGGTTGTCGGGGGCGGGCGGAGTGATTTCTTCTGTGGGCTCTCCGGTTCAGATACACAGCACACTCTAGCATAATGGTTCAAGTGTCCACATCTGCTACAATGTTTTCCCCTAGCCAGGCAGTCCTTATTTCAGTGTGTTGCAGACCCACAACCCTTGCACAGGGGCTTTCCCGGGGCAGAACTTCAGCTGGCAGCATTGGTTTCCGGAGTGTCGTCATTCAAGCTATCCTCACTTTCCGATTCCACAGCATTTGCCGTGGCAGGTGGCTCCAGCGGCTGCTGTGACTGGCGCCAGGTTAGCTCCGAAGCTAGCTTGTCTTTGGCCTCCAGCTGGAGAGCTAGCTTGACGGCTCTGGCTAATGTTAAGTCATTGGGCGCCGTGATGTAGCCTAGCCCGCAATGCGGTGCTGCACATGTGCTTCGCAAGCTGGTCACGTGACATTTCATCTTCCAACGGCCCAAAACAACAGTCGCTAGCTAGCTGCCTTAAGTTGGCAACAAACTGGTGAATAGGCTCACCTTCCCACTGATGTCGCTGCTGAAAACGAATCCTCCGGACAGTCACGGTACCCGGGGTGTGGAAATGGTTGGCTAGCAGCTCCACGACATCCTCAAAGAAATCCGAAGCTCCGAGTGTGTGCAGGACTCGCTGGCCCTCAATGCCCAGGTTATGGACAAGGAGCTATAGACCGGATAGCTCATAACAACAAGCCCGATACCCCATACTCCCACAGCACCCCTCACAAGAGACCACTCTGAGTCAATATAAACTAATTACAAGACTAAATTGTCATTCTATATGCTATAATAGGCTACATTTGTCATTTGTGTGTCAATTGGTAGCATTTTTGGTTGGTGGGGTGCCGTGAGGTGTTTTTTTTTTCTCGATGTAAAAAGGGATCCTTGGCTCAAAAAAGGTTGAAAAAACTGAGGTAGAGTAACCTATGATTTTGAAATTAAAAATTCTGGATCTAGAATGGAAGTCTTGGTGGAAGTATGCTATCTCTCATACATAGGAGTACACCCTCTCTCGCTCGCTCTCTCTCTCTCTCTCTCTCTCTCTCTCATGCATGCACATACTACTCTCCTCTCGCCAGTCTCTCTGCTGCTGTTCAGCCTGTAACAACTCTGCCTGTTTCTCCACGCCTCTCTCTCTCTCTCTCTCTCTCTCTCTCTCTCTCTCTCTCTCTCTCTCTCTCTCTCTCTGTCGGTGTCTACCTGCCTCCTCCACCTTCCATCCTCGCTTCCACCCATCCACACGTCTCTCCCTCCCTCCTTCCCTCCCTCTCTGCTCCCCTCCTCTCGTTGTGGACATGCTCCGGAGATGAGGCTCAGAAATGTCTCCTTCCTGACGGTCTTGTTGTTCGGGCTGTGCGGGCTGGTCTCCCTGTCCTGGTACACCGCCTTCAGCAGCAGCTCCAGAGGTAGGAAACACCCGCCTCTACACGCAGATGAATGCGTGTGCGCGTGTGTGGGGATGTGCGTCTGGGTGGTGCGGTAAATGCGCATGATGGTGTTGATGTGAAGCTGCAGGATTTCAGATGGCGAGAATGTTGAAAATCCATAATAGAAAAGGGGGCGTTTGGTTTGTGGTGCATCACATGGCAGCTGCAGGACAGAGGGGTGGTGGTGGTGGTGGTGGTAGTGTGGAGTTAGAAATGTGCCTCATTTATGAGCAGTTCCCTCCACACAAAACAACACACTGCATGCATGCAAATTAGGGTTTGTAGAATTTTTCTTTATAGAATAAGAAGCATTTTTATGGACAAACATAAATGTAGAAGAATGTACAAACTGGTTAAAAACAGAAAATAAATAGTCGGAAAAATGTAAAAAAAAAATACATAAGTGAGTTGAAAAATGTCATAAACTAAATTTATGTTTACTTCTGATTAGGGCTGGATTTAGCATGGGGAGGACCCTGGGCTAGAGAGAAATTTTGATCCCCTGCAAATGAAATAATGTGGGCTACATGACTGTTAAGGTTTAGCCCTCATGAAGTTTCAGAGGAAAAAAATACTTTTTAAAGGGGTCGTTGATGGCACTTTTATCCACATTTTAATAGCGCACACACATCTTAATGAAATGTGTGGGACATATTTTGTTCACGTTTTCTTTAATTATTTAATTATTGAAGCAAATTTGTTTTGTATTTTCTTTGGCTTTCCTGAAGCGCTCTGATTTAAAGCCTGTCACTTTAAGAAACACCCGTCACCTATCCACCTTATTCCTGGGGGTGGCGCTGTAGGAACGATTATGGACGGAGCTTCCGGTTTTGGCTGACATAGTGTTAAATCATTCAAGAGTGGAGTAGCAGGGGCATTTAAAATAGCGTTTTTAGTTTTTCGAATTCATTTTTAATGTATAGTTCACATACATGTTTTGCACTCAAGTGGCAGCTAATTTCAGCACTTGTAGTTTTTGTATTTTTGAATGTTTTTGCGTAGTTCTGGTACTTGCTGCTGTTCGTGGCGTTAGACTCCTCACAGATAAGCACGGCTAAATCTGTGGCTTCAACAGCAATGAGTAGATCATGCACTGAAAACTAAAGGATTGCTCGTGTGATCGGTGGTACAGACACAGCAGCACCAGGTATGTTTTCACTTGTATGAATGTCGCAGATCTGACATTTTACCCTGAATTTAAAATGCCCAAGCACGCTGTTGTGGTTCTTTGTGGTTCTGACTAGACTCTACGTCTGCTGTGAAGTAAATTTGATTATGTCCAACATATTTTAACAAAATGTAGCCGACTTTATTGCGGCGGAGACATTGATATTATCTCAGAGCTTTTATTTGTTTACAGCGTTAGCATATTAGCAGCAATGCTAACAAACGGAGCTACTGTCTGCCAGGCCACTTTTTAAGGTCGTCTTCCTATCCCTAAATAGTCGTGGGAAGTGGTGTGATTATATTACTGTTTTTGAGGCGCAAAAGGCTATGTTCCCGCATTTCTGATGCCAAAGGCATTGTTTTTTAAAAATGAAAAGTGTCCAGTTTCAGTGACAACCATACGTTCCAAACTAGTACTGGAAGTTGCTACCATAATTCACGCAAGGCATCATGGGGCCTAGGAATAAGGTGGATTCAACTCCGCCCTCCCTCTTACATCACTTAGCGATTAGCTGACTAGCTTCTAGCCTTTAACTTTTAGCCTCCTTCTAGCTTGGATCAGCAGCGCTGGTTCATTGATCCACAGTCAGTGTTGTATCTCATGTCATTCTGGCTTGTTTTTCAGTGGTTTTGCCGTGGTTCTGCAGTGGGCTGTTGGTGCTGCTGTGCTGGGCGGTTTAATAGCGGGCTAATGGGCTACCTTTAGTTCCCCTTCCATCTACATGACAGACAGCTAGGCAGGCCAGTAATAGCAGTATTACTGGCCTGCCTAGCTCTCTGTGCAGTGGGCAGGTATCAAGGCTATTGACATTTACCTTTTCGTGACATTTCTCAATTCTTGACGTACAGAAAACCCCCCAGAAAGAGTCCAGAATGTTTCTTTGAGAGGAACATGGCATCAAGGCTGTGTTGTTTTTTTAAAAGAACTGACTGTTTTGATATTTTTTGATAATTACGTAACTAAACTAAAAGGCAAGGATTAGGACACATTTTAACTAGAAAAGTCCAAAAGGAAATGTTGGGACCATGGGGACTAGACCTCTGGGTAAGTGGTAAAAGATGGATGGATGGAAATGCTGGCAGTGTTTCCAGAGGTGATACTAGAGAAAAAATTCACAGGGGTTTCCAATCAATATTCATCACCCTTACAGTTACAGATATTTGGACACTGACACAAGTTTTGTTATTTTAGCTGTTCACCAAAACATATTTAAGATACAGTGGGCAATATGGCCTTAAAGTGCAGACTCTCGGCTTTAATTTGAGGGTATTCACATCCAATTTGGAGTTACGGTTTAGGAATTGCCACTATTTTTATCCCAAATCTCCTCATACAGAGGATCCATCCACTCTCACTTGTTTGTTTACATAAGACGTGCACCAGTACTTGCGAGAGTGAGAGGTGAGGGTGGGTGGGACCTCTTTAGGGAGTTCTGCGCCGGCCTATCACTGTCATTGCAAGCTCTTTGCATTGTCACTGCTGTAGTGACCCAAAGATGGTCATCTCTTGGGGATTTTGAGTCTTTGCCTGCCGGGAGGCAGCGTCTCTGAGTTTACCAATGCTGCCAGTGATGGTGGCTGTAAGCTGTGAGGAGCTAATGTAAATCAGAAGGTGCCAGTTTTCATTCTAAATAGATGAGATTATGTTGAAAAAATTTGGTAAGATCGCAATCCACGTGACAGACTTCACAATATGGAGAAACACTGATGGTATTTAGTGAAAGCTAAAAGAATTTCCTTAATTTTGAAGCAAAGATTGAGTTTCTGCGACAAAGTTTGGATGAGATACTGGTTTCAGAATCTTAATACTTTTTTTTTTTTCCACAATATCTTTATTGAACCTTTTTTTTTTTTTTTTTAACAAACATGATACAAACAATCAAACACTAACGCTAAAGTACTACAAAAAAAAAAAAAAAATGCACTAAAAACACCAACAACCACCAACAAAATCAAGTCTTCAACAATGCTCCTCTGTTTAGTCTAGACAATCCAATACATAAGTATACATATTATGTTCACCAGTTTGGAATTTACAAGGTCCACACACATCATTCACCTTCTTCTTCAAGAGTTATGTTTAAATTTTTTACATAATCAATAAAAGGTCTCCATATATTCTCAAACACAATTTCCTTTGATTTCAGTATATATGTTATTCTTTCTAATGGAAGGTTTGTTAACATCTGTCTTAACCACTGAGTCACATCTGGTCTATGAGTCTTTTTCCATAATAGTGCAATACATTTTTTGGCATTAAGCAAACTGAGGTCTATGAATGTTCTTTCACTTTTATTAAAATTATGCTTTTCTGGGTACAGACCCAACAAAAACAGTTTAGGATTCAATATGATTTGTTTTGAGATTATTTTTTCAATTGTTACCCTCACCTCTTCCCAAAACATTCTTATTAATCTACATTCCCATAAACAATGAAATAGGGTTCCTTTACTTTCCATGCATTTTGTGCATGTATCTGGTATATTTTTGTTGTATCTATTTAACTCCTCCGGTGTAACATACATCCGCATTAACCATTTGAAATGTATCAATTTAAGGCGTGCATTTATTGATTTGGTTTGAGCTTCTGTACAAGCCAATTCCCATTGTTCCTCCGAAATTTCAATTTGCAGATCTTCTTTCCAGTAGTTTAATCTTTTCAGTGAATTTTCACTTGAAGATAGTGTCAATGAGTTATAAAACTCTGAAATAATACCCTTTCTTTTACTATCTTTCATCATCATTTTTTCCAAGGATGAATAAATAGGTCGAGTGAGAGCTTTATTTTGATTTGATCGAATAAAGTTTCTAAGTTGAAGATATTTAAAAAAATGTGTTCTATTGAGATTAAATTTGATCCTCAGCTCTTCAAAAGACATTATGTTGTCTGCACATGGCAAATATAAATCCTGAATCTTTTGTATCCCTTTTAAATTCCATACTTTAAATACAGCGTCCGCTCTCCCTGGTTTAAAATATTGATTACCCCATATTGGACTAAATTGTGACAATAACTGTGGTTCTTTTAAATAGTTTTTAGCTTCACACCATATTTTGATCATATGCTTTACAAATGGATTTTTAACTTGTTTTTGTAATTTTTTTGCCGAATCTGAGTATATGAATATGGGAAGAGGTAAAGGTAAATTGTATGATTCCATTTCAGTCCAGTGAGGGAGATCATTTGATGAAAAATAATATGTCATAGACCTCAGTTGTGCCGACCAATAATACAACATAAAATTTGGACATTTCAGACCTCCACGATCAAATGGTAAATATAATAAAGACAGACGTAATCTAGCCCTCCTGTTGTTCCATATAAATTCCACTAACTTTTTTTTTATTCTTGAGAATAGATCTAAAGGTGGTGATAAGGGAATGTATTGAAATAAATAAAGTATTTTAGGTAAAATATTACTTTTAAGTATATTGATTCTCCTGATCATCGACATTGGTAGTGACATCCATCTCTGAGTTAACTCATTGATATCTGACATTAAGGCTTCATAGTTGACGCTGGCGACTGATTCTAGCTTAGGCATAATTTGGATTCCTAAATATTTAAACTGATTTACAACATTGAATTGATTTGCCTCAGGGGCTGGGTAATTTCTCTGGGTCTCATTTAGCATTAATATTGAAGATTTAGTTTTATTTATTTTATATCCTGATATTTCCCCAAAATTCTTTATTAAATTCAACAAGGTTGGAATTGATTTTTTTAGATTCGACAGAAACAAAATTATATCATCGGCGTACAGGGAGATTTTATGTTCTGTTGGTCCAACTTTAATTCCATATATTTGTGAATGTAAACGTATCGCTATCGCTAAAGGTTCAATTGCCATAGTAAACAGTAAAGGTGAAAGTGGACAGCCTTGTCGACATCCTCTATTGATTTTTATTGGTTTTGAAATATTGTTATTTGTTAGGATTTCTGCTGTAGCATTATTGTATATTATTTGAACCCATTTTATGAAATTATTTCCAAGTCCAAACCTTTGTAGGACTTCAAAAAGAAAGGGCCATTCAACTCTATCAAAGGCCTTTTCGGCGTCCAATGATAGAAGAGCTGTATCCGGTGCTTCTTTATTAAAATAAATAATATTAAATAGTCTTCTTACATTATGGAAGCCTTGTCTACCCTTTATAAAGCCATTCTGATCTCGATTAATAATATTTGGTAAAATTTCTTGTATTCGTCTTGCTAAAATTTTACAGATTATCTTAAGGTCGGCGTTTAATAGGCTTATTGGTCTCATATTTTCACATTTATTAGAGGGCTTACCTGGTTTTGGCAGCAGTATAATTAAGGCATTATTTATGTATGATGGTAAATTATTATTTTGAAATGCTTCTAAAACCATTTCCAAAAAAGGTTTTATTAATTTATTCTTAAATTTTTTATAAAGGTCAACTGGAAGACCATCTGGTCCTGCACTTTTTCCTGATTTCATATTATCAATGGCTAGCCCAACTTCTTCTTGACTAATTTTAGACTCCAATATCTCCCTGTTTTCATTTGGTATACACGGTATAGATAGTTCGTTCAAAAACCCATTTAGTTTTGTTAAATCAGGTTCATTTTTGGTATCATATAATTTTTCATAGTAATCTCTAAAGGCTCTATTAATTTCTAAAGGATCTATAACTACCTGTCCATTACTTATAATACTGGTAATTGGTGTTTTAATTTCCAATTGTTTAATCTGCCATGCTAATAATTTTCCTGATTTTTCACCTTGTTCATAAAAAGATTGTTTCAATCTTAGAAGACTCGAGGCAGCTCTATTCGCTGATTTTTTGTCGTATTCAGCTCTCAAAATCAGTAATTCATTCTCCAACCTTGGGTCACTTCCTGCATACACTTTTTCCTGAAGACTTTTTATTTTATGTTCCAATTTAGCTCTCTTCTCTCGAGTCTTCTTAGATTTTGATCCTGTATAACTAATAATATGTCCCCTAATAAAAGCTTTGAAAGCCTCCCACTTTACACATGCTGATGTTTGTGTAGTATTGATGTCAAAGAACTCGTCTATCTGTTTTTCTATATACTTGACAAATTCCTCATCCTGAAGCCATTTATGCTGAAATTGCCATCTACCTGATTCCTTTGTCAATTTTTTATCTACATATATTAGACAACAGGGTGCATGATCAGAGATCACGATGTTATCATAAAAGCAGTTTTGAATCTTGGACCTTAATTCTGTGGAAATCAAAAAATAATCAATACGTGAGAATGTCTTGTAGGTACTGGAGTAACAAGAATAGGCTTTAACTTGTGGTTTCATTTCTCTCCATATATCTAACAATCTCAATTCTTTCATAAAATGATTAATAGTCATCCTACATCCAATGTGCGTACAATCCAGTCCTGTTGATCTATCCACACCTGGATTCAATGTACAATTAAAATCCCCTGCTATTATATGTTGCCCTGTAAGTGATGATAAGATGAGAAATAAATTAGCAAAGAACTTCTGATCATCTATATTGGGACCATATAAGTTCACAAGATTTATATTTTCTAATAGCAAAGAACCTTGAATGATTACATATCTTCCAAATTTGTCTCCAATTACATTTTTCACTTGAAAAGGAACTGATTTATGTATGAGAGTCATAACTCCCCTGGCTCGGGATGAAAATGAAGAGGTGAATACACTTCCCTGCCATCTACTCCTAATTCTTTTAACATCCTCCTCTATCAGATGAGTTTCTTGTAAAAACACAATTCTTGAACCCATGTCCTTTATTTTATTCATAACTTGTTTAAGTTTTTTTAAATTTTGTAGACCTCTGCAATTCCATGAAGTTAAATTAAGATTAACACTTTGGTCCATGATCAATAGAGAGTTTGGGATTACCTTGCAGTGTAAACATGCTCATACAGAGAAGCAAAAACATGAGTGGTTGAACATTCATCCTACAAACTACACACAAACAAATTTCCCCTTCCCACACTTGTGGCAAACCCCCCAAAATCAAAAGAAAAATTCTGTCTCCCGATATAGCCATCGACCGTTCCACACCCACGGGGAACAGCCTAAGCCACTCCTTCTTCATCCTCCCAATCACCCTAACTCTACTGCTTTTAATGACGTAACATTAACTCTCCTCTGTAGTTTTCCAACTTAACTCCAAAATTTTTAACAACTTTGTACATCATAGTTTTTTTTTTTGTTTGTTTTGTTTTTGTTTTGTTTTTTTAATATATAATACAATCTATATTTTGTAAACTTACTATTTACTTCAAGTCAGTCAGATGCCTGTGCAAATGCTTAATTATTCTACCTTATATTTTGTTCATGCTTAGCTCCCACCAGTCTCTTCTTCTTCTTTGATCTTCTTGATGAACTCCTGCGCCTCCTCTGGGGTCTTGAAGATGTGGGTTCTGCCCTCATACGTGGTCAGCAGTCTCGCAGGATAGATTACACCATGACGAATCCCAAGGTTGCGCAGCTCCTTACGTACGGGATCAAACTGCTTCCTCAATTGCTGGATTCCTGTGGCCAAATCTGGGTAGAACCGCACCTGCTGGTCCTGGTGTTTAATCTCTCCTTTTTTAGCTCGTGCAGCGTTGAAGATCTTCATCCTGTCTCTGTTGCTAAGAAACTTCATAATTAAGGTCCTCGGCGGTCCCTTATCTCTCCGTGGGCCAATACGATGTGCTTTTTCCAGAACCACTGCTGATTGCAACTCCTCGCTGCCCAGCACCTCCGGAATCCACTTTTCCAGAAAGGAACATACGTCCCGACCTTCTGATTCCTCTGGAAGACCCACCAGCCTCAAATTATTCTGTCTCGACCGAGATTCCAAATCCAAAATATTATCTTCCAGAGATTTTTTTTTTTTTTCCAAAGTGCGCACCTTTAATTGAAGACGGGTGACGTCATCTTCAGCACTAGCGAGACGGAGCTCCATCTGCGCCGTTCGTTCTACACAGTCACCCAATTCCTTTCTTATTCCTTCCAACGCTGTCATAATCCCATCAAATCTAGAGGAAAAGTCCGCTCTCATTGAACTCATGGCAGCCATCAGCGCATCTGCGCCATTCCCCGCAGATATCGCAGCGTTGCCAGCCTCCTCCGCCATATATGGAGTTTTGTTTACTGCGTCACAGACCTGAAAGTCCGTTAATTTGGACTGTTTCGGCGGCTCGCTTTTTCCTTTTCCTGGTTTTCCAGCCTTAGGCTTCGCCGACATATCTTCGCCCAAATGCTGGGATACGTTCTGTCCCAAATGAGAGAGTTATTTGCCGATTTTTTTTTTTTCCAGGAGCAGAGCAGAGCGAGACACGTCCGTCCTACGTGGCAGTCATAACCGGAAGTCAGAATCTTAATACTTTTAAGTTTCTCACTGAAAACCCTGGTTGATGTCAATGGGGGAAATTGTTGTTTCTGGAGAATACTTTGGAATCACAAGTGGAATTAAAAGCAGCATGCTGAACTTTTTTGGTATAAATTTTGTGGGGTTTTGTCAAAGCTGTGGGATGAAGAAATGGAATAATAACCATAAATTGGAATAAATTTTGAAAGAATATGTAATCAATCCTTTGCATTGGCACATGAAAAAAAATTTGTTAGTAAAAAAGATTAGTTTTGACAAGGAATGGGTGCAGATATCAGACTTGTGTGCCGATCTTCTCAGAAGCAGCAACTGTTTCTTGTGTTTCCTTTGTTTTTCTTTCTTTCTCTCCCCCCACTCCCTGACCCTCACCTCTTCTGACCACTTTATATCCCTTCAATTCCCTCCCCAATTCCTCCCTGTCAGTTCCAGTATACTGTAAGTAAGACAATATAAATAAAGTGTTTAAGATTTTAGATAGCAAGAAGAGTCTATAAATACTATTTACATACAGCATATATCAAATATGAGCAAAGCTCCTTTTGGCAAAGTAAATCTGTTTGCCACAGTAAGGCATCTCTTCTGCTTGCCAAGCTACTGGACAGGACAAGTTAAAAAAAAAGAATTGGTGAAATGTGATTCAGTCTAAAATTCTAAATAAGGTGGTGGATAAATATGAATTAGAAATATGATTTGTTGTTCTGTAGAAGCTGTTGGATAGCTGTTTAAAAAGCCTTGAGGCGTAATAATATTTTTAATAATTATTAAAAATTTCCCCTCTTTTTTGTTATATTTTAATCATTTTTAACTATTTAGCTTTTTTTAATTTACTGTTGCCTTAAAATGCTTAAGAAGACTGTAATAAATGTATTCTTTCAAAGACATCAACTTAGATTAAAGACATAGTCTTGACTTTGAAACGTATGGCTAGAATTAAAGCTGGATTGATGTGTGGTGTCAGCCAGTATCAGGATTTATTACTAGTACACGTGAACTGGTATGAACAGATGCTCTGTACTGATACAGCAATGAAGTATGAAGACCACTGTACATTTAGAAACAACATAACAACCAAAACTCCTTCATACTGTATTATTACTCAGCAAAAACCTTCCATTATTCACCAAGGTTTGCTGATGAAGGTCGTTTCATTTTGCTGAAATCAACAGCTGTGCCAGTCCAGTGTACACTACTAACAGACCACTGAGTGAGTTTTTAAATTATGCCATTTTTTATATATTTGGTTCCAGAGAGATTTGTATGTTTCTGCAGATGATATTTTGATATTTCATACACATAAAAAAATGGTGTTTTCCACATTCTAGCTTGGTGCTCAGCATAACAGAATGAGGAAAGTTAACACACAGAGCTACCAGAGGACTGACGATGCCTGGGCCTGTTCACGGTGGCCGACACACTGTGAGAAAGAGGGGAGCTCCACTGAAATTAATGATTTTGCCATTAAATATACCATGAAATTGCATCACTGTAGGCTGTTATAACCACAGTTTGAAGAAAGACAAACCAGTGTTGCTTTTTGAGCTGCCAAAGAGACATTTAGAGCCTGAGCGAAGGGATAAGTGGCTGAATGCATAGATTTAATAAACGTGTTACTTTTAATCAGATTTTATTTTTTTTTTTTGCACAGTGGTGTAGTGGCTAGCACTGTGTCAGTACAGCAAGAAGGTCACAGGATCGATTCCACCCCTGACCATCGTGGGTTCAATCCCACCCCCTGACCATCGGTGACCCTTCTGTGTGGAGTTTGCATGTTCTCCCTGTGTCTGTGTCGGTTTACTCCGGGTACTCCAGCTTCCTCCCACAGGCCAAAGACATGCAGGTTAGGCTAATTGGCATCAACTGGGGATTATAAATCGTCCTTAGGTATGAATGTGAGAGTGAATGGTTGTCTGTCTGTCTGTGTTGGCCCTGCGATGGACTGGCGATCTGTCCAGGGTGGACCCTGCCTCTTGCCCAAAGATGCTGGAATAGGCTCCAGACCCCCGTGACCCGAAAAGGATTAAGTGGTAGAAGATGGGTGGATGGATGTACGTAGTGTCTAATATTGCCTGTTAGCCCAATTAGCTTAGCGTAGCATAGCTATCATGTTGTTTACCTCTTTTTGACATAATGTTCGGCTCAGGAGACACACACGCAGGCTCAGAGTAGATTTAACAGCGTTTATTAAAACACAGGTATGAGTGGATGCGTGTGTGAGATATGAGGATGTCTTGTGGGAGAACTTCGGTAAGCAGGCAGCAGAGCAGATTACCGTACAGCCGGGCAACCCTATAATGAGAAAGCAAAGGGACAGGGTAACGGGCACCACAATAACACTGGCCTGAAGGAATGACTGCTGCTTACTTGTTATGGCAGGTGGCAGGCGCTGACAAGGAGAGTTCCCAGAAGACAGAGACCTGCTGCGCTTGTGCGAGGATGAGGGCGGCGTGGCGAAGGGGGAAAAGTCCACCGCCGGGGAATCCACCTGTGCACGGGGAAAGGGCTGAAGAGAAAGGTAAGTTGCTTACTTGGAGCGTTGTCTTGCTGATCTTGGGGGTTCCAATGGCAAAGACGAGCTGAAGGGAACAGACGGCTTCAGGCCGAGGCACAGGGCTGAGTGGGTTAAGTAGTCTGCCGCTGACGAGCCGCAGGTGTGCGCGCAGCAGGAGCCAATGATGACTGGCGAGTCATGACAGTACTCCCTCCCCGAGCAGCGCCTCCTGGTGCTGGCTTGTCCGGGTGCGTCCGATGGAACATCGTGATGAGACTCTTGTCCAGCACAAAGGACGGGTGCACCCACTGCCTCCATTCAGGGCCGAAACCCTCCCAGTCCACCAGATACTGCAACCCGCGACCTCGGCGCTGAGAGTCCAAGATGGCAGTGACCCTCCAGGCCGGATGGCCATCGATCATCAAGGGCGCGGGAGGTGCCGCGGGCGGGGGGCAGAGGGGATCGGACACCACAGGTTTGACTTTGGAGACGTGGAAGGTGGGGTGAATACGGAGGGGAGGAGGAATAGCCACACGCACAGCCACCGGGCTAATGATCTTGGTGATGGTGAAGGGACCGATAAAACGTTGGGCCAGCTTCTTTTTCTCACCCTTCAGATTGACGTTGTGGGCGGACACCCAAACTTGCTGCCCCACTCGGTAGGTAGGCGCAGGTCTCCTGTGACGGTTCGCCGTGGTGCTGTTGCGCGCCGCTGTCCGCTGGAGTGTGTCACGGGTCTTGGTCCAAAGGCTCCGGCACCGCCGGAGGTGCGCCTGGACGGAAGGGATGGCCAGCTCGCTCTCCTGCGCCGGGAACAATGGCGGGTCGTACCCCAGGGACGCCTTGAAGGGGGACATACCTGTAGAAGATGACCGAGTGGAGTTGTGGGCGTACTCCACCCAGGCCAGATGCGAGCTCCAAGAGGCTGGGTTGGAAGTGGTGACGCAGCGGAGGGCAGCCTCCAGCTCCTGGTTGGCCCGTTCGCACTGCCCGTTGGACTGTGGGTGATGGCCGGAGGAGAGGCTTACTGTGGCTCCTAGGGCGTTACAAAATGACTTCCATACCTCAGAGACGAATTGGGGTCCACGATCCGAGACGACGTCAGCTGGTATCCCATGTAATCTGAAAACTTGTTGGACCAAGAGGTCTGCTGTCTCCCGAGCTGAAGGGAGACCCCGCAGTGGCACAAAATGGGCGGCCTTGGAAAAGCGGTCGACGATGGTCAGAACTGTGTCGTAGGTGTTGGAGGTGGGGAGACCAGTGACGAAGTCGAGGGCTATGTGGGACCAGGGCCTGCCTGGGATCGGCAGAGGATGGAGCAGACCGGCGGGGGGAGCGTTACCTGACTTTCCGGTGGCACATACAGGGCAGGCCCGGACATAGTTGGAAGCGTCCTTGTGTAGACCCAGTCACCAAAAAGAATGCTGGAGAAGGTCGACCAACCGGGAGACCCCAGGATGACAGGCAAACTTAGAGGTGTGGGCCCAGTGGATAACCTCCCCCCGGACCGAAGATGGAACGAAGAGCCTCCCCTCCGGTCCGCCGCCAGGGTCAGGTTCGGACTCCTGCGCCTTCCGGATCTGGTCTTTGATGGCCCAAGACATGGCCCCCACAACACACAAGCTGGGCAGGATGGTGTGCTCTGACTTCTCGTTCGTTTCGGGGGCAAATTGCCTGGAAAGGGCGTCAGGCAAACCGTTCTTTGAACCAGAGCGGTACATGATGGTAAATCTAAAACGGGCAAAGAACAAGGACCAATGCGCCTGGCGGGCATTCAGACGCTTGGCAGTTCTTAGGTACTCCAAGTTCTTATGATCCGTTAGAACGATGAACGGCAGAGAAGCCCCCTCCAGCCAATGGTGCCACTCCTGCGGGCGAGCTTGATGGTCAGAAGCTCCCTGTCGCCGACGTCATAGTTACGATCGGCCGGTGACAGGCGCCGAGAGAAGTAAGCGCAAGGTCGTTTGGATCCGTCGGCCGGTGACCGCTGAGACAGCACCGCCCCCACTGCTGTGTCCGACGCGTCGACCTCCACCAAACACTGCAGCGCGGGGTCGACCTGGGTGAGGACCCGGGAGGAAGAGAACTCTGTCTTAAGTGCCTGGAAAGCCGCCGCAGCGTCCTCGGTCCACCGGAAGGGGGTCTTCGGCGAGGTGAGGCGGGTCAAGGGGCCGACGATGGTGCCGAAATTGGGGACGAAGCGACGGTAAAAGTTGGCGAATCCTATGAATTGCTGGACCTGCTTCCTGGACGTTGGAGTTGGCCAGTCGACCACCGCTTTGACTTTTGCGGGGTCCGGGAGGACTTGGTCGTGGGAGATGACAAAACCCAGGAAGGAGGTGGTCTTGGCATAGAATTCACATTTCTCGGCCTTCACATACAACCTGTTCTCCAATAGGCACTGCAGGACCCGCCTCACATGGACCCGGTGTTCATCCCGTGACCTGGAGAAGATTAGTATGTCGTCCAGGTACACAAACACGAACAGACCAAGGAAGTCGCGGAGGACGTCGTTTATGAGGCGTTGGAAAACTGCAGGGGCATTGGTTAACCCGAACGGCATCACCAGATACTCAAAATGGCCAGTCGGTGTTCGGAAGGCCGTTTTCCACTCATCTCCCTCCCGGATACGGACGAGGTGGTAGGCACTGCGGAGGTCCAATTTGGTAAACCAGGTCGCCCCCTGGAGGGAGTGGAAGGCGGTGTCCATCAGCGGCAGGGTGTAGCGGTCCTTCTCCGTGATGTCGTTAAGTGCCCGGTAATCGATGCAGGGGCGGAGAGACCCATGCTTCTTCGACACAAAGAAGAGCCCTGCGCCGAGTGGGGACGAAGAAGGGCGGATGATTCCTGCGCTGAGCGACTCCTTGAGATAAGCGTCCATCGCTTCCCTCTCCGGCGCTGACAGGCTGTATAAACGCCCCGATGGTAAGGGAGCCCCCGTGCGGATGTTAATGGCGCAATCATAGGGCCGATGAGGGGGAAGGGACATCTCCCTGGACTTACTGAAGACTTGGCCCAGGTCGTGAAACTCTGAGGGCACCAGAGAGAGATCCGGAGGCGCGGCGTCCTTGGCCAGAGGTGGAGCGGACGGGGCGCATGCTGCGGACTGAAGGCAGGTGCCCATACAGAACGAGCTCCAGGTGGCGATCCTTCCGGCCTGCCAGTCCAGAACCGGGTTGTGTAGGCGCAGCCAGGGGTAGCCTAAGATGACTGGAGAGACAGAGGAGGACAGGACATATAGGACAATATCTTCCCGATGGTTACCTGAGACAATGATGGGAGTTGGCTGGGTCCGATGTGTCACTCGTCCGAGTGGGGCATGTGAGAGGGTGACCAGGTTGAGCGGAGTTTGCAGAGGGTGACAGGGAAGGCCCAATTGGGTTGCCAGGCTCTTAGAAATAAAACTCTGCTCTGCTCCTGAGTCCACCAGTGCATGAGTAATGTGCCCCATGGAGTTGTGACAAAAACGGACGGGCAAAGAGAGACTTGTGAGGGGTTTAGTCCGGTTAGAGTCCGCAAGGCCCCCTACAGTGACTCGCAGACCTCCCCGTTTGGCTTCTCCGGACAACTCTCCACGGTGTGTTGGCTGCCTCCGCAGTACATACACAGGCCCAACTTCCAGCGGCGTTGTTTCTCCGCTGGAGGGAGCTTTGACCGGCCTACCACCATTGCCTCCGACTCCTCGGAGGACTCCGGTGGCGGCAACGCCAGGGGGCGAGCTTGAGGTGCGCGCGTGGAGCCTCCTCGCGAGCGGTTGGTCGACTTCTGCTCGGAGGAACGCTCGCGCAACCTGTTATCTAAGCTAATTGCTACGGAGATTAGCTCCGCGAGAGTCTCCGGGAGATCTTGACCGGCCAATTCATCCCTCAGACCGGAGCTGAGTCTGCGGAGAAAGATGCCACAAAGTGCCGCCTCGCCCCAGCCTACTTCCTCTGCAGCGACCCGGAAGTCGATGGCGTAGTCCTCCGCCGCCCGGCCTCCCTGCTGGAGAGCAAGAAGACGGTCGGTTAGGACGCCATCGTGCCGAGCGTGATCAAACACCTCGAGGAAGTTTCGCACGAACTGGTTATTGGAGAGGTTCGCGTAACTGGACTTCGCCATTACGGCGTAAGCCCAGGTTAGCGCTCGCCCCTCCAGGAAATTACCTATGTAACCAATCCGGCTGTGGTCTGAGGGGAAGTCCCCGGGAATGCGCATGAACACCGACTCACACTGCATAATAAAACCCCGAGCTCCGCCAAGTTTCCCGTTAAAATGGGCCGGAGTCGGGATGGGTGTGAGCCGGGTCGGCGTTCCCGCGGAAGACTGACCGGCCACTGGAGCGGGAGGAGCTAACCCTCCCTGGGGAGCCGGGGGAAACACCTGCTGGGGGTCCAGGCGGTCTAACCGGTGAGTAATTGAAGTTCCATCCATCCATCCATCCATCTTCTACAGCTTTTCCGGAGGTCCGGGTCGCGGAGGCAGCAGTTCAAGCAGAGAAGCCCAGACTTCCCTCTCCCCAGCCACCTGCTCCAGCTCTTCAGAGGGGATACCAAGGCGTTCCCAGACCAGCTGGGAGACATAGTCTTTCCACCGAGTCCTGGGTCTGCCCCGGGGTCTCCTCCCAGTGGGACGTACCTGAAACACCTCAAGTGGGAGACGTCCAGGAGGCATCCTAATCAGATGCCCATACCACCTCAACAGACTCCTTTCAATGTGGAGGAGCAGCGGTTCTACTCTGAGCCTCTCCCGGATGACAGTTAACTGATTTAAAATTACCTGCTGTTGGTGAGCTATTAAGTCTACTCGAGCCTCGAGAGTGGAAAGATGGCGTGCGAGCCCGCTGTCTGCCGAGCCGCTCTGCTGAAGCCGTACTGACATAATGTTCGGCTCAGGAGACACACACGCAGGCTCAGAGTAGATTTAACAGCGTTTATTAAAACACAGGTATGAGTGGATGCGTGTGTGAGATATGAGGATGTCTTGTGGGAGAACTTCGGTAAGCAGGCAGCAGAGCAGATCACCGTACAGCCGGGCAACCCTATAATGAGAAAGCAAAGGGACAGGGTAACGGGCACCACAATAACACTGGCCTGAAGGAATGACTGCTGCTTACTTGTTATGGCAGGTGGCAGGCACTGACAAGGAGAGTTCCCAGAAGACAGAGACCTGCTGCGCTTGTGCGAGGATGAGGGCGGCGTGGCGAAGGGGGAAAAGTCCGCCGCCGGGGAATCCACCTGTGCACAGGGGAAAGGGCTGAAGAGAAAGGTAAGTTGCTTACTTGGAGCGTTGTCTTGCTGATCTTGGGGGTTCCAATGGCAAAGACGAGCTGAAGGGAACAGACGGCTTCAGGCCGAGGCACAGGGCTGAGTGGGTTAAGTAGTCTGCCGCTGACGAGCCGCAGGTGTGCGCGCAGCAGGAGCCAATGATGACTGGCGAGTCATGACACTTTTACCCATTCCAGATAACACTGCATGGCCTCTAATGAACCTGTTAAACACGCCAAGACATATATTTTACTCCAGTATCTAGTTTTATTATTAACTTATGCACGCAGCATCCCTTGGATATTGTTGCTAGCCCCCTGCTGCCTTTTGCAGATTGAGGGTCTCCTGTCCTGAGATTCGTTTCTGGCCTCCAACAAGTGGACCGCTCTCATTGCCTCCATGATAAGGGGCTCTGAGAGCAGCTTTGCTGTTGCCCAGAGGCCTGACCAGAGCGGCACTATTCGTTTGATTGATTCCCATGTGGGCAGAGGCCAGAATGGAACCTCAAGAGACCTGTGACTGGGACCTGAGAGAGCAGAGGCCAGAAACGAACAATTGAGCTCTCTAAAAGCTCCTGAAGCTCTTTACCCATTTTGGTTTTATGTGCTTATATTAGTGTTAGCCTAGCTGTTAGCCATAGCTGCTAGCCATTTGGTCCTTTTGTGTTACTCGGTGTGTCACATGTTTAGTAACAGCCCCGTCTCATACTAGTCTTTTTTTTTGTCACTATGAAAAACAACTGAAAATCCATCAGTGCCAGTTAATAACTAGGCTCTAGTTAGTTGGGCCACCTAGCCTAGCTCCCGTTAGCCATCGCTCAGCTGAGTTTCCCCACCAGCCAGCAGACACAGAATGGGCGACGATGAGAAAGAAGTGTAGTCCTAGGTTGAAAACTTACTAGAATAAAATCATAAATGGATGGGGAAGAAAGCCTGAAATTATGATTAAAAAAATGGCAAGTTTACAAAACAAAAGAAATCAAAAGTATAAGAGGAATAATGCACAAACTTGACAGAAAACATGGTTTGCATTTTGGGGGCTGAAGTGACAGATTTTTATCGCTGACAAGTGAGCCAGTTGAAATGAAACCAAGCATTCCTTTGCAGGTTTAAACTTGCTGTTCAGCTTCTAAGTGTCACTGCTGTGCACTGACTTTACAGGTTATTTTATCAACAGGATGTTTTAAATTGTATTTGTATCTTATGAATTTGATAAATGCTTTTTAAACAGAGATCCAATAGATATCAATTTTCTAAATTAATTTAACGTTTTTATTTTCTTGTTTTATTCCCACTTCTCGCTCCTTGATTGGGAATTCAGATCATCGAAGGACACAATTTTAGATTTATGAGAAAAAGTTGCAAGTTTACAGTAAAAAAAAAAAAAAAGCTGCAAATTTATGAGAACGTTTCAAATTTTCAAGAAAAACTTAAGGAGAAAAAGGCACAAATTTACAAGAAAACAGCAAATTTGAGAAAATAGATAAACAGGTAAAGTCCAGGTGGGCAAACTCACATGGGACCCATAAGACAGCCCAGGTTTAACATTTGGTGGGGCCCACATGGACATGCTGGCTGGGGAAAAACCAGGTTCAGATTAGCTTTTATTTTTTTTCATTGTAAAGAGTGGGTATGCCCTCTGTAAACAACAGCATGTGCACAGATAGACCCCTGGTAGTGCTCTACGACCTGCCCCTTTGCCCTCTGCCCTCTGAAGTGCCCTTTTGGAGAGCTTTTTTTTTTTTTAAAGGGTATAATAGATTTTATTCTTCCCTACAGAGACATTAATTGCCGATCAAATAAATAAGTAAATACATTTTCGTTTTATTTACTCATACATTACTACTTTTTGTTAAATTGCAACTTTTTCTAATATTTTCCTCATAAATTTGTGACTTTTTTCTTGTAAATTTGCATTTTTTTTTCGTAAGTGTAACTTTTTTCAAGTAATTTTACAGCTTTTTTCTCATAAATTTGCAACTTTTTTTTCTAGTAAATTTGTGACTTTTTTCTCATAAATCTGCTGCTATTTTTTGTAAATTTGTCACTTTTGTCTTGTATAATTTCACATTTTTTTCCTCATAAATTTGTGACTTTTTGTGTAATTTTTCCTTTGGCACAAGTGTCACTGAAACCAGCTCGCACATGTTAAAGCCATGTGGGGCCCGGGTGGTTTAAAGTGGGTAAACATACTACTTGCATCACAGGTAAAGTCCATGTGGCCAAACACAGATGCGGGCCAACATGGAACCCGCACACTAACCCACATGGGACCAAACAGCCCAGCTTAAACCTACAGTAGGGCCCATGTGGGCATGCTAGCTGGGGAGGAAGGGGCAGCTGTCCAGTCAGCAGTGGCGCACTTTTTCTTGTTTGAGTTATTATTAGTTTTTTTCTTTAGGGACACCGTAGGGGCACCCGAGTAAAGAGAGGTGCAGAGCTGTCAACTGATCACCACCTGGTGGTGAGTTGGATCCGATGGCAGGGGAGGAAGCCATTCAGACCTGGTAGACCCAAACGTATAGTGAGGGTGTGCTGGGAGCGTCTGGCTGAGGCCCCTGTCCGGGAGGTCTTCAACTCCCACCTCCGGAAGAACTTCAACCACATTCCGAGGGAGTCTGGAGACATGGAGTCTGAATGGGCCATGTTCTCCACCTCTGTTGTTGAAGCGGCGGCCCAGAGCTGCGGCCGCAAGGTGGTCGGTGCATCTCGTGGTGGCAACCCCCGAACCAAGTGGTGGACACCAGTGGTGAGGGGGGCCATTAAGCTGAAGAAGGAGTCCTATCAAGCTTGGTTGGCTTGTGGGACTCCCGAAGCAGCTGAGGTGTACCGGCAGGCCAAGCGGAGTGCAGCTCGGGTGGTTGCTGAAGCAAAAACCCGGGTATGGGAGGAGTTCGGTGAGGCCATGGAACAAGACTTTCGGTCGGCTTCAAAGAGATTCTGGCAAACTGTTCGGCGGCTCAGGAGGGGAAAGCAGCTCCCCGTCCACACTGTGTATGGTGCGGATGGGACACTGTTGACTTCAACTGGGGATATCGTCGGGCGGTGGAAGGAATACTTCGAGGATCTCCTCAATCCCACTGATACGCCTTCCACAGAGGAAGCAGGGTTTGGGGACAAGGGGGATGACTCGCCTATCACAGGGGCTGAGGTCGCCAAGGTGGTTAAAAATCTCCTTGGTGGCCGGGCCCCGGGGGTGGACGAGATTCGCCCCGAGTACCTCAAGGCCCTGGATGTTGTTGGGCTGTCATGGTTGACACGCCTCTGCAACATTGCGTGGAGGTCGGGGGCAGTGCCTTTGGCATGGCAAACCGGGGTGGTGGTTCCTCTCTTCAAAAAAGGGGACCGGAGGGTGTGCTCCAACTTTAGAGGGATCACACTCCTCAGCCTCCCTGGGAAGGTCTATGCCAAGGTACTGGAGAGGAGAGTCCGGCCGTTGGTCGAACCTCGGATTCAGGAGGAGCAATGTGGTTTTCGTCCTGGCCGTGGCACATCGGACCAGCTCTTTACCCTCTCGAGAATTCTTGAGGGTTCGTGGGAGTTTGCCCAACCAGTTTACATGTGTTTTGTGGACTTGGAGAAGGCATTTGACCGCGTCCCTCGTGGATTTTTGTGGGGGGTGCTTCGGGAGTATGGGGTATCGGGCTTGTTGTTACGAGCTATTCGGTCTCTGTACGACCGTTGTGAGAGTTTAGTTCGTATTGCCAACACTCGGTCGGAGTCATTCCCAGTGAGAGTTGGACTCCGCCAGGGCTGCCCTTTGTCACCGGTCCTGTTCATAATTTTTATGGACAGGATTTCTAGGCGCAGCCAGGGAATGGAGGGTGTCATACTTGGTGACCACAGGATCTCATCTCTGTTGTTTGCAGATGATGTTGTCCTGTTGGCTTCATCCAGCAATGACCTACAGCTCTTGCTGGGACGGTTTGCCGCTGAGTGTGAAGCGGCTGGGATGAGAATCAGCACCTCCAAGTCCGAGTCCATGGTCCTCAGCCGGAAAAAGGTGGATTGTCCTCTCCGGGTTGGGGACAGGCTCCTGCCCCAAGTGGAGGAGTTTAAGTATCTTGGGGTCTTGTTCACGAGTGAGGGGAAAATGGAGCGAGAGATCGACAGACGGATTGGAGCAGCATCTGCAGTGATGCGGACGTTGTACCGGTCTGTTGTGGTGAAGAGGGAGCTTAGTTCTAAGGCAAAGCTGTCGATTTACCAGTCAATCTACGTTCCTACTCTCACCTATGGTCACGAGCTTTGGGTAATGACCGAAAGAACGAGATCGCGGATACAAGCGGCTGAAATGAGCTTTCTCCGTAGGATTGCTGGACTCACCCTCAGAGATAGGGTGAGGAGCTCAGTCATCCGGGAGAGGCTCAGAGTAGAACCGCTGCTCCTCCACATTGAAAGGAGTCAGTTGAGGTGGTATGGGCATCTGATTAGGATGCCTCCTGGACGTCTCCCACTTGAGGTGTTTCAGGCACGTCCCACTGGGAGGAGACCCCGGGGCAGACCCAGGACTCGGTGGAGAGACTATGTCTCCCAGCTAGTCTGGGAACGCCTTGGTATCCCCTCTGAAGAGCTGGAGCAGGTGGCTGGGGAGAGGGAAGTCTGGGCTTCTCTGCTTGAACTGCTGCCTCCGCGACCCGGACCTCCGGAAAAGCGGTAGAAGATGGATGGATGGATGGACACCGTAGAAACGCCATGATGTCACTGTATTAGCCACTGTACTTGGGGTTGTAGGTTGGGAACAGAAGACCTATGTTTATGTATTAGCTGGATGACTTGTTGGCACACACTTGGGCACGTGCACACCCACACATACATAAATGCACCCCCAATCTCCCCACCCCTTCCCTCCCAATTATTCCCTGTCGTGCTGCAGGCTGAAACAGATTCACGTGCTGATGGCAGTTAACCGGCTCCTGCACTCAGGATAAATTAGTTCAGTCCTGGAGCTGCAGCCGAGGGTGTGTTTGATTTATTTTTGTTCCTCTGAGACTGCAGTGGCGAAGCCATATTGGGGGGGGGGGGGGGGGTCAAAGGTCAGCAGCACCTTTCCCCCATATCACTGTTTTTCTTTCCTTTAATTCATTTATTTTTTTAAATATGTCGATGTTAAAGAAAAACACACACACACATGCAGAGACAGATTTATAGCACACCAACGGTTCAGCAGACTGCTGATAGCGACCGGATGACGCATCGGCCTCTTGCAGGCTGGAAGTGAACATGCCTGGCCTTGTTCTGATGTCACACATTCACAGCTTGGCCCCGTGTCACTGTGTAGCCGTGATAACTGCGGGTTTTACTGTCCATTCACCCTCTGCTGCATCCACTGAACTCATCACTGAGGTCTGTTCTATTGTACAGCTGCAAAATAAATTTGCATTGTTTTTAGTGAAAATTTGTAGCTTTTTATTCCCCGCCAGGTGGAAGAGCCCTTTGGGTGAAGCCGAAGGGGGATTATGTTATGGGTCAGTCCGTCCATCCGTCTGTCCCACTTTTGTGAAATCAACTCCTACAGTTTTGTTTCGATTGTTTTGAAACTTGGTATCAAGGTTTACTATACACTGATGATAAACATATTGCAATTTGGTTCTGATTGGATGATTTTTGCAGGAGTTGTAACCCCTGACCTATGACCTCCTATTTCACCTCACTTCATAGACAGGAACTGTGTTGTGAAATCAACTCCTCCTACACTTTTGTTCCAAATGTTTTGAAACTTGGTACCATGGTTTGATATACTCTGATGATGTTAAGTATTATACAGGGGAGTTCCATTGAGAGGCAACCGCTCTTTTTCAGAGTTGTCCTGTTCACATTCACACAGTTACACATTCACTCCTGGAAGCTGCCCAGTACAACCACAGACTGACCTGTGGCCACTGAGCAGCTTCACTGGAGCAGTTAGGGTTAAGAGCCTCGCTCAAGGGCACCACAGTGAGGTTAATGAGGGTGGGGCACTTACGTTATTTTTCCCACCCAGATCTGATCATGCCGATCCAGGGACTGAACCGGCGACCTTCCGCTCACCAGTCCGCATCACTAACCAATAGGCCACCACTGCCCCATTGCAATTTGACTTTCATTGGATGACCTTGACTTCAAAGGTCAGAGGTCAGATTTTTCCCTAAATCTTCTAAACGCAATAACTACTGAAAGAAATGATGTAGGCTTTTCAAATCGATATAGTTCGATCTATTGATATAGATATCTAAGATGCATCTTGGACGACTTACACCCTGACCTGATTATTCATTTGGGGTCAGAAGGTCAAAGGTCATAGTTAACATTCCATTTGCACTATGATAAATGGTAAATGCTAAATTTACTATTACTATAAAACAAGTAAAGCTAGGGCCACCAAACCTGGTACATAGGTTCACCTTGGGGTTGTGACCTCAGACTATGGGTTTGGGGTCAAAAGGTCAAAGGTCAAGGTTAACATTCCCTATGCCTTTTTACTGGACAACGAGTAAAGTTAGGTTCACCAAATTTAGTACACAGGTTCACCCTGTGACCCTGAAGTGTGACGATGGTTTTGGGATTGCAAGGTCAAAGGTCAACATTAAAATGGCTTATAAACTATATCTCAACAACGAAGAAAGCTAGGGTCACCAAACCTGGTACACAGGTGCATTCTGAGACCATAACCTCTGACTACAGGTTTGGGGTCAAAAGGTCAAAGGTCAAGGTGCACTCTCTATGCTCTCTTACTATAGAATGTGTAAAACTCTTTATTGTCACCAAACTTGCTACACAGGGTCACCTCAGGATCCTGCCCTACAACTATGGGTTGTATACTTTGTTGTATATACAGCACGTAAGTATTGAAAATGTCAACATTTTTCTCATTAAACATATTTCTGATGGAGCCACTGGCCTGAGATTTTCACCAGAGATCAGTAGCAATCCAAGTAATCCATACACACAATGAAATCAAGGCAACTGTGTTCACAAAACAAGCTATATTTAATAAAGTGGAATGACACAGGGAATAAATATTGAACACACTTGGTGAAATTAATTTAATATTTAGTAGAAAAGCCTTTGTTGGTAATAACAGCTCTTAGACACCTCCTGTGTGGAGAAACTAGGTGTAGCATTGCTCAGGAGTGATTTTAGCCCATTCTTCCACATAAACTGTCAAATCTTGAAGGTTTCGTGGGTGTCTTTTATGAACTCTGATCTTCAGTTCGTTCCATAGATTTTCAATTGGATTCAGGTCAGGTGACTGACTGGACCATTCTAGAAGCTTTATTTTCCTTCTCTGGAGCCAGTTGAGAGTTTCCTTGGCCGTATGTTTGGGATCATTGTCTTTCTGAAATGTCCACCCTCGTTTCATCTTCAGCATCTTGGCAGATGGCAACATTTTCTTATCAAGGATGTCTCTGTACATTTGTACATTTATCTTTCCTTCAATTCTATGAAGTCTGCCTGTACCATGTGCTGAAAAACACCCCTACACCATGATGCTTCCACCTCCAAACTTCACTGTTTGGTATGGTGTTTTGGGGCTGATGTGCCATGCCATGTCTCCTCCAAACATGCTGTGTGTTATGGCATCCAAAAAATTCAATTTTGGTCTCATCTGACCAGACTATATTCTCCCAGTATTTTACTGGCTTGCCCAAATGCTGTGCAGGAAACTTTAAATGAGCTTCAACATGCTTTTTCTTCAGCAATGGAGTCTTGTGAGGTGAGCGGGCAGAGAGCCCATGTTGGTTGAGTGCATTACTTATTGTTTTCTTTGAAACAGCAATACCTGCTAACTCCAGGTCTTTCTGGATCTCTCCACGAGTGGTCTTTGGCTCTTGGATAACTCTTCTGATAATTCTTTTGACTCCTCTGTCTTGCAAGGAGCTAGTCATGGCCGATTTATGGTAAAATGATGTTCTTTCCACTTCTGAATGATGGCTCCAATAGTGTTCGCTGGAACATTCAGCAGTTTAGAAATGCGCCTGTAACCAATGCCATCATTATGTTTTGCAACAATAAGGTTGTGAAGCTCGAGAGAGAACTCTTTGCTTCTACCCATCATGCGTTCTTTGTGGTGTGACAATCTGATATTCACAGACTTTTTTTTAAAGGTTATCAGTCAGGACTTCACCAGCTGAAATTAGTTTGTACTGATGGGGGATGGGATGGCTTCCTAAATTCTGATGGATTTCAGCTGGTTTCTTGGCTTTCTATGACTTTTCGCACCTCTTTTTCTTCATGTGTTCAGTACTTATTCCCTGTGCCATTCCACTTTATTAAATACAGTCGTGAAAAAATTTGGACACCCCTTTAAATATTAGGTTTTTTTATTAAAAATTGTTCACATATCTACACTACCGTTCAAAAGTTTGGGGTCACCTCAGACAATTTTGTGTTTTCCATGAAAAGTCACACTTTTATTTACCACCATGAGTTGTAAAATGAATAGAAAATATAGTCAAGACATTGACAAGGTTAGAAATAATCATTTGTATTTGAAATAATATTTTTTTCCTTCAAACTTTGCTTTCGTCAAAGAATCCTCCATTTGCAGCAATTACAGCATTGCAGACCTAACATGATTGCACAAGGGCTTTCTAATCATCCATTAGCCTTCTGATGCAATGAGCAAACACATTGTACCATTAGAACACTGGAGTGATAGTTGCTGGAAATGTGTCTCTATACACCTATGTAGATATTGCACCAAAAACCAGACATTTGCAGCTAGAATAGTCATTTACCACATTAACAATGTATAGAGTGTATTTCTGATTAGTTTAAAGTTATCTTCATTGAAAAAAAGTGCTTTTCTTTCAAAAATAAGGAAATTTCTAAGTGACCCCAAACTTTTGAACGGTAGTGTATGTCTAACCTTGTTTTTGGTTTTATTTGTATTTTTTTAACATTTAGCCAAGTGGGAATGAATATGGGGTGTCCTAATTTATTCCTCACTATTTGTTTAGAATTACATTTTACAGAAAATTTGAAAAAGTCTTTAATTCAATTTTAATTGTTTAGTTGTATTACATGAATCTCCCAGTATTTTTTAACATTGATATTCAATATCCGTATGTCCAAATATGTTTAAAAAAAAACAAAACAAAACACACACACACAGGCTTATACAGGGTGTCATAATTTTTCCACATGACTGTATACACTACTTACAAAAAGTTAGGGATTTTTGGCTTTCAGGTAAAATTTATGGAAAATATAAAAAGTTTCCGCTACAGTGATATATTATGAAAGTAGAGCATTTAATTAGAAGCATGCAATGGTGATTTACTCATCTCAAACAATTTATTGAAACAAAAGCCAACAAGAGTGGTGGGTATACCACAACAAAAATTGTCAGTGTCTCAATAATTTGTCATGTGCCCTTGAGCATCAATTACAGCTTGACCACAATGTCTCATGCTGTTCACAAGTTGACTTATTGTCTGCTGAGGCATGGCATTCCACTCTTCTTGAAGGGCGGCCCTCAGGTCATTGAGGTTATGGGGTGCAGGGTTACGAGCCTCTACATGGCGACTCAGCTCATCTCATCAGTTTTCTATGGTATTCAGGTTTGGAGAAAGTGCAGGCCACTCCATTTGAGGTACCCCAGCCTCCAGCAGCCATTCCCTAATGATGCAACCTCGATGAGCTGGTGTATTGTCTTCCTTGAAGAAGAAATTAAGCCTGTGTTGTTCATGCAGGGGCACAATGACTGGATTAATGATGTTATTCAGATAGTATCAGCTTGTCACTGTACCATTCACAAGGTGTAGGGCAGTTCTGTATGGACTAGACACACCTGCCCAGACTGTAACACCACCACCACCAAATGCTTGTCTGGTGACAACAGTGGGTGATGCATACCGCTTTCCTTGACATCTCCAACATTGTTGGCGGCCATCATTTCTGCTCAACATGAGCTTTCATCAGAGAACAGCACTGAGGCCCACTGGTCCCTTGTCCAGCGTAAATGCTCCCTGGCACATGCAAGACGATGACGTCTATGCCTGGTGTGGTCAGGTACCCTTGCAGGTTGTCTAGCACGCAGATCACACTGATGTAAATGGTTTCGAATGGTCTGACGTGACACTTGGGTGCCTCTCGCTTTTCTTAAATGTACCTGGAGTTGAGTGGCAATCATCATCTGGTTCCACAGGGCACTGTTCACAATGAAGCGGTCATCAGCAGTGTTGGGAGTAACGTGTTACAAAGTAACGCCTTACTGTAACGCCACTACTTTTGCAGTAACGTGCTGCGTAACAAAATTACTGTTTAAAAATTCAGTAATGCGTTACAGTTACTGAAATTTGATCAGACGCATTACTCGAATTACTCGTTTTATTAATATGGATAGATATTTTGTAGCGCAAATAAATACAAACTGATCCTACCGTAGCGCAGCTGACAGTCTCCTTCGCCAGTGTTCTGCCATTTTACCATACTTATCAGAACAGCCATATCCTGGGTTACTACACATGCGCGACATGCGCACAAATACGCAGTGACAGGAAATACACTTCTGCTCATAAGTTCCGGTTCCGGTTCCGCCGGACCGGCGGCGCCACACGAGTCGGCTGCCTGTTGCAACAGCCTTTTTTTTAATCTTCCTTCTTCTTTCTACACCTTTCACTCTGTATATATATCACGGACGCACGGATCGCCCCGGGGTCTCCCGGGTCGGCGGACGGAGCCACGGTTTGCAGCGGGAGACGCTACAGCGGGGAGGAGCTAGTGCTAGCTAGCACTTGGCCGCCGCCCGGAGCTAATGGGAAACTCGACATACCGGGAGCTGTAGCGAAAATGACGCGGGTGCCGGGCTGGAGTTTAGGAGGCGTGCAAGAAATATAAGACAGAATAATAAAGAGCGATGGCAAGAACCAAGCAGACCGCCCGTAAAATCTACTGGAGGAAGAAGCCCCCCAGGAGACAGCTAGCCACCAGGGCTGCTCGGAGAGGCGCTCCGGCCACCGGCAGAGTGAAGAGGCCTCGCCGTCACAGGCCCGTGGCTCTGAGAGAGATCCGTCGCTGCCAGAAATCCACGGAGCTGCTCATCCGTAAGCTGCCCGTCCAGCGCCTGGTGAGGGAGATCGCTCAGGACTTCAAGACCGTCCCGCGTTTCCTGAGCTTCGCCGTCATGGCTCTGCAGGAGACCAGCGAGGCCCACCTGGTGGTCTCTTCTTTGCTAAGGGGGTCACCATCATGCCCAAAGACTTCCAGCTGGCCCGCTGCATCCGCGGAGAGAGAGCTTAGACTTTCTGCTGCACATTCACCAACCAACCATAATGCTCTGCACTGTGTGTCTATATATATATATTTATAGTAATATGGACATATGTTTAGTAGATGTTGTTTTTTCTTGCCTTCTGATTATTGCTCTGAGTGTTGCTATCCCTGTGCTGTTGCAATCCTGGAATTTCCCCATTGTGGGACTAATAAAGGCTTATCTTATCTTATCTTATCTTATAATTTCAGCATACTGTACAGCTGACGGTGCTGCATCGTGATTGGCTGATTCAAAAATGTGGCACGTTTTCAGTGTGTCTATTTATATATATTATATATATTTCCTGCCATTAAAAATTACTCAGTACAGCTGACGGAAGGTAAACAATAGCATACCGCAGCCCAGCTGAATGCCGGTTGGTTCCCTGTCCTGCTCACATGTAGCCCAGTAGGAAGTAATGCCGTGGCGACTTCTCATATTGAGCCCTGATCACCTGTTATCCCAGCATGAGTAGCCCCCATCAGCTCCTACCTCTGTGGTTAAACATGAGTATTTTTTTGAGCCAGAAGCTCACATTTAATGTCTGCAGTTGTGTAAATGTGTAAGTTGTGTAAGTAATTGTAATAATTTTCTTACGTACAGAGAAAAAGTGACTGATTTGTTGCAGTGAACAGCTTTTTGTAAACGGTGAACTTTCATTTATCTGTGCTTTTTGTTTTATTTTATCTCATTCATTTACATGCTGTTGTGATATGCAACTATTTCATGGAAGTAAATCCTCTAAATATGTGTTTTTATTGGGCTGGTCCAGGGGTGTCAAACATATGTTTGTACATATTGGATGGTGAAACTGGATGGAGTGGAAGTACCGTTGCTGGTTGACACGGACGCAGTGAGGTCTGTTGTTGAGCTGGCTCACCGTGAGGAGTTTCTTCCCGTACTATCGAGTGAGAGGTCATTTGAGGCCATTGAGTGGTTATGGAGGAAACAGGCTGTCCATTGTGGGTTCGGTGGAGCTGATGGCACGATACAAGTCAGCAGTGGTCACTAACCTGAAGTTTATAGTGACTGCCAGTGGCGAGAATGTGATGAGCTGTGACCCCTTTTATGGACTGGGTTTCACCATCACTAGCGGCGTCAGAGAGGAGCGGTCGGGCTGTGGTTTGTGGAACTGACCGGTGACGCAAGTGGTGGATGATGCTGTATGGGACGAATCTTGGCCTAGTATTCTGGGAGGCGAGCAGAACCAACCCCACCCAGGGCCATCATGGAAGGGTTCCTGCGCCAGGGCCCAGGTTACCCTAGCTGAGGGAGCTGGGCGGCGCGGTGGGACGCCCATGACGACCGGTGGAGCCAAGTGGCTGGCCCATCCTATTTCTGGAGTTTGGCTGGGAGGTACTGAGAAACAGGGGGTCACAACGGCTTTGCCAGCGTCACAAATGAAAGAGAGTGGGGCAGGACCGGCTGGCATGGTGAAACGACATGCCACTCAGGAACACTGGAAGCCGAGTCGGGCTCCTCTGAGGGTCGCTGATGTGGTCTGGTCCAGGGAGGAGGCCCGGTCAAGGGGAGTTCGCAAAAAGTGGAAATTACAGGAGGACCAGGGGCAACTGTAGGTGGTGGCTGCTTGGGAGGATGGCTACCTTCAGCTGTCTGATGGTACATGGAGACACCCCAATGAGCTGCGGCGCGTCTATGAGGAGAGAGAGATGTCTCGGCACAGACGTGGGTCGTCTTCGGGCGCCAAGAGAAGACGGTGCTCTGGTCGGGACCTGCCTGATGGGTCTCTGGGGGGTGGGCTCTCTACTGTGGCTGACTGATAATGGGGGCAATGTGTTTAATATATGTTGGTGGTGAAAATTGCCTAGATTTCAGTTCTTATGCGTGGTGTTGAAATGAAAATTATTCTGATGGTTCATTGAGTGTGTTAACAAGAGCATAGTTTGTTTGTATATATGTTCATTACGATAACGGGATTGTACTAAAAGTACTAAAACTTTGAACAGTTGATCATGTGCATTCAAAAGGTCAGAGAAGGTCAAATTAAGTTCACCTGTAAGGATTATAGTGCATTTTAGGTGCATCCTGAAATTTCACCCGAAAGCCGACTATCACTAACTTTTTGTGAGTAGTGTAACTTGTTTTGTGAACGCAGTTGCCTTGATTTCTTTGTATGTATGGATTACTTGGGCTGTTACTGATATCTGGTGAAAATCTCAGGTCAGTAGCTCCATCAGAAATATGTTTAATGAGAAAAATGTTGATGTGTTCAATACTTATTTTTTGGATTATGGGTTGATCATAATTTGGTTCTGCCACAGTAATTATATTGAAAAGTTGAAAACTGCTCTCCGTCAGTAAGTACTGAGATCGTCAAAGAAAACGGAGGTGGGGGATGTTGCACTCGCCTCAGAGTGCTCTTATTTCTCATAAATTTGTAATTTTTTCTTGGAAATTTGCAACTTTTTTCCTTATGAATTTGCTATTTTTTCTTTCTAAATTCACAACTTTTTTGTCATTAATCTGCAACTTTTTTCTTTTAAATTTGAGACTTTTTTTCTAAGTTTGCCACATTCATACAGATGCTGATTTAATTTTGATTCTGCTTAATTGATAAAATTTTATTTGTTCATCTCGATAACAGCCCAAGCACAAATTTATGCGAGAAAAATGTATTAAAATGGGCTTGTCTTTCATCGAGGTTCCTGACTCGTGCACTAACTTGACTTACCTAAATTATCATATTTTAGAAGATTTATTCACCTATCTTGGGGTCAGTTAATAAAGATTCTTTTTTTTTCATTATTTTTGTGTCCTGATCTGCAGCACCGAGGCATCTCAGTCACACTGAGGCCAGTCCCCTCTAGTCCTTCATTTTATTTATGTATTTATTTATTTATTTATTTATTCTTTGAGTGCAACCCGACCTGCAGGATCTCACATCAAATATTCATTAGCTCCTACTCAGGGCGTCTCAGAGCCTCCAGGAAACCAACACGAGGCCGGAATGATCTCATCACATTAAATCTTATTATCCAAATGTGTCTCTGCTTAACACGTTATTATCGCCGTTCCATTATGAGCGCCCAGAGGTGGGCAGTGCAGCCGGATAATGGACTCCAGGAAGAAACAGCATCACCATATGATGTTAATTACTCAAGTATAAGAGTAGTAAAAATAAAACGCTTGAATATGAGAAAGCAAATGTCTGCTATAACGTTACTGCATAATAATACAGAAAAAAAACAAGGGTTTGAGGTAAATGGATGAACGATGCACATGTACTCTATAATCCGGAGGTGATTTTTTGTTTTTTTAGCAAGGGGGGATGGGGGTGTTCACCAGCATAGCATGAGGTACAAAGGTACAAATTTGCAAGAATAAAGGTGTGATAAAAGATGCCAGTTTAAAAATTAAAAAAGTTCCAAATTACAGTTTAATTACACAGAATAAAACTTTAACCAGCAAAACTGATGAGTGCTGCAAATTGGCAAGAAAAAAATTGAACATTTAACAGAAAAAAATTGTCGATTTTTGAGAAAAAAATTGCAAATTTATAAGAAAAAAGTTGCAAATTTATGAAGAAAAAATTGCAAATTTATGAGGGAAAAAAGCTGCAAATATTTGATTAAACAAGTTGTAAATCCATGAGAAAAGTTGAAAATTTACAGAAAAAAATGGCAGATTTACAAGAAAAAAGCTAAGAAAAAAGCTACAGATTTTTGGAAAAAGGTTGTAAATTTATGAGGAAAAAGCTGAAAATTTACAGAAAAAGCAAATTATGAGAAAAAAGTTACAAATTTTTGAGGAAAAAGTTGTGAATCTATGAGAACAAAGAAGGAAATTTACAGGAAAAAATTACAAATTTACAAGGAAAAAATTCAAATTTATGAGAAAAACATTACAAATTTTTTGGAAAAAAATCACAGATTTATGAGAAAAAAAGTTGTAAATTTATGAGGAAAAGGTTGAAAATTTACAGAAAAAAAAGTTGCAAATTCTGAGAAAAAATGGAGAAAAAGAAGGGAACAGGGGCTGATTAAGTTGGTGTTTTTGGTGAGTTAAGTGTGTGGGACGGCGTATGGATCCACGTAAAGATCTCTCTCTGAAACGTAATGTGCGTCGGTGGCGGTATGAACTCTCTGGCCGTGTATTCTCCGCTCCGTGTGCAGTAACGGGGCTGATGAGGCTGTTAGCTGGCTGTGATATCAGCAGGACAACATGTGACCCTCTGCCTTCCAGCATGTGATCTGTCTCTGTGTGATTTTTTTTTTCATCACCTCTGAACTCTTGTTCTGGGCTCTCTCTTTGTTTTTCAGCCATCTGAGTGGGAAAATAAGTCAAAATGATTTACTTTGGTGCTTTTTTAGTATCCGGTGAATAAATTGCAGCATGTTCAACAAAAGGAATTAATGCTTCTGAGATTAGAGGTATTTTTGGTGGGTTTGCATCCGTGGGGTCAAGGATGCTCCGACTCTGTAATCCTGCAAAAACATAAGCGCTCATGCATGAAAAATTCCACCTTCTAACAATCCAGGAAGAATTACACGAACCTGCTTTGTTTCGTCTCATTTAGGTCTTCTATTTTTTGCGTGAATCTTTTCAAAATGCACACATTTCTTAAGATTATTGCTCCTGTTTAGCAAACGCAAAACAAGAAGCCCATTCTAGTTGCCGAAAGGTAACCAGGGCAGGATTTCCTGGTGCAGCGCCCCCTAGGGTTCTCGCACTGCGAGAATTTCATACTCAATGCAACAATGTGCTTCCCAGATATGTTATACTGTTATTAGGACATGAATAAAGTTTTGTTTTATTTTCTCCGATCCAATAGATGTAGCAGCTCCTGCTTCCTCTGTTTCAGACAAAAGACAGTCCTCATAAACTAACATGTTTCTTCTTCCTGTTTGTCAAAACTCTGCCGTATTTACTACGTCACTATGAGGAAATCGGCATGTATGGTCAAATTTTAGCTTGTACTGGGAGAAAATGATGAGTTTAAACATTTTAGTGTTGTCAAGTTTTAACATCCACAGTTTCAGAAACTGAAGCCCAGCTAGATAATGGCCTGATTTCAACATACAGCGTTGGACACCAGTCAGTAGGCGATTTGTTATTTTTCACCAAGGGGGATGGGGGTATCCATCAATTCAGCATGAGGTGCAAACGTATAAATGTACACTGGGTGTAAATTTGCAAGAATAAAGGTGTAAAAATATGATAAACAATGCTGATTTAAAAATCCAAAAAGTTCCAAATTACAATTTAATTACAGAGAATAAAAATTTAACCAGCAGCAATGCAAATTTGCAAGAAAAAAAGGTTGAAAATTTACCGGAAAAAAATATTTTTTTTAGAAAAAAGATGCAAATTTATGAGAAGAAAATGTTGCAAATTTACAAGAAAAAAATTTGTTGCATATTCCATCGAACATCTTCGTCACAGACTTCAGGTGTGATCCATGTCGGGGGTCAGGAGGTGGTTTGCAGTCCCGTCCTCCACCATCTGACATCAGCTTTTATTGTTTATTATTTCAGCTTCTTTCCTTGTGTTTCTGAGCTTTTGGTGTTTGTCCCCATCCCCGTTTGTTCACTAGAAATGGATTTTTTTACTCAGCAGGTGCACGGACTTCAAAGACTTTCTGGACTCAGTCTGTGGTCGACTTCTTTTCCTCCAGTTTTCTGAAAGGTCACTGAAGCTCCTCAGAGTCTTTAAGACATCTGTGGACTTACTTTTTAAGCTTTAATGATGCTCATCGCATCTCTGAAAATGTAGTAACCCTGAAAGTTCAAAACCTTAAACACCTATTACCAGTTAAATTTGTGAATTCACTGTTTCTGTTCTCTTAAATATGAAATATTTTTGTTGTAAGCCAGAAAGTATTTTATTTTAACCCTTTCAGTGCTATAATTATGATAGTTCACTTGTTTTTTTGTTTTTTTTTTCAATAAATGTGTCAGAAAATGTCCTTTGTGTAACTTATTTTGTCCTTTTTTCCCCAGGAAAAATGTAACTTTCAAAATCTAGCAAGCATTTGTCATTATTATTATATGTTATAAATGCTTAAAACAGTGTGTGATAACAAAAAAATTTAAAAAAAGGATTTGAATTTTCATCTTTATAAATATTTCAAATGTACATGAGCAAAACTTTTGAGATTATAGAAACTGAACCCTTTTACATCTTCTCAAACATTTGTGTTTACCACACTCCAAAACTCTCACAAACAATACTAATACTACTATTTACAATATTAAACTATGATTAAATTATGATTTACACAGAAAACACTGCTTAGACACAGCAAAAATACTTGGAAGAGTTCCTCTCTCCTCCCCTCTCTGCAGCTCTACTGCTGTGCTGACTTCCTCCTTCACTCCCGCAGGCAATCCCGCGATAACCATGATGTGCCATGTATCAATGGAACGCTCCACTTCTCAGCTTTTGACTTTACACTGCCTTCCTGTCTGTCAAAGAACATATTTCAAAATACTGTCGTTGGTTTTTAAAGCTCTGAATGGTTTAGGGCCAATCAGATCTTCTGGTCCATTATGAACCACCCAGAGCCCTCAGGTCATCAGGGTCAGGCCTACTATCTGTGTCCAGAGTTAGAACCAAACATGGTGAGGCAGCGTTCAGTTTTTATGCCTCTCACATGTGCAACAAACTCCCAGAAAGCATCAGGGCTGCTGAAACTCTCAGCTGCTTTATATCGAGGTTAAAAACTTTCCTATTTGCCGCGGTGTATCTCCCACAAGGCACTGTAACTTTTATTTCTTGCACTTTATCTGCTGTATTCTATTTTAGCTTGTTTCTGTTTCTGTCACAAGCCTCCTCGTGTGCAATAACACAGCTCATGGAGGAGGGGAAGGAATGGATTTACGCGTCAGGTTACACCACATTTATTAAAGACAGATTATTCCCAAAAAGGTGAGGACTGTAGAAGAGCTTGGAAATGAAGAGGCGATTTGGTTTATAAGCAAAGCTTTAATATTCAGCTCTTCTAAGGTGGCGCAGTGGTTAGCACTGCGGCAGCACAGTTTACCCTTGGCCAGGGGATTGTGGGGATCGTGGGATCGTGGGTTCGATCCCAGCCCCCGACCAACAGTGATCTGTGTGGAGTTTGCATGTTCTCCCCGTGTTGCGTGGGTTTACTCCGGGATTTCTCCGGTTTCCTCCCACATGCCAAAAACATGCATGTTAGGTTAATTGGCTGTTCTAAATTGTCCCTAGATATCTGTTTCCTATAGGCCCTTAGAATAGAGGGTTAGTATTAATGAAAGCGCTTTGAGTGGTCTTTGTGACTAGAAAAGCGCTATATAAGTGCAGGTTAGTTAGTTAGTTAGTTCTAACAAGTCTCATCTGGTGCAGAGAGTGGCAGAAGGGAAAAGAGGCAGAATCTCTCCCACTCACTGGTTATATACATGCACACAACAAAAGACATGCATAACAAAGGCTGACATCCCTCATTATCTTAATCCCCCCATTGTCCTGGTATTTCCTCTCCTCACCTTGGGGGGTGAGGGTGGCTCCTCCGGTCTCCTCCACCGCATCCGGGAACGTCTTTGTTCTTCACTCGGCGGGTGAGAGTCCTTTGTCCTTTCAGAGGTGTGAAGTTCTTTACATATGTAATCACCAAACATTTCCACATGCTTTAACATATGTAGGTTATGGAATATATGGTTAATATAGACCACAGGCCCCCCAAACAACTAAGAAAAGACAACAGGAAGGTTCACAGTCTAAGATAGTTATTATGACATACTAAGTGTTACATCTGTTGCCACGGAAGAAACTTTCTAGCAGCCATGCTTCTAAGAGAGTTCAGTGGTAATTATAACAGCATAGTAAAATCATAAGTCAGTCCTAAACTGTTGCAGCACAATTAGTGAAAAATTGTGGAGTGGTTTGTATCAGTCCCTGTGCTGTCTGGGTTTTAATCTTCTCCCAAAACTGCTGTAGGTTGGTTTAGGCGCCCTGCTGGGACCTTCTTGAGAGGGATCTGCAGTGTGGGAAGGAGAGAGGTTAACTGTTCCCTGCTGGGGGGCTGAGTCTTTTCTCTTGGGGGGTCTACCCCGCCGAGGTGCTCTCGCCAACTGTGCAGGCTCGTCTTTCAACAAGAAGGCAGGTTTAAGTCTGTCAATGCTGACTGTTTCTTTTCTATCCCCAAAATCAAGCACAAAGTGTTTATCACCATGTTCCAGCACTCTGTATGGCCCATCGTATACTGGGCGAAAGGTTGGTTTTAAAGCTTCATGCTTAACAAAAACGAACTCAGCGTTTTTTAAAGCCTGAGGGACAAAAACCCGTGGGAAGGAGTGATGAGCTGGACCAGGGAGAGAGTTCGGTCCGTTGCTGCCTAAAAACCTTGGGACTGGAAGGCGCCCTGGCTCTGGGTTCTCTGGTAAAAATTCACCTGGGAGCCTGAGAGGTTGTGCAAAGACTAATTCTGCGGGAGAGGCGTCTAGATCCTCTTTAGGCGCAGCACGCAACCCTAATAAAACCCAGGGAAGTTTATTTACCCAATTTGTGTCCGTTAGTGAGGCTCTGAGGGCGGCCTTTAAAGACCTGTGAAAACGCTCGCATAACCCATTAGCCTGAGGGTGATAAGCGGTGGTGCGGTGAATTGTTGCCCCTAAGCTGCTGGACATGGCTGACCAGAGCTCTGAGACAAATTGAGGCCCCCTATCGGACGTGATGTCCGATGGGACGCCGAAACGTGCCACCCAGTTTGTCAAAAAAACGCGAGCGACTTCCTCCGCTGTGGTTGCCGCTAGAAGGACTGCCTCTGGCCAGCGTGTGGTGCGGTCTATCATTGTTAACAGGTGTGTGAAACCTTGGGAGGAAGGTAGTGGCCCCACGAGGTCGACATGAATGTGGTCGAACCTTCTAGCAAGGATTGGAAAAGGCTCCAGAGGGGCTTTTGTGTGTCTGTGTATTTTGGCGCGTTGACAAGAAATGCAAGTTTTTGCCCATTCTTTTACGTTTTTGCACAGGCCTGGCCACACAAACTTTTCGGCGACCATTTTAACCGAGGCGCACACACCTGGGTGCGCGAGGGAGTGAATTGCGTCGAAAATACGGCGGCGCCATGTAGCTGGTACTAACGGGTGAGGTCGGCCGGTTGAAACATCGCATATTAGGGGGGGCACGCCGTCGCGTAAACCCTTTTTCTCCAGCCTTAACCCTGTTGGTCCAGACAGGAGTGCGTGCATGTCCGCGTCACTGCTTTGTTCCTCCGCCATGGCTGCATAATCTATCCCTGCATGGATAGGTGCTGCGTATGTGTCTGCGTTAGTGAAGAGTTCTGCTGCTGAGGCAGTATAATCTGTCTCCCCGCACTCTGGTGGTGTCACAGCGCGAGAGAGACAGTCCGCTACTACGTTAAGTTTGCCTGCCACGTGTCGAATGTCTGTGGTGAACTCTGAAATCACAGCTAGCTGTCTTTGTTGCCTGCCTGACCATGGTTCTGAAATTTTAGCCATAGCAAAAGTGAGCGGTTTATGGTCTACAAAAGCCGTGAAACTCCGCCCTTCTAACCAGAACTGGAAGTGGCGGATGGATAAATGAAGCGCCAGCAGCTCTCTGTCAAAAGTGCTGTATTTGCGTTCAGTTTGGTTTAGCGATTTGCTGAAGAATGCTAAAGGTTGCCAGACCCCGCTGACAAGTTGTTCTACAACTGCCCCTATAGCTAGGTCTGAAGCATCTGTGGTTAGTGCGATGCGGGCCAAGGGATCTGGGTGAACTAACAATGTGGCGTTAGCTAGGGCGCTTTTTACTTCCGCGAAAGCGCGTTCGCGCTCCGGGGTCCATTCGACCGCGTTGGAAGCTTTCTTTTTTTTGAGCGCGTCATATAGGGGCTGCATGAGCTGAGCTGCGTGGGGGAGGAAACGGTTGTAAAAATTAACCATCCCTAAAAATTCCTGTAGCGATTTGACCGTTTGTGGCCGTGGAAAACTTTCTATCGCATGAACTTTGTCTGGAAGTGGAACTGCCCCCTTCGGAGAGACTTTGTGTCCTAAAAAATCAATTTGTGACACGCCGAATTTGCATTTGGCTGGATTGATTATTAGCCCGTGCTCTTCTAGCCTCTGAAAAACCATAGTGAGGTGCTGCTCGTGTTCTTCCTCAGACGAGCTGGCTACCAGCATGTCGTCGAGGTAGACAAAAACAAAAGGGAGGTCGCGTAGGACCGCGTCCATCATTCGTTGAAAAGTTTGAGCAGCGCCTTTGAGGCCGAAAGGCATTCGCAGGAATTCAAAAAGGCCGAAAGGGGTTATTACCGCTGTTTTAGGAACGTCTTCTGCTCGGACTGGGACTTGGTGATAACCGCGGACTAAGATAAGATAAGATAAGATAAGCCTTTATTAGTCCCACAACGGGGAAATTCCAGGATTGCAACAGCACAGGGATAGCAACACTCAGAGCAACAATCAGAAGGCAAGAAAAAACAAGCAAGCAAGAGCAGCTAATATACATATGTACATATTACTATAAAATATATATATATACACACACACACACAGACACACAGTGCAGAGCATTGTAGCTGGATGGAATAAATATATGAATATATGAACACACAGTGCAGAGCATTGTAGCTAGATGGAATAAATATGTAAATATATAAACACCCACAGTATGGAGCATTGCAGCTAGGTGGAATAAATATGCAAGTATATAAACACACACAGTGCGGAGCAATGTAGCTAGATGGAATAATATGTAGATATATAAAAACACAGTGCGGAGCATTGTAGCTAGATGGAATAAATATATAGATATATAAATATAAACACACCCAGTGCTGAGCATTGTAGCTAGATGGAATAAATATGTAAATATATAAACACACACAGTGCAGAGCATTGTTGCTAGGTGGGATGAAACAGCATAACCGTCTATTTAGTTATCCTACATGGTATGATTATGTGCCCATACATATTCTCACCCTCCATAGCGACCGGTATGTTCCTAGTTGTATGCCGGAGAGGACCATTGTGTAAGTCTATTGCATCTTTTGCATTCCAAAAAAAAAAAAAAAAAAAAACTATTAGTTTGTCACGTCTTTTTGCTATCTCTGCGAGCAGCCCTGCTTAGGTTGTACAGTCTGACAGCCGTTGGTAGGAAGGACCTACGAAACCTCTCGGTTGTGCACCTGGGATGATGTAGTCTGCTGCTAAATGAGCTCCTCAGTGCATCCAGTATGTCCTGCATAGGGTGGAACTCGGACTCCAGCAGAGATGACAGTTTAGCCACCGTCCTTCTCTCTCCTATCTCCTCCATCGGATCAAGGCGTTGCCCCAGGACAGAGCTAGCTTTCTTAATCAGTTCTTAATCAGTTCTTAATCAGCTTTCTTAATAGACTAAGTCTATTTTTGAAAAAATGCGCGCACCCACTAGATGTAGTGAAAAATCTTGAATGTGAGGGATTGGGTAACGGTCATGCGCTGTAGCGTTGTTTAATCTGCGGTAATCTCCGCACGGTCTCCAAGAACCGTCGGATTTCGGAACCATGTGAAGTGGTGAGGCCCAGGGGCTCTTCGAGCGTCTAACAATGCCCAATTTTTCAAGAGTTGTAAACTCGTCCCGTGCTATGTTGAGCTTGGCCGCGTCTAAGCGGCGAGCTTTGGCAAAAACGGGAGGTCCCGTTGTGAGAATGAGGTGTTCAACCCCGTGTTTAGCCACAGTGGCTGAGAATTTGGGGATTGTGAGTGCTGGAAATTGGGTGAGGAGTTGCTCAAACTTACATCCTGCCGTGGTGACGCTGGCCTGCACAGGTGGCGGAGAAACTCGGGCTGAGCATGGAATAGAAGCAAAGGACAATGCATTAACCAGGCGCCTATTTGCTAGATCCACTAATAACCCATGTGCACACAAAAAATCTGCGCCTAATAAGTTAAAACTCACCGCCGCTACAACAAATGTCCATCTGTAGCTGCGGCCGTGGATGAGGAGGTGCAGGCTCTTCTCGCCGAACGTGTCGATGCTAGAGCCGTTGGCTGCCACGGCTCCGTTGCCCCGGGTGCCCGTGGCTCGATCTGCGTGGGAGGGCATGACGAAACTCAGCTGAGCTCCTGTGTCGATGAGGAACTGCTTGCCTGAGTGTCCATCCGTCATGTACAACAGCTTGTTTTTCTCGCAGAGAGCCGCTGCCGTTAATGGCTCTCGGCTTTGGCGTTTAAATTTGCAGGGGGGAACGCATTTGTGAGCCTTCTCGGCGAAGCGGTGGTGGTAATAACAAACATCGCTCCGTCTGTTACGTCTTGGCCGTGTCGCTGTCACCGTGGGCTGGTTCTGCTCCGTGGGTTGCGGTTCCTCGTGGCTCGGGGCGTCAGCTTTGAGGTCTGCGGATGCTGCTGTGGGTGTCAGCTCCTTGCAAGCGTTGACGAGCCGATGAGCTTCATTGGCCAGCACGCGGAAGTCTTGGTGGTTGCTGCATTTCATGCTGGCGAGTGTCCCTCTCATGTGTGGCGGCAGCGTGCTGAGGAAAATAAACTGGAAGAGGAAGTTGTCACTGTCCTCTTCTTTGAGCTGTAGCAAATCCTCCATGAGGGCCTTCGGTTTGCACCGTCTGTGGCCGTAGACCGCCAGGATCTTCTCGGCTCTTTCTTCCGCTGATGGGACGTAGTTCGCCACGATGGTTGCTTTGAGCGTCTCGTATTTGTCCCGGGCCGGTGGTCGCCGGATCATGCTCCGCACACACTTCGAAGTGGCGGCGTCGAGTTTGGAGACGATATGATAAAATTTGGTGTCATCAGCCGTGATGCCCGCCAGTGCAAATTGGGCTTCAGCCTGCTGAAACCAAGAGGCGGGGTCTTCTTGCCAGAAGTCTGGCAGCTGGACAGCGACGGCATTCGTGCACACCATCACTGTTGTGCCCGCCGGGTGAGAGTGCCTTGCCTCGGCTCTCGCGGCGGTGCTGGTGCTCGGTTGAGCCCTCTCAATCTCTTCTGCCGGGGGGAACAGTTGTCCATCTGCTCCCTCGTCTGCATGGCGGCTGGCGTCTGCCTGGGTCGCCGCGGATGAGTCGATTGTGGGGGAACGCCTCAGGTCCATACTCGCGTCAAGGTCACCAGTGTAGAAGAGCTTGGAAATGAAGAGGCGATTTGGTTTATAAGCAAAGCTTTAATATTCAGCTCTTCTAACAAGTCTCATCTGGTGCAGAGAGTGGCAGAAGGGAAAAGAGGCAGAATCTCTCCCACTCACTGGTTATATACATGCACACAACAAAAGACATGCATAACAAAGGCTGACATCCCTCATTATCTTAATCCCCCCATTGTCCTGGTATTTCCTCTCCTCGCCTTGGGGGGTGAGGGTGGCTCCTCCGGTCTCCTCCACCGCGTCCGGGAACGTCTTTGTTCTTCACTCGGCGGGTGAGAGTCCTTTGTCCTTTCAGAGGTGTGAAGTTCTTTACATATGTAATCACCAAACATTTCCACATGCTTTAACATATGTAGGTTATGGAATATATGGTTAATATAGACCACAAGGACGTACAAAAACACAGAAAACACTTACTGCTGGCGTTCAGGGGCCGGCATCACCCAGCGAACGAATGAAGAGAAACGGGTTAGCCACGATTGCGCCCCAGAGCCGACATCGCTTCAAGGGCGCATGGAACCATGGCAAACGCAGAGTGGCTAACACATCGTGAAAATGCTGAGAATAACAGCAGACTTACAACACAGTAGACAATACAGTGGTCCAGCAATGTTTGACTGGCAAAAGGCCGCTTAAGTACAAGCATTGCTGGCCGGAACAATTTGGTACACCTGGGCGAGCGTGATAAGGTAATTGGCACCAGCTGACTGTCAGGAGAGAGGGGGCGTGGCCAGATCGACAGCAGAGCATGCTGCCCGAAAGTAGGTCAAGAGGCTGCTTGGCAGCTGCCGACCAGAGCAGTGGCTGCAGGCACAGCAAAATAACTAAAAGAACATAAAAACCATCAAAACACAAAGGATAACGTAATACACAAATAACCTGAGCCACCGCAAGTCAGAACCGAGCCCGAAGAACCCGGCTCGGTTCATGACAGTTTCTCTTTAATTTATTTTTTAGTTTGCTTTTAAATTCTTATGTATTTCTTTTGCAACTTGCTGTAATGCCTCAATGTTTTATGTAAAGCACTTTGTTATATTTTGGCTGTGATAGCCAGATAGGGTTGGCTACTAACGTTAGCTAGTCTGAGCGGCCACAGCCAGGATTTCTGACCACCTTTAAGGTCAACCGCCTTGGTAGAAACAAAGAGGATTCAGCTAGTCTTTAGCTTAGCTGCGGTTCGAGGTTTGTTTTTGCCTATTTTCCATCTCCAGTAGCATTGGGAATGCATCTTATAAAGGTCGTTTGCGCATTGGCAAGACATTGGCTAGACGTTGGTGTTAGGTTGACGTCTAGCCAATTCCTTGCCAATGAGCAAATGACCTCTATAAGGTGTTTTCCTGATGTAAACTTACCAACGTATGTGTGCTGTTAGGGTTAGTTCGGCAACTGTAGCTAAAAGCTAACATTAGCTATAACCATACTATTGCCAGCAAAACAGTGGCTGGCAAAAAGCAATATGCTATTAAACAGCTCGTTTTGAGTAGAGCTCCTTTGTCATGTGTAAAATGATACTGCAATAATTAAACCCTGAGGTGTTCAGACATTTCAGTGACACCCCTTTAAGGAGCTCTTTAATGTTCAGCGCAGTGTTTTCTTTTATTATTTCTTAAAAAATATTCAGACTTATTTAGCTTTGTGATTACAGTCAGGATGCTGGAAGAGTCCAGAGCTACTTTCAATTTTTTGCACATAAAAAGATGAAAATGGAAAAAATGTATCAAGCTTATGTGCAAATTTGTAAATTTTTAGTAAAGAAAACTTACAAAATTACACAAAAAAGTCTAAAATTTCTAAAGAAAAAAGTCTTATTTTCTGAGGAAAAAAAAAACACAATTGTGAGAAAAAATACAAAGTTGCAACATATTTTAAGTTTCACTCTACTATTTAAAGGAATGTTCCACCTGCCAGACTGGCTGCCGATAGTGACTGAGCTGCAGGTTAATGACCTGATGGTTTCAGTGTCAAAGTCCTGATTTTCTCACTTATAACAGTAATTCTGTCTGCTGAACAGTGAGGAATTAGGAGGAGTTTCTCATTAACGCCAAGACCTGGAGTGACTCATAGATCAGCCAACAGACACTGACTGTGTGAAGGAGACTCACCAGCTGACTCCTTAAAAATGAGGAAAAAACAGGCTGTTAAACCACTGAGATTTTAACATAATAATCAGGGTTAGACATCCGCACTGTCAGCCACATTTAGATTTAATTCCATCCATCCATCCATCCATCCATCTTCTACCGCTTTTCCGGAGGTCCGGGTCGCGGAGGCAGCAGTTCAAGCAGAGAAGCCCAGACTTCCCTCTCCCCAGCCACCTGCTCCAGCTCTTCAGAGGGGATACCAAGGCGTTCCCAGACTAGCTGGGAGACATAGTCTCTCCACCGAGTCCTGGGTCTGCCCCGGGGTCTCCTCCCAGTGGGACGTGCCTGAAACACCTCAAGTGGGAGGCGTCCAGGAGGCATCCTAATCAGATGCCCATACCACCTCAACTGACTCCTTTCAATGTGGAGGAGCAGCGGTTCTACTCTGAGCCTCTCCCGGATGACTGAGCTCCTCACCCTATCTCTGAGGGTGAGTCCAGCAATCCTACGGAGAAAGCTCATTTCAGCCGCTTGTATCCGCGATCTCGTTCTTTCGGTCATTACCCAAAGCTCGTGACCATAGGTGAGAGTAGGAACGTAGATTGACTGGTAAATCGACAGCTTTGCCTTAGAACTAAGCTCCCTCTTCACCACAACAGACCGGTACAACGTCCGCATCACTGCAGATGCTGCTCCAATCCGTCTGTCGATCTCTCGCTCCATTTTCCCTCACTCGTGAACAAGACCCCAAGATACTTAAACTCCTCCACTTGGGGCAGGAGCCTGTCCCCAACCCGGAGAGGACAATCCACCTTTTTCCGGCTGAGGACCATGGACTCGGACTTGGAGGTGCTGATTCTCATCCCAGCCGCTTCACACTCAGCGGCAAACCGTCCCAGCAAGAGCTGTAGGTCATTGCTGGATGAAGCCAACAGGACAACATCATCTGCAAACAACAGAGATGAGATCCTGTGGTCACCAAGCATGACACCCTCCATTCCCTGGCTGCGCCTAGAAATCCTGTCCATAAAAATTATGAACAGGACCGGTGACAAAGGGCAGCCCTGGCGGAGTCCAACTCTCACTGGGAATGACTCCGACCGAGTGTTGGCAATGCGAACTAAACTCTCACAACGGTCATACAGAGACCGAATAGCTCGTAACAACAAGCCCGATACCCCATACTCCCGAAGCACCCCCCACAAAAATCCACGAGGGACGCGGTCAAATGCCTTCTCCAAGTCCACAAAACACATGTAAACTGGTTGGGCAAACTCCCACGAACCCTCAAGAATTCTCGAGAGGGTAAAGAGCTGGTCCGATGTGCCACGGCCAGGACGAAAACCACATTGCTCCTCCTGAATCCGAGGTTCGACCAACGGCCGGACTCTCCTCTCCAATACCTTGGCATAGACCTTCCCAGGGAGGCTGAGGAGTGTGATCCCTCTAAAGTTGGAGCACACCCTCCGGTCCCCTTTTTTGAAGAGAGGAACCACCACCCCGGTTTGCCCTCATGGATCGTCACCTTATCGTGGTGGGGGGGTTTGCGTGCCCCAGTGATCCCAGGAGCTATGTTGTCCGGGGCAATTTGCCTCTGATAGGGTCTCCCAAGACAAACTGGTCCTGGGTGAAGGGCCAGACGAAGAACGATCCAACAGACTCTCATGATAAATTGTATATCAAGGATTCAGTGTACCCCGCCCGGTATGGGGTTACCGGGGCCCCACCCTGGAGCCAGGCCTGGGGGAGGGGCTCGAAGGCTAGCGTCTGGTGGCCGGGTTTCCACCCATGGGACCCGGCCGGGCTCAGCCCGAAGGAGTTACATGGGTCCGCCCTCCAGTAGGTTCACCACCTGCAGGAGGGATCATGGAAGTCCGGTGCTATGTGGATTAGGTGGCAGTCAAAGGCGGAGACCTTGGCGGACTGATCCCAAGCTTTCTAAACTGGCTTTTGGTACGTGGAATGTCACCTAGATTTAATTCATCAGTTTATATTCATTTGTAACCACATCACTGTTTCAGCTTTAGAAGAAAAGTTTCACATCTACAAGAGAAAACTTTCAAATTTACAGGAAAAAAGTTGCAAATTTTTGAGAAAAAGGAGAAAATTTACAAGAAAAAAGTTTCAAATTTTTGAGAAAAAAAGTTGCAAAATTGCAAGCAAAAGTTGCAGATTTGCAAGTAAAAAGTCACAGATTTACAAGAAAAAAGCTGCAAAATTTTTGAGAAAAAGTTGCAAGTTTACAAGAAAAAAACTACAAATTGAGGAGAAAAAAGTTGTAAATTTAACCTCTGGAAACTCCAGTGTTCCGCTGGCGAGACATTTCATATTTTCTACTGCTAATCAGTGAAGAAAGAATTTGATTTTCTTTGCATATGCTAAATTTAGGGAAATTGGCTGGAATGCTAAGGGGTTAAAAAAAAGTTTCAAATCTACAAGAAAAAAGTTGCAAATTTACAGGAAAAAAGCTGCAAATTTTTGAGGAAAAAGGTTTAAAATTCACAAGAAAATAGTTGCAAAATTGAAAGAAAAAGTTGCAGGTTTACAAGAAAAAAGTTTTAATTTTTTGAAAAAAGTTGCAAATGTACAAAAAAATTACAAATTGAGGAGAAAAGAGTTGCAAATTTAACTTCTTATAAGGCCCCTGTTGTGGGACGTTTCAAATTTTCTGCTGTTACTCATTGAAGAAAGAATTTGATTTTCTTTGCGTGTGCTAAATTTAGGGAAATTGTCTGGAAGGCTAAGGGGTTAAACTAAAGATATGTTTAGGGTGGTAGAACATCTGATAGTATCATGGTGGCAGTAAATGGGATTCTGGAGTCCTTTTAAAAAAAGAAATCTGGATGGTAACTAAAGACAGATTAGAGGGGGAACAAACTAAACATAAAAGGAGCAAACGAGTGAGATGAGAGCAGCAGCAGATAGAGAGGAGGAGTGAAGAGGAGTAGTAGTAGGAGGAGGTGACAGGGAGTCTCTGTGCTGAATCGGATCCTCTTCCTCACACAGAGAGGACCATCTGTCCTCCAGAAACACCCAGAATGAGTCTGTTATGGAGCATCAGGAGAAAGGCATGTGAGGGTGGTTTACGCTCAGTTGATTAGCCGCCTAAATCTGTGGATTTATTAGCAGAAACAGATTCAGGCATGCCACTGCTGTCGCTTTTTTCTGTGAATATGAGTGTTTTTGTTGAACATTTGCATCTGATTCATTTGAGGAAACAGATTATAGGTGGTTTTGCTGTCACACAAGCAGAGAAAAGTGAGATAGCTGGAGATGCATCCCTATGAAAAATTTGACTTTGGCTACAAAGGCATGAAAAATGGCGAGACACAAAGATACAAAACATGACTGCAAAGACAAAACACATCCATAAATACATGAAACATGACCATAAAACAGAGCACATCTACAGAGACACAAAGCACGACCACTAAGATTTAAAACAAGGTTATAAAACAAACAAAACTACAAAGACACAAGCCACAACTACAAAGACTCCAAGTATTACTACTGAACATATAATACAACTATAAATACACAAAACATGACAATGAAATAGACTCAACTACAAAGACAAACTGCAGCTATAAAGACTCAAAGCTTGGCTACAAAACAAAAAACATGACTGAAAAGACACAAAGCATGCTAACAAAGATGTAAAACATGATGACTATAAAATACAAAACATGACTACAAAAATACAAAAAATGACAACACACATAAAACATGACTACAAAGACATCAAGCATACCTACAAAGACACAACATGACTACAAAGATACAAAGCATGACTACAAAGATCCACATGACTACAATGACAGAAAGCATGACTACAAAAACACATAACTTGACTACAGAGACACAAAACATGACTACAACAATACACAACATGAATACATAGGTGCAAAACATGACCACAAAGATACAAAACATGGCTATTAGACTGAAAAGTTGCTAGAAAGCCACAAGCACATAACTGCACATAGCTACAAAGGCACATAGCATGACATCAAAGACTCAAAAAAATGACAACAAAGACACAAAACATCACTACAAAGATGCAAAACATGACTGCAGAGAGACAAACTTAGCTACGAAGACGCAAAACTTGACTACAAAGATGCAAAACATGACTGCAAAGATATGAAAGATGGCAACAAAGATACAAAACATGACAGCAAAGACAGAAAACATGGCTACAGCAATACAAAACATGGATACATAGATGCAAAACACGACTAAAAGACTGAATGGTGACTAGAAAGACACAAGCCACAGCTACAGAACACAAAATACAACTGTGAAGATACAAAATCAAAACTGCAAAGACATGAAAGATGGCTTCAAAGATTCAAAACATGACAGACACAAAAGACGACTGCAAACAAAGATACAAGATATTTGCATACAAAGATGCAAATCAAAACTGCAAAGACACAAAACATGACTACGCAGATATGAAACATGACAACAAAAGCCAAACATGACTACAAAGATACAAAGCATGACCAAAAGACTGAAGAGTAGAAAGACGCAAACTATGACTACATAACACAAAATACAATTATAAAGACACAGAATCAAAACTGCAGACTCAAAATGTGACCACAAAGACATAAAAAAACTACAAAGACACAAAGGACGAGTACAGAAGCATAACCCTTGCCTACAGAGACTGCACCGTGGCTGAGCTACTTAAGCAGGAGCAGCTCTTCACCACTCAGTTCTGTGAGTAGCCGTGTGGTGAAACAGCAGCGAGGTCACAGTAGAGCCTTTCAGCTGCAGCCCAAACACGCTGGCAGCGCTCATCGTCACGCTCACAGCGATGCACCGTTCTGTTTCTCATCAAGAGAAAACCTTTGATGAGGATCCAGATTAGACGTATAAGAGGGAACATGTGGATAGTTTAGATTTTCCTCTGTTATAGCTTAATTAATCATTATTAAAACAAATAAACCTGATCAGAATTGCTCACTATGTCAGTAACATTTTTGTCAAGACTTCTTTGCTCTTCCTTGTGTCATTTTTGGTGACTTACATTTGAGTTAGTAATATCATTTAAATCTTCTGATATGCAGCACAACTTTGTTCTCAGAAATGTGTTACCTTTTTCTTATGAATCTGTCACATTTGTCCTCATTAATTTGGAACTTTTTTCTCATACATTTGAAACTTTTTTGTCATAAATTTGTAACTTTTTCCTCAAATTACAGCTTTTCTTCCATTTTGTAATTTATTTCATGTAAATTTGCAACTTTTTACACAGAACTTTTGGACTTTTTTCTTGGGAATTTGCAATTTTTTTCTCAGAAATTTGCAACTTTTTTTTCATGCAAATCTGCAACTGTTTTCCTCATAAATTTGTAACTTTTTTGTCATAAATTTTCAGCTTTTTGCATGTAAATTCTGTACTTTTTTCTTGGGAATTCGCAACTTTTTCCTCAAAAATTTGCTTCTTTTCTTGTAAGTTTTACAACTTTTTTCTTGTTAATTCACTACATTTTTTCAAAGTAAATTTGCAGCTTTTTTTTTACTAAAAAATTTGAATTTTCTCTTAAAATTGTGACTTTTCTTCTTGTAAATTTCCAACAGTCATATAGATGATGGTTAAATTTTCTATCCATGTAACAGTTGAATTTTTTCTCCGTTCATCTGGACAATGACCCAAGTTTATTATACCCCATGCTACAAAGTTGTAGCGAGTTTGATATTTGTCACCACGATAGCGTCTACATTTCTGATCGGATTGATGTCAGATTTACACAGAAGCTTTAACTCATCAATACCTTGGACCAGTTTGGTTTGGAGATAAATCTAATGAGAGGTTCCATTTTGGGAGATTGAGGCTTGTACTTTTTTGTCCATTTATGTTGTTCCCAGAAATGTAGAAACAGCCCTGCCTTTGCTCTGATAGAAATAAAAAAAAAAAAAACCTTCATCACAAACAGAAAAACACTGTGAGACCTCACTGAGGAGGTGTGTCGGTTAATTTGTCGGTATTTCAGGTTTTTCCTCCAGATGTTGCCCCTCGTTTTCTAAATGCCCTCTTTGTGTCAGAAGCGGCTCCAGACTTTTTTTCCTTCTCCACCTTCAACCCTCTCATTCAGAACCTGCTACCCGACTCCCTTTCACCTCTCAGATGGGGAAGAGGAGGAGGAGGAGGTGTCTGGGCCTCTGTATCCGCTGATTTAGACCCAGTCGGATCATTAAAGATCTCACCTGCCATAACAAAACACTTCAAATTCACATTAAAAAAGAGAGTACAGTCTGTGTTTATGTGGACAAGTTAAAAATTTTAGAAAAAGTTTCCCAAAGTTTGGAGGAAAAAAATTAAATAAAATGACCTACAAATTTGCAAGAAAAACAGCAAATTTATGAGGGAGAAACAAACAAAAGTCACAACTTAAAAAAACATGCAAAGTTTAGAAGAACAAGTCACAAATATGCAGGAAAAAAGTTACAAATTTACCAGAAATAAATGACAAAAAGAACCAGAAAAAACAGCTCATTTACAGGAAAAAATGTTATTGATTTATAAAGGGAAAAAAATCACAAATTTTGCATAAATAAGTCTCAAATGTCTTATTGTAATATTTTAGATAAATCCTCTTACCATTCCAGTGTCCCGCCCATGGGACATTTTACATTGGCTGGACACTGGCTGGAATGGTAAGGGGTTTAAATCTCGAGCTGTAAATCAGGTATGTGTCTGTTAGTATATTACCAATTTTCTCCAAAGTTTTAGAAAAAAACTGTTGCTACACAGTTATTGGAGTATATGGAGTCTACTTAAATAGTAGTTCTTCTTTGAATTTACTTGATTTTAATGTGGACTGTACATTGGCCCCACATGATCCAAATGTGTCCAACCAACATACTTTTCCTCTTCTTCTCTGTTAATTATTGTTTGTTAAACCAAAGTATCTCATTCATGTCACACTGCTCGAAATAATCATGTTGTCTGAACATTATATTTTCCCGTTACCGTAATACTAATTGATTGTGTAAAACCGTTAAAAAGTTAATCCCCCTTCCACAGCATGTGGGACACCATGTGGTGTATAGGGGCAGCACCTATCTCCGTTTCTCTGACCCTAGGCCACACAGCTACTGTGAGTAGTGAAAACTGGGGTCAGTCCTCTGGTAGCTCTATGCCTTAACTTTGCTTTCCCTGTTTGGGGATTTGAACCCACAATCTCCCACTTGTGGGGCTGATGCTCTACTAACTAGGCCACCACTCCAGTACATAGCGTGTAGGAGCAATTGATTATAAGTGTGATAAGGTACAAGGAGGCTCCTGCCCAAGTGGAGGAGTTTAAGTATCTTGGGGTCTTATTCACGAGTGAGGGGAAAATGGAGTGAGAGATTGACAGACGGATTGGAGCAGCATCTGCAGTGACGCGGACGTTGTACCGGTCTGTTGTGGTGAAGAGGGAGCTGAGTTCTAAGGCAAAGCTGTCGATTTACCAGTCAATCTATGTTCCTACTCTCACCTGTGGTCACGAGCTTTGGGTAATGACCGAAAGAACAAGATCGCGGATACAAGCGGCTGAAATGAGCTTTCTCCGTAGGATTGCTGGACTCACCCTCAGAGATAGGGTGAGGAGCTCAGTCATCCGGGAGAGGCTCAGAGTAGAACCACTGCTCCTCCACATTGAAAGGAGTCATTTGAGGTGGTATGGGCATCTGATTAGGATGCCTCCTGGACGCCTCACACTTGAGGTGTTTTGGGCACGTCCCACTGGGAGGATACCCTGGGGCAGACCCAGGACTCGGTGGAGAGACTATGTCTCCCAGCTGGTCTGGGAATGCCTTGGTATCCTCGCTGAAGAGCTGGAGCAGGTGGCTGGGGAGAGGGAAGTCTGGGCTTCTCTGCTTGAGCTGCTGCCTCCGTGACCCGGACCTTCGGAAAAGCGGTAGAAGATGGATGGATGAAGGTACAAGGATTATTTAATTTATATTTAGAGGTGTGTGTGGGGACGGAGGTTTACTTTGTGACCACAAACACTCACAAAACAAGAGAGAAACACTCGTAAAGGGGCACCAGTCCAAACTTGGACAATTTATTAATAAATAATCCTTGAACCTTTCATTAACCAGTCTCAATATTCGTGAATTCTTCCTGCCGTGACCCAGAAAAGCACACAACAAAAGAAATCAAGCAGAAACTCCTCTATACCATTAACAGTTTTAGTAATCAGACTCAGGTTAAATGACATTACATTCAGTTGATTTGTAAGCAGGTGAAATGATCAACAAGTGTCAAATATCATATTAACTGGTAACGGATTCCTGAGCATAAAATCTATAGTTAAACCTTTGTGGAAACAAGAAAAAACAGATTTTGAATTTGTAACTAATGATCAAATCATGTTCATAGTAGGAATAGGATTCAAATGTGTTGTGTCTATTAACTTTATTTTTGTATATCCAAAGACTGACCAATTCCATTTTTTTCATTGTGGCTTCTGACCAAATTATTCAGCTGAGAGTGCTACCTCTTACTTGACTGAACAAATTAAAAACAAAAAAAGTCAATAGTTCAAGGCCAGGTTGTGGGAGCTGTTTTACTGGACCTAAAAAAAACTTTTGATGCAGTGAATCATCACATTTTAGTATTAATTTTTCTCATCCGACCATGCAGTTCTTCATTTTATCTGTGTGACAGACAACCAGTCCCTCTAGGATTTCACGATATTGCAATTCTACCAATTCCCACGACTTCAGCAGGTCCTGCATAATTTGAATTTTGTGCAATCACCGCAACTTTACTACAATTTTGGCCAATTGCCGTCAACTTCCACCAATTTCGCCAATCAAATATGTCCCTGAATACTGCGCAAACATGTATGTCATCGATCTGACCAATCAATGCGGTGCTGCACTGTGCTGACTTCCGTGTTTACAGTGAGTATATATTGAACACATCAGCAAAAAACAGTGTGTGATTAAAAAAAAAACCTGCTCACCTGCGAGTTTTCCCACACCGTTCCTTCATCCGTCTCCACCGGCCAGCTGGTAAACATCTCCTCGAGTCTCCATAATTACCGTGTGTATGATGTGTTGAAAAATATCCGCCTGCCTAAAAGCATCCCTTTCTCCGGAGTGTGCGTAAGGAGACACGCCGTAAAATGACACAAAAAAATGAGCGAATCTAATACTACAGCAAGTGTTGTAACAGTTTATACATCTTTAGAAGTAAAAGTCACTACTACATCTTGTCAATGGGTTTTAAAGCTGTGAATCTCCAGTCTGGACACGGGCCAATACACAATTCAGGCAATCCCCAAGGAGAGCCCCGCAACTTACCAGAAAAAAAAAAAAAAATCTCACGAAATCCTGGAGGGACCGGACAACAATGTGTAATGGAGAATAATGAAAGATCTTCTTTCTTGGCCTCTTAAAATTCTAGTTTTCCACTCGCAGAATGTTTCACATTGGCTGGAAATTGGCAGGAATGCTAAGATGTGAATTTTAGATCAGGGATGGGTAACTGGCAGCCCATGGGCTGCATACAGCCCCCGACGTCATCCACTGTGGCCCGCCAAGCCATTTTCAAAAATCAATTATTTATTTATATCCTGTTTGAACTTATTGGAACTGCATTCTTGCAGTTATAGAGTCTGCCAGCAGAGGGAGCTCTAATTGAAACCTAGGTGCCGCTCCATGCGAGTGGTCAAGCAAGAGTGAGGGAGCGACAGATAGAGGGAGCAGTGTACCCCGGAGTATGTCTTTTAAGGTATGCATGTGTTGCATGCTGAGACTTCATTAATAGGCTGTCAATAGTAGTAAATGTAGAGTAGGCTGCTTTTAAACAACAATAAATGCTGCAGCTCCTCACTGAGGAGTATTTAAGGTAAGATAAGATAAGCCTTTATTAGTCCCACAATGGGGAAATTCCAGGATTGCAGCAGCACAGGGACAGCAACACTCAGAGCAATAATTTAGAAGATAAGAAAAATAAAAGCAGTGAATATACATATGTACACATAAATATATAAATATATATACACAGTGTGGAGCATTGTAGCTAGATGGAATAAACAGCATAACCGTCTATTTAGTTACCCCACATAGTATGAATATGTACCCATACATATTGTCACCCTCCGTAGCGACTGATATTGTCCTAGTTGTATACTGGAGGGGACCATTGTGTAAGTCTGTTGCGTCTTTTGCATTCAGTACTATTAGGTCGTCACGCTTTTTTGCTATCTCTGCGAGCAGCCCTGCTTAGGTTATAAAGTCTGATAGCCGTAGGTAGGAAGGACCTGCGAAACCTCTCGGTCGCGCACCTAGGATGATGTACATAAACAAGAAAAAAAAAAACACTCCCACCCCTCAAGGCTTAAAAAAGGGGAGGAAAGGAGGACAGGATCATCCTGCTATGTTTTAACATAACCCAGACCGACACACATTTATAATCACCTTACAGTTTTCTAACCAGACGTTCATTAACCACTTGCACTCCGGGCAATTTTCCTAAAAATGCCAAAAAAAAAACGTGCCCAAAGTAAATCGAAAGCTGTTATTCAACCCTTTGCAGCATCTTCATGGGGTTGGTCTCATTTAAAAGAAAACACTTTGAATTTTTTGGCAAAAAAAACATAATCTCTCTACGTGCTCCGGCCACTGAGTTACAGTCATCTAAACATACTGAACTTGAAGAAAAAAAATTTGGACACAGTGTTTTTTTGGATACAAATGCTTGTAAATAACACACAGCTGTCCGATCCGGCTGGAAAATGCAACAGAAATGTAGAACCAAGTGTTATCCAGCTGAGATCCAAATTTGGTAACAATACCACAAAAAATGAATATTTTACACAGCTTTGTTCTCAGGTAGTTCCCAGGCGTTATGGAACTGTGCCAAATTGTGCCAAATGGCACAGTTTGGAAAAACGTCTGTAACTTTTGAATAATTCAATGTAGAATCTTCATTTTAGGCTCTAATGAAAGGTCACACTCAGGGCTGTGTCTGTGTGTGTGTGTGTGTGGGTGGGGGGTCGTTCCCCCCCCCCCGCTACCAAGGACCAAATTCGGCCCTCGCTACATGACGGAATACACTCTTTTTTTTTTTTTTCCTTGCATGTTTTCACAGCGGCTCCCCCCCCTCGCTACTGTGTGTGTGTGTGGGGGGGGAACCGTGAACGGACCGTGAACGCCCCCCCCCCCCTCGGTACAGAAGAGGGCACAGAAGAGGGCCATCGCTACATGATGGAATAGACTGATAAGCTTCCCCTCGCCGACCGAGGAGCGTTCGGACCGTGCCCCCCCCCCCTCTCCTCTTCTGCAGCGGGTGGGGGGGGGGCGTTCACGGTCCGAACACGGCAAATGAACCGTTTATCGCGGCGCACGCACTTCGTATTTCGTGCGCAGTACAGTTGTAAATTACCGATCGGTCAAAAGTCATTTTTGGATTACAGTTTTCAGGGATAAATAATAATTTAGCTTATAACACCTTACCTCTTCAAAGCAGCAGAGTCGTGGCGAACAGCTCTTCCCACGCGTCAGACGAACGCGACGCTGCTCCGCTCGTGGATCCCGATCAACATAATTCCATTACATATTGCCGTTTTGGCGAATGATTTACGACTTTTGTCGTCGGCCTCCGTCTATTCTGCTGGAATGAGTGCAGGTCCCACTTGTGGGTGTTCTCCATGCTGCTGGGTGAGCCTGGGTCTGTAGGAGATTTGTCCAGCGTCCTTTGTTTTCATCTGTGGCAGCAGTAAATATCGCTTCACCCAGCCAGAATTTCTGTGCTTCAATTGGCTCCTGCTTTCACAGTAGGCGGGTCCTCCTTCCTAGATTTTCATTCATTGGTTCTTCAAGGTTTCAGAAACCCAATTCAAGGCTCTTATTAGTCGAATGAGAGGTCAATCAGATGAACTAATCTGTTCGCGGCTGTCTCTGCAGTTTTTTTTTTGAGTGGCGCTTGGACGCTACTACATCACCATCACCACCATCATGCGTCATGCGCATGAGGGCGCACGAGCGCGCTCTCGCGCGCCCTCGTGCATCATAGGACGCAGAGACTTGCCCGCCCGCGGAACAACGGAGCGCAAGTGGTTAATCACACTGACATAATTTTCAACAAAAAGAGAAGCCCTCAATATAATCTATAAAGGGACTCCAAGTCAAGATGAAGTTCCTACTAGTTCTACAGACCTTATGTCTAAGCTTTTCTAATGGTAGAAAGGAAAGCACCTCCTTCAGCCAATGCAAAAAAGAAGGAGTGTTATTTGACTTCCACTTAAAAGGAATGAGCCTGCAGGCAAGTAAAGAGGCAAATGCCAAAGCGTTACCTTGATGACTTGTGAGTTTGCAGTCTGGGGGTGTTATGCCGAAAATAGCTACAGTATATAAAAGTTGGGAGTTATTTCTTGTTTGCAAATATGTGAAAAAACCTCTAATGTAGATCCCGAGAAGTTTGTAAGAGCGGGGCACAGCTAAAACATGTGTCCTACTGAGGCTGGGGCATGACTACCTCTTGGACAACTGGGGTCAATAGTGGGAAAAATCTTAGCAAGCTTATCTTTTGTATAGTGGAGACGATGAAGCACCTTGAATTGAATAAGCCGGTGACGGATACATAAAGAAGAGGTATGTATGCGTGTCAGGCTTTTGCGCTTCTGTTCTTCAGAGAGTTTTATCCCTAAATCTTTTTCCCATTCTGCTTTTGTCTTGTGCCATGATATCACAGCTAAATTTTGTATAATCACATAGATCGTAGAAATACGTTTCTTGGCACAGGGATCCAAGTCTAGGGTTACATCTAGTTGGTTTGTCAATATCAAAAAAGGGAAAGAGGGAAACATTTTTTTTTTTTACAAAACTGCAAATTTGAAGATATCTGAAAAAGTGAGGTCTGGGTATGTCATAATCCTTTATTAGCATATTAAAAGAAGAGAAGGTGTTTCCTGGAAATAAATCCTCTAGAAAAACTAACCCCTGTCTGCGCCAAAGGTGAAAAGCATCGTCAAGCACAAATGGTATGAAAAACTGGTTATTTACTATTGGATATAGCGTACTGGCCTGTACTAATTTAAAGTGTCTTCTAAATTGAAGCCATATTTTTAGAGAAGATCTAGCCACTGGATTCAACAACTGTATACGACGGACATTTGGCAATGATGAGGATAGGATGGGTAGCGGGTTAGACAGAAGTTCCATCTCAACCCAACCTAAACCCTCCTTATTCCTATATGTATCAATCCAATGTAGGAATTTCACTATATTTGCTGCCCAATAGTAAAAAATAAAATTAGGTAGCCCCAGGCCTCCTGCTTCTTTTGGAACTTCCAAGTATTTCTTTTTCATCCTAGGGTTAGAACTATTCCAGATAAATGATGAAATCAGCCTGTCTAATTGTTGGAAAACTGTTTTAGGTATGAATATGGGAATCATTTGGAATATATATAAAAATCTAGTCAAAATTGTCATTTTTGCTATATTTATACGGCCTACTAATAAGATGGGTAAGTTCGACCATTTTTTAATATCTTGTGCTGTCCGTTCAATTAATTTTCTAAAATTATGATTATACAGTCCACCTATTGAACGAGTGATCATAATGCCTAGGTACGTGAATGTACTGTATTCTTCTCGAGTTTAAACGGAAACCCAAAATAATCACCATCTACATCGTTGATGGGAAATAGCAAACTCTTAGTAACTTCTGAGTAATTACTTTTATAGCCTGAGAGATGACCAAAATTATCTAGAACATGTAATAATTTTGGTATGGTTCCTTCTGGATTGGATACATACAGTAGCAGGTCGTCTGAATACAGCGATACCTTATGAAGTTTACCGCCCTGTAAAATGCCCCTCACTCCCTCTTCTTTTCTAATAGCTATGGCCAGTAGTTCAATTGCTGTTAAATAATTAAGTGGAAAGGCTGCAGCCCTGCCTGCAGCCCCTGTGAAGCCCGAAATAATCAGAGAATATAAAGTTCGTCCATACTGCTGCCATAGGAGAACCATATAATATTCTAATCCAAGCTTGGGATGATGGGCCAAAACCAAATCTTTCTATAACAGCAAATAAGTATTGCCACTCGACATGATCAAATGCCTTTTCAGCGTCTAATGAAATCACTACTTCTGATTCTTCAGTCGGGTGTGAGGTATACAGTATATTCAGAAGGCGATGCATATTGTAAAAAGATTGCCGACCAGGTATAAAACCAGTCTGATCATTATTCACAATCAATGCTATAACTGTCTCAATGCGAGTGGTCAAAATTTTTGTAAGAATTTTGTAATCATAATTTAACAAGCTTATCGGGCGATATGAGCCACATAGTGAGGGGTCTGTCTTTTTTAAGCAAAACCAATATGGTTGCCTGCGTCATGGTCTGGGGTAGTTTCTGTTGAAGGAAGATGTCTTTATGTACTTAATTAAGAATTGGGGCCAATTTAGGTGCAAATTCTTTATAAAATTCAATAGAGAAGCCATCAGGGCCTGGGGCTTTGTTGCTCTGCATAGATCTTTCTGCTTGTAATATTTCTACTCTCGATATTTCTCTGTCCATTTGTGCACGGTCGTCTGGTGTAATTTTTGGAATAGTCAGGGCATCTAAAAATTCGGAAACATGTAAAAAAAATCACTGGATGATTCAGAAGAGTAAAGACTAGTATAAAATTGTTTAAACTGGTCATTTATATCATCCGGGTTGGTGATGTCTACTCCTAATGGCGTGCAGATTTTCAGAATGGTGTTGGAAGCTGCAGATTGTCTGATCTGGTGAGCCAAAAGCCCCGCTTCTTCTCCATGTTCATAAAACGTGTGTTTAGATTTAAAAAACAATCGCTCCATATGCTTAATAGAAATATTATCGAATTCTGTTTTTAAAAGTAACTTTTTTTATATAATTCAGGGGTAGGGAAAATAGCATATAGGCGATCTGTTTCTGCTATATTCTGAGATAATTCTGCCATACGTTGTTTATTTTTTTTAATCTCATATGCAGTATATGAAATTATTTGGCCTCTAAGGTAAGCTTTAAGTGCTTCCCAAATAGCAGATAATTGGACATTGGAAGTTTGATTAGTCTCCATAAAATCTACAATTTTTTGAGAAAGAAAATTTTTAAAGGAGTCCTTAGAGAGCAGAAGGGGGTCAAACCGCCAGGTGCGTCGAGGTCTAGGGCAATCTGGGGAGCTCATATCCAATTGTACGGGACTGTGATCAGAGATAACGATAGCATTATATTGACACCCCTTAACCATGGAGGAAGTTCTACCATCTAAACGAAAAAAATCAATTCTAGAATAGGAATGGTGTACTGGGGAAAAGAAAGAAAATTGTTTTGTAGTTGGATTATTTTTCCAACTACAAAAGAGAGCATATGAATCCATAAACGACTGAATGACACTACCTGCCTTTGAGATTGTACTGTTGGGTCTCGGATTGGACCTATCTAGAAAGGGGTGCAGTACACAATTAAAATCTCCCCCCCAATATCAGTAGATGCTCATTAAGATCTGGAAGGGTTGCTATAAAATTAGCAACAAAAGAAGGATCATCTCAATTTGGCCCATAGATGTTCGCTAAAACCACTCGTGTGCCATAAATATTACCCGTAACCACCACATACCGTCCTTGAGGCTCAGAGATGGTTGACAAAGAAACAAATGGGATACCCTTCCTGATCAGGATGGCTGTACCCTGTGTTCTGCTCTCGTGTCTCGAGCTAGAAATCTGTCCAATCCAGGCTTTTTTTAGTCTCGCATGCTTGGTCGATAGGAGGTGCGTTTCCTGTAGGAACATAATATCAGAACCAAGAGATTTTAAAGGTGCCAGAACCCTGCTACGTTTCACAGGATTATGAATTACTTTCACATTCCATCTCAGGAAACGAAGAGAGCTTGAAGTGTAAGTGTCAAACATTAAACCTTTATCAAAATAAAAAGAAAGAAAAGCAAGTGGCCCTGTCCCTTAACTATGAACAAACAAAAAAAATAAAGCCTTGAAACCCCATGCTGATCCAACAAATCCCTCAGGATCGCATTTCCTTTTACTGGTATAACACAGTCCATGTACAAAGAAAAAAAAACTCTCATGGCGAGCTCTGGCTACGGCCAAACCATCGGCAAAAAAAAAAAAAAAGGAATTATATTATACTTAAAATATGAGAGAATTTAAATTTCAACTCTCGAAATGCCAGTTTCACCGTGGCTCTTTGATGGTTAATATCCGTGATGATGTCTGAGTAAAAAAAAAAAAGGGAAAACAGCTCAACCCTAAAGTACATGGAAGTTCAATAACAAACAAGAACTAAAATGTAAAACAGATAAATATAAACAGATGAATATAAAATATTCCAGAAAACCTGTTTTTTGTCCTCATTTAATTCAGTTTTTTTCCCCCTGCGCTCTTTAAATAGGAGCAGCAGGCCATTAGTCCAACCACCTGAGTATTATTATTCATTTAAGCCACAACCACAGCTATGCTTACACACATCAAAAAAGGTGTGTACTTGTGTATTTATATTCTTCTATACAGATATATGTATGTAAACACATGCGCATATCTGCAAACTCAAATAGGTACAGAACTGTATACACACTACTGCACACACACAAAAAAAAATAGAAAAAAAGGCAAATTTACAATGAAAAAATTAGCCAGTTTAAGAGAAAAGGTTTCTAATATGCAGAAAAAAACAAATACCACACTTTAAAACTGCATGTAGGAAGATAAAGAAAAAGAAAGGAAGAGAAAAGAGAGAAAAAGAGAAAGAAAAAATATATTAAGGCAACTTTAACTGTGAAAGATACATTCAAATGATTAACTGACTTAGCTGAAAAGATATGATGATGTTTTGGACGCAAACAGTTTGAACAGCATTACCAGTAAAAAAAGGCACATTATAGAAATTAAGAAAAACCACTAGATAAAACCATCGTCTCTGTCCCATCTGGAGAACGATGCTACTCACTAGCCTTTAGCCATCTGTACCCATTAGCTGCTAGTATCCATAAGCCACTACTGTCACTTCTTATTTTCCTTTAATTTTCCGTAGTGCATTGCTTTATGGCTGCAGGTTTTCCCTGGTATAGTCCATCGCTGCAGATGGGTCTTCAAAACGTTTATCCAGCCCAGATGACGAAGTAATACAAAGAACAGCTGGGAAGAGAACCCCATACTTAACGCCCTGGCAGCCCCAAAGGAGCCACTTAGCTTCAGAGAAAGCCGCTCTCTTCTTAGCCACGGCAGCAGTATAACCCGGAAAAATACTCTCCTACCTTGGAGATAGAGCGGAGCCAAACGTGTTGCTTTACGGAGAACCTCCTCTCTCTCCTGGAAGTAATGAAATTTTACCACAATGACCCTAGAGGGTTCTCCCTCCTTAGGTGTAGAACGTAGACTGTGATGGGTTCGGTTTAACATCGGGGTGAAGTCAAGTTTTAGCAGCTCCTGTAGAGTCTTAGCGATGGCTACCGTGGGTCGCTGGCCTTCGCTGTTCTCGAACCCTTCCTTTATGTCGATGATTCATGCATTACAGCAATGTTGCCGTCCCTCCAGGTCCTCTAGCTTCTGGCACAGCGAGGCAACTTCTGTCTTTAGCTGGCCGACGTCTCCTTCCATGCTAACCGTCTTGTCTAAATACATATTCAGGCCATCTTCTTGGTCTCCCAGGCGGGTCTCTTGTTTTACCAAATCCTCTACGATGGAATCAATTTTTGCATCCAAGTCTTTCATCTTTAAATCTATACGGGCTAATATCCTACTTTCACTGTTCACAATAGCGGCTGTCACCTCAGACAGATCAGTTGGTTCCCCCTCAGAGGCCTTAATTGGGCTGGAGGCTTTAACGGCCTGCTCTTTGCTGGGCTTGTTCCTGCTCATGGCGCCTTCAGAAAAGTCGCTGGAAAAATATAAAATCGTGATTCTGGCGCCTAAGCGTTTTAGTCCAATGTATATTCAGCCTACTTTACCCAGGGTTGATCAAAGGAGTTGAAATATTAGTTAAAAGTTGGCCGTAGTCAGGAGCCCAGCAAAAACGCATCTTCACATGATACTGCTCACCAGTCTGAATCTGCTACCCTGAAAGGCAAATTTATATAAGAAACAGCAAATTTACGACAGAAAAACACTAATTTAGAAAAAACCCGAGTACACCTAAAAAGTTATAAAGTTTTAAATAAAATGATGCAAATTTATTAGTAGAAGCTTGAACATCTAATACCAAAATAAAATACAGATTTGCAAAAAAGGCTAATTAAACCAGAAATGTAGCATATTTAACAGTAAAATTATTTTTTCCTTTGATCATATTCTTCTATTTTAAAACATTTTTGTCATATTTTCTTTTCTTCTTGGTTTTTTTGTTGATTACCGTCCAGAATTTCTCTTTGCTCATCATTTTGATGGAAAGAGTTTTAAAAATTAGATCATGCTATAATTTTATGAGTAATTTTAATTCTAATATGATAAAACACTGAGTGGGTTTTATTTTCAGTTTCAGTTTCAGTTTTAATTGTGAAACTTTTGACTTAGAAGAATATACCCCCACCCCCCGAAGGTTTACATGTAAATCTGACACTCAGGAAGTGAGGAAAAAAATTTGTGTCCCTCACCACCAAAGTTGCCCATCCTTGCTTTAGATGAAACTTTAATTGTAACTTTGTGAAAAATGTGTATTCTTCAAGGGGTGATTGACTGTATTTTTTCCACATTTTAACAGCTCACTCATGTCTTCATAAAATGTTTGTGACATATTTTGTTCACATTTTCTTTAATTTTTTAAATTATTCAAGCATTTTTTAAATTTTCCTTGCTTTCTTGAAATACTCTGATTTAAAGCCTGTTACTTTAAGAAACATCCTTCAGCTGTTCAACTCCACCCTCCCTCTTATGTCAGTTAGCCATTAGCTGAGTAGCTTTGAGCATCCTTAAAGCTTAGATGAGCATCGCTGGTTCATTGATCCGCAGTCGTTTGTGTCACCCCGGCCCACTCCCCAACAACCCCACCGAGATGTCACAACAAATCGCCAGCATCACGCACCGGACGACCCACCGATCACCGCAACCCAAGTCCACTGGCTGAGCCACCGGATCTCAAAGGGCAATGTCTTGTTCCATGGTACTCCGCTCCTGTCACATGGCCAGCCGGGGGATAATCCGTCACAAAGCAGCTGCCCGCGAGAGTATGCCCTGAGAATGGCGGGGGAGCTGGCCGTGACAGCCAGCAGCTCCAGGCAGCAGCCCTGTGACCGGTACACCGGTGCTGGCGATCCGCTGTGGAACCATGGCGAAACCACTGGGAGACGGGCCGGAGTGATGCGAGGCACACTGTGGACCGGTGAACCAGGCAGTAACAGGGATGGTTATTAGGGTGACTAAGATCTGAAGAAAATAGCATTATAAGCCGCGCTTGGTTTGAGCTTCCTGGTACCAGTGTTAGCTCTGGTGCTAATAGCTCAGGGGCTAATAGGCTGCCTTTAGCACCACTTCCATCTACATGACAGACAGCTAGGTGGGCCAATAATAAAGCAGTGGGCTGGTCTCAAGGACGGCAGTGGGTTGGCTTTTTCTAAATGTGACGTATAAGAGCTCCACAGAAAAGTCAAAAATGTTTCTGGCGTTTCTGGGAGAGAAAAACGAGATAAAAGCTGTGTGGGTTTTTTTTTCAAGAGAACTGACTGTTTTGAAAATATTTGGATAATTAGGTGACCAGTAGACTCATTTCAGACAGTTAAAACCTACAAACACACCATTTTTCAGTCAATGACCCCTTTAATTTGATAGATCAAGTTAAGAATATATTTTTTTACAATTAAAGTTACAGATGTACAAAACAAATTAAAGTTTCCATAAATAAAACTCAAATATATTCTTATTTTTCTTCTTATTTTTATCTTACTCTTATCAGTTTTTTAAGTTTTAAACCTGATAAAATTTTAACTGAAATATCAAATAAAAAAAAATCTTTTTTTTTTTTGCTCCATAACAAAGCCTCAAATAGTGTATATGTGGAAAAATTTCTTTTTTAAAGGTGCACACCAGGGGCTCTAAAACCACCTCAAAAACAAATATGTATTGCCCAAAATAATATACACACATGGACAAAATTGTTGGTACCCCTCTGTTAATGAAAGAAAAAACCACAATGGTCACAGAAATAACTTGAATCTGACAAAAGTGGTAATAAATAAAAATTCTATGAAAATTAACCAATGAATATCAGACAGTGCTTTTGAATTGTGGTTCAACAGAATTATTTTAAAAAACAAACTCATGAAACAGGCCTGGACAAAAATGATGGTACCCCTAGAAAAGATTGAAAATAATGTGACCATAGGGACATGTTCAACTAAGATGTGTCCTCTAATTAACATCACAGGTGTCAACAAACTTGTAATCAGTCAGTCGGCCTATTTAAAGGGTGACAAGTAGTCACTGTACTGTTTGGTGACATGGTGTGTACCACACTAAACATGGACCAGAGGAAGCAAAGGAGAGAGTTGTCTCAGGAGATTAGAAAGAAAATTATAGACAAACATGTTAAAGGTAAAGGCTATAAGACCATCTCCAAGCAGCTTGACATTCCTGTGGCTACAGTTGCACATATTATTCAGAAATTTAAGATCCACGGGACTGTAGCCAGCCTCCCTTGGCTACAGTCTTGATGAAAAATGGAAGAGACAGATAATACGAATGGTAACAAAAGACCCCAGAACAACCTCTTAACACATTCATGGTGAACTCCAAGGTCAAGGTACATCAGTGTCAGATTGCACCATCCGTCGTTGTTTGAGCCAAAGTGGACTTCATGGGAGACAACCAAGGAGGACACCACTGTTGAAAACAAATGATAAAAAAGCCAGACTGGAATTTGCCAAACTGCATGTTGACAAGCCACAAAACTTCTGGGAGAATGTCCTATGGACAGACAAGACAAAACTGGAACTTTTTGGCAAGGCACATCAGCGCTATGTTCGCAGACGCAAAAATGAAGCATACCAAGAAAAGAACACTGTCCCTACTGTGAAACATGGAGGAGGTTCTGTTATGTTCTGGGGCTGCTTTGCTGCATCTGGCACAGGGTGTCTTGAATCTGTGCAAGGTACAATGAAATCTCAGGACTATCAAGGTATTCTAGAGAGAAATGTGCTGCCCATTGTCAGACAGCTTGGACTCAGTCGCAGGTCATGGGTCTTACAACAGGATAATGACCCAGAACACAGCTAAAAACACCCAAGAATGGCTAAGAGCGAAACATTGGACTATTCTAAAGTGGCCTTCTATGAGCCGTGATCTAAATCCTATTGAAGATCTGTGGAAGGAGCTGAAACATGCCGTCTGGAGAAGGCACCCTTCAAACCTGAGACAACTGGAGCAGTTTGCCCATGAGGAGTGGGCCAGAATACCTGCTGAGAGGTGCAGAAGTCTCATTGACAGTTACAGAAATCGTTTGATTGCAGTAATTGCCTCAAAAGGTTGTGCAACAAAATATTAAGTTAAGGGTACCATCATTTTTGTCCGGGCCTGTTTCATGAGTTTGTTTTTTAAAATAATTCTGTTGAACCACAATTCAAAAGCATTGTCTGATTTTCATTGGTTAATTTTCATAGAATTTTTATTTATTACCACTTTTGTCAGATTCAAGTTATTTCTGTGACCATTGTGGGTTTTTCTTTCATTAACAGAGGGGTACCAGCAATTTTGTCCACGGCTGTATTTCATTGCCTTAGAATTGCTTGAAAAGTGATTTTAAATCTTGCACCTACTTAAGTATGTGCAGATCTATGAATTTTCTAATTAGCTCCACCCATACCCCCGCCCACCAGTAGCTGATGCTGCAAGGCCAGCCTTTCAGAGGAGACGGGGGGAACTCTCCTCTGACACGAAGACTGCTATGCAAAACAGAAGCCTTCATCCCCCTAAACCTCTGCATGTGTTTTCACACATCCCAGCTGCAAACTGCACAGAGATTATCACTGTCTGGTCAGAGAACTTCGGCCGGTTTTCAAGCAGTATTTTCGGCTACAAAAGTGCAGTTTGATGAGCTTTTTTTGTCTACCCTAACCCACTTTGTTCTCCCCGACATGCAGGGCTTGCACATGATTGGTCGCCACGACTCCTGGTGGATGGGCTGCTAGTCTGTTCACGACACTTCCAGACATTAAAGCTTTACCTATATCTTCAAAAGTAAATAGCAAAACATTTTTCTGAAAACGGTCGAGGCAAGAGATTAATGTGTAGTTGCTAAATATGTGTTTGCTTTTTACTAATAATCAGGCCCCTGTCCACCGGCGACTGAGCAGGGAAGGGATGAGAGTGGGACCCGATTTGAATGTTGCTGCTTTCAGCTCACAATGCGGTGCCCCGCCTGCCAGCGAAGTGAACTGAGAGCAGCTCGATTTGAGTGTGGCTCGGCAAGGACTTGAACGTGATTGGTCGCCTCCTCCTTCACTGCTTTGCTATGCAAAACGTATGTCTTCATCCCTCTCTGCCTCAATCCTGCTGCTCCTCTGCTCCTCCCTCTTCCCCCGAGGTAGCCAAGAGTATCTGTCTGATTGGTTAATGTTATAACCAACCAGGCAAAGCAGGAATAGTTATGTAGCTACTAACGGTCTGTCCAAACTCGCCTCTTTGAGAGGGGCGTTACCAATCTGGAAAATCACAGCAGAAAAACACAGACTTGGGAGTGTGGTGGAATTTTGCTCTTGATATAGATAGATAGATAGATAGATAGATGTACTTTATTGATCCCAAACTGGGAAATTACAGTGTAACAGCAGCATGACAGTTGACAGCCAAACAACAGAAACACACACGACAGACAAAGGGATTACCCATGGAAAGTAAAAAAGAAACTAACACGACTATAGAACCTACAGTATATACATCATAGCTTAATATATGATGATGACCCATATAAACACATGAATCATCCCATTGCACAAAGAAGGACTATCAGGAGCAGAGTGAAATGTGAGGTACCAGTTAGTCTGTAAGGTGCAGTGTGGCAGCATAGCTATGACCAGTTATTGTACAGTGAAATTGCATGTGGCAGGAAAGATTTCCTGTACCTGGCCGTTCGACAATGTAGTAGTCTACTGGAGAAAGTGCTTCGCTGCCTACCTAGTGTGTGGTGGAGGGGGTGATCAGGATTGTTCATGATGGATCGCAGTTTATTTAGTGTTCTCCTCTCCACCACTGTCTCAAAGGTTTCTGGTCTGAGACCAATTACAGAGCCAGCCCTCTTAATAATCTTGTCAAGTCTGTTGGTATCTCTGGCCCTGATACTGCTACCCCAACAGACCGCAGCAAAAAAGATGGTGCTGGCGACAACAGTCTGGTAGAAAAGCTCCAGCATCAGGAAATAGAGTCTGCTCATCCCCTTCTTGTGCGCAGCATCGGTGTTGGATCTCCAGTCCAACCCGCTACTGATCCTGACACCCAGATATTTGTAGTCTTCAACCACTCCCACATCCTCCCCCCCTAATCTGCAGTGGCTGAGAAGGAGCCTTCCTCTTCCTGAAGTCAATCACCATCTCCCTGGTCTTGCTGACATTCAACCTCAGGTGATTCTGCTCCGTCCACTCCACAAATCTGTCTACCAGTGCCCTGTACTCCCCCTCTCTCCTCCTCTTATACACCCCACAACAGCTGAGTCATCAGAGAATTTTTGCAGGTGACATGACTCAGTGTTATACTGAAGTCCGTGGTGTATAAGGTAAAAAAGAAAAGGAGAGAGCACAGTCCCCTGTGGCGCTCCCATATCACTAGCCACCACTCCAGACAAGACACTGCCCAGCCTGACAAACTGTGGTCTGCCTGTCAGGTAGTTGGTAATCCAGGAGATCACAGAGCTGTCAACCCCCATCCCCCGCAGCTTCTCGCCCAGCAGCAGTGGCTGGATGGTGTTAAAGGCACTGGAGAAATCAAAAAAAGTGATTCTCACAGTATCTCCTCCACCATCCAGGTGCTGATGGGCTCGTTGCAGCAGGTAGATGACAGCCATCTTCAACTCCTAAATGGGCTGGCTGATATGCAAACTGCAGAGGGTCCAGCCACGTCTCCACCTGTGGGCCTAAGGTGGGCTAAGACCGGTCTCTCCAGGACCTTCATCACAGAGATGTGAGGGCAAGCTGGTCGATAGTCATTCAGATCCAATGGAGATGACTTCTTGGGACAGGAACCAGGCAGGATGTCTTCCCAGCACCGGTACTCTCTCCAGACTCAGGCTCGAGGTTGTACAGGTGTGTCAGTACTGGAGCTAGTTTGGTTGGCACAGATCTCAGGATCCTAGCCGGAGATGCCATCCGGGCCCGAAGCCTTCCGCTGACCGAGAGTCCTTCAGCTGTTCCTCCACCTGATCGGTAGTCACCGTGAAGTGAGGGGGGGTCCTGTGCCCCTTGAGGAGGAGGAGGAGGGAGATGGAGAGGAGGTTCTCACGGGAGTGCGTGGGTAGGGAGGGGTGTGTGGGGGTCTGGTTTTGGTGTTGCTCGGGTGACAGACTGTGAGTTGACCCTATTAAAAAACAGATTCATGTCCTCAGCTCTCTCCTGGCTCCAGATGGCTTGCCTGACTCTCCCCTTGTACCCAGTGATTGTTTCATTCCCCTCCCACACATCTTTAGTGTTATTTTGCTGAGTTTCTCTTCCAACTCCTCCTATAATTGTCCTTGCACCTCCTCAGCATCTCTCTCAGCTCATGCTGCACTCCCCTCAGCTTCTCCTTGTCTCCAGCCCTAAAAGCTCTCTTCTTTTTGTTCAGAAGTGCTTTCAGGTCACTGATGACCCATGATCTGTTGTTGGAGAAACAGTGTACAGTCTGAGCTGGCATGGTCTTGTCTTCACAGAATCTAATGTATTCTGTGACGCATTTGGTCATATTGTCTATGTCCACCCCATGTGGTTCACAGAGTCCGCTCCAGTCTGTCATCTCCAAGCAGTCCTGCAGTGCATCAGCAACCTCCTGTGTCCACCTCCTCACAGTCTGTGTATAAGCAGGCTGCCTTTGCACAAGGGGGACGTACTGTCTTGTATGTCTTGTAAGTGTCATAAATTCCCTTTTTAGGGCTGAACTGAGGAACCAAACGCCAGTTGTGAGTTTGCAGATTTAGTAGTGACTCAACACAAATACAAAAAAACCCGGAAAACAAGCTGAAGTGGGAGGGTACAGGTGAAGCCAAAATAGCAGCTGCTAAGGCGAGGGGAAACGTCGGCTAAACCTGGGAAACTAGATGTGGAACACACGCTAGGATAATACAGAGAAAAACTGAGAGGAATGAAGCGGAACTTACGTCCTGATGTCGAGAAGGGTGCTGCGCTGGACAATAGTGCACAGCCCCTTAAATAAGGCAAGGAAAATAACCGCAAATGGAAACAGGTGTGGAACAGGAGCGAGGAATAATTAACCGGAATGATGACAGCTGTGTTAACCCATGAACTTGAGCTAAACAGGAAGTCAAACAAGCATACTGTCAAAACAAGAGCGTGAACCGGAAATGGCAAATTCAAACACATGATACATAAAGTCATAAAATAATACTGGAAAGACGAAATACAGGAAATAACCAGAAATAAACTAACAGCATGAGCACAGGTGCATACACTGTGCTCGGCATTATGGACAGAGCCCCCCTCCCAAGGGGTGGAATCCAGACACGCCATAGTAATACCAAAGAAAAAGAACAAGAAAACACAGAAGAACCTCCCACCCCCACCCGGAATAAAGCAAATAAACAACCCTGGGCGGGAGGTGTGAGAAACCAGGCTCAGGGGGACCCAAATCAACAAAAAATGCTCCTGTCCCACAATACTAAACACAATAGAGGTAGCAGAATACAAGGGTGAGAGTAACCAAGGAGGCAGTTCGGATGGCCTGCAAGAGTCCATAGACCACCGGACAACGAGCTGGAAAAGATCCGGCGGCCTACCCGAGTCCCTGGACCACCCAGGCAGACGATGCAGTCCATCGGGTGGCCTCCTGGCATACTGGAGCCACCCCAGTAGAGAGAACAGTCTGTCTGGTGGCCTGCCAAAGTCCAAAAGCCACCCAACCAAATGGCCCAGCCCATCAGGTGGTCTCCCAGTGTCCCAAAGCACCTGAACCATGGAGCACAACCTGCCCCCTCCTGAAGGCAGTAGTTGGTACACACATTGCTCTTGGACCGCAGGGACTGCAGCTTGGAATAGGAAAGTCTGACACCTGACGATGACTGCTGAGGACCCCGCTGTGACCACAGGAGAAGGGAGAGGACCCGCGGCGACCACAGGCGACGTAGCACCCCGGTGTGGCCTCAGAATGAGGCATAGTACCATGAAGACCCCCAGCAGGGAGAAAGGGCCCATGGAGACCTCTGGCAGGGAAGAAGGAGAACCACGATGGCCCTCGGGCAGAGGAGAGGAACCCATGACGGCCTTGGGCGGAGGACAGGAGCCATGATGGCCTTAAGCGGAGGAGAGGAACCCATGACAGCCTCGAGGGGAGGAGAGGAACCCACAATGGTCTCAGGTGGAGGAGAGAAGAAACCCACGACAGCCTCGAGGCAAAGGAGAAGAACCCATGGACGCCTCGGGCAAAGGAAAAGAACCCTCGGTGGGGACGGACTGGAGACTGAGGAACCACAGCGACCTTGGACAGAGGCGCAGCACCCTCGGAGGACCCGGACTGGGGCGTTAGCAGCACCCACGGTGGCCCGGACTGGAGCGTAGCGGCAACCGCGGTGGCCCCTGGAACGGGGTGTTAGCTGCACACCGCGGTGGTCCTGGACCTGGACGAAGCACCCCTGGAGACCTCTGAAGGAGGGGGAAGAGCACCACGGAGGTCCCGAGCTGCGATGGAGCACCCACAAAGACCTCAGCTAGAGGGGAAGCAGCACCCACAGAGACCTCAGGCAGCGAGGCTGACCATGGTAAACCTTGGGCGACGAGGCTGGACCCACGGGGATTTCAGGCAAAGTTGGATGATCCACGGTGACCCTAGGGATAAACTCCGACAGGAGGGACATAGGACACACGGTCAGGGGTCACTGGTGGCAGTGGAGCCTGGCGAGGTGAGCTCAGGCACAGCTGACGGCCTGCACCTGGCTCTCCCCATCAAGAGCCAGGCAAGATCTCTCCAAACAGAGAAAGTGGAAAACATAAGAAGAGCACTTGCCTGAGCTCAAGCTCCACCGCTGTCCAGGACTCAGTCGATCCAGGCGGGGACGTCTCATGCCCAGTCCTTTGGAGGTCCAACCCTGGCTTTGCTGCGGTGGCCCCCACAGCAGGCATGGTGGAAAGTGCAGTCCCTGAACCTCCAGGCAAAGCGGCTGACACAGGTGGCTCATCTGGCGTGGCAGCTGAAGGTCGCCTCACCACTGGCTTGCGATCCCGCGTAGCAGAAGCCAGGACACGCTCAGTCATCGGCGCAGGCTTCAGATTGCTGGCAACACTCTCCCTCCGTCTGGACCATGGCTGCGGGGCTGGAGCCAGGTCCTCCAGGACCACAGGCTCCTCCATCATCCGGTGGCTCAATCCTGGGACTGGCGGACACTCAGGGGAGAAAGGAGGAGACGTGGAGGTATAGGATAGGCTGAGCCTCACCACCGGGAGTTAGGCAAGATAGTTCTCTAATACTAGAGGATGAATGAAAGAACACTTGCCTGCCCTCCCGGGGTGTGATGGAGGCTGCTGCAGATGAACCAGATGTTGTCCACCCAGGAGCGGCGGAGGTCATCTGGCTAGCTGTCAGAGTCCGGGGATGCTGGATCATCGGCGCAGACTTCGATCAAGGTAAGCCCCTAGCCCCAAGGAGTGGAGTCAGAGAGCGCCTCACCAATGGCGCCGGGTCCCGCGACGCCAAAACCAGGGGACGCATTCCTGTTGGCACAGGCTGATAATATTCCCTGCAATATCTCGACAGCCCCGTGCTCCATCTCATTGAGTCAACCCCTGCATGGTCCGTGAATGCTGACATCGTAACAAAAAAAAAAAAAAACGGACTAGAAAAATATTCAGGAGGGGAAAAAAACAAAGAGCAAACTCACAACTGCTGGTGTCCTGACTGGCAGCAACCTTCTGTCATAAATTCCCTTTTCAGGGCTGAATTGAGGAACCAAAAGCCAGTTGTGAGTTTGCAGATTTAATAGTGACCCAACACAAATACACAGGGAAAACTTACAAAACAAGCTGAAGCTGGAGGGTACAGGTGAAGCCAAAATAGCAGCTGCTAAGATGAGGGAAAACGCCGGCTAAACCTGAGAAACTAGACGTGGAACATACACTAGGATAATACAGAGAAAAACTGAGAGGAATGAAGAGGAACTTACGTCCTGATGTCGAGAAGGGTGCTGTGCCGGACAATAGTGTACAGCCTCTTAAATAAGGCAAGGGGAATAACCACAAATGGAAACAGGTGTGGAACAGGAGCGAGGAATAATTAACCGGAATGATGACAGCTGTGTTAACCCGCGAACTTGAGCTAAACAGGAAGTCAACAAGCATACTGTCAAAACAAGAGCGTGAACCGGAAATGGCAAATTCAAACACATGATACATAAAGTCAAATAATAATACTGGAAAGACGAAATACAGGAAATAACCTGAAATAAACTAACAGCATGAGCACAGTGCATACACTGTGCTCGGCGTCATGACAGTAAGTCACAAAAACATGCTACAGACATAACAACAGAAAAAACTTGATTTTTGCCAGAGTGTCACTTTAAAATAAAAAAGCTGTAGAAATTAAAGAAAATTTTAAGGAAAACATGAAAATATAAACACCACTTTTTTTAAAAAAAAAGTTACAAGTTTACAAGAAAAATAATCATTTTCAGATAATTATGCCACTATTACTATTATTATATTTAGATTAGATTAGATTCAACTTTATTGTCATTACACATGTATGAATACAAGGTAACGAAACACAGTTTACCATCCAATCAGAAGTGCAAAGGACAGCAGTGCAGTATATACGGTAATTAACAGTATGTGCAATTTAAGCAAATATATGCAAATATATATTTGTTATATATATTTGCTATTATTATGAAAATAATAGCAAATTTATAAAAAATGAAGACAATAAACTCATATGAGGAGTTCTTCTCTAACATCGTCAGTTCAGTAGATTTAATTTTTGAACTTCTCCAACCATCAGGAATCACTGAAGGTTTTCCATTTTTCCCAGGATGTTTGTGACAGGTCGGGCCATCCAGGAAATAATGTCTCTAATCACAACATAACTCCCTTATTAGCCTCGCATTAGCATGAATTAAATCAGATTAGACGGCTGGCTGCTGGCTCTGAGCTGCTTTTGGATCTGATGACTCAGTCTGACAAACACGCTCGCCGATCATCACACATCCTGATGAAACCGGTGCGGTCACATCAGTCTGGCTTTGTTAATCCTTGTTAACACAGCCTGAATCTGTCTGTCGATCTCTGGCTCATCAAACAAGACGAAACACCCAATGCCATATCAGCCCGACTACGTTCACCCTTGTTAACCCTGTGACTAGCCGAAATCCTTCTGTAGACAGTACACCATTTGTTATTTTTTAACAAGTGAGATGGGGGTATTTGCAAATTTAACATAAGGTGCAAATGTACTGTATAAATGTAAATTAGACATGAATTTATAATAATAATAATACACCAGATTTATATAGCGCTTTTCACAGACACATTATTCATTTACTCCACAGACAATGGTAGTGGTAAGTTACTACTGTAGCTGCAGTAGCCCTGGAGCAGACTGGTGGAAACGTGGCTGCCAGTCCGTGCCAATGGCCCCTCCGACCACTAACGAACATTTATACACATTCATACCCAGTGTCATGGACACTGGAGGCAAGGTGGGTAAGGTGTCTTTGCCCAGGGACACGATGGCAGGATGTCTGGGAGAGCAGGTTTCGAACACCAACCCTCCGATTATTGGATGACCCGCTCTACCACCTGAGCACTGCCGCCCACATTTCCCTCCTCTGTTTCATTTTTGTTAAGCACCACAAGCTCTTTTATGGTCTTTGGTATGACCTGGCTGGGACTTGAACCCTGTCCTCCCAGTTGTGTGGAAGAGGCTTTACCTCTAAGCCACCACTCTAGTGGCTTAGAGAAGAAGAAGAAGCCATCTCTGTTGTCATTCAGTCAATCCTGTACAGTAGAACGAAATTACGTTTCTCCTATCTACAATGCTAATCACATGTAGAATCAGAGGGACGCTGCCATACAAGGCGCCCGCCACAAACAACTTCTCCTTCCCCCATTCTATACGCTGAGCACCAAGCTAGAAGTACCATTTTTATATGGTCTTTGTATGACCCGGCTGGGATTTGAACCCATGACCTCCTGGTTGTGTGGTGGATGCTCTACTAACTAGGCCACCCACTCTGGTTAGAGCACTCCAGTAGAGCAAATTAAAGTTTTCTCTACCATTTTGCAGAATAAAGCTGGCAAAATGCAAAATATGATAAAAGATGCCAATTTAAAAATTAAGAAAGTTGCAAATTACAATTTAAATACATAAGTAAAATTCAACCAGCATACAAAATGAATGTTGCAAATTTACAAAAGAGGTTGCAATTTTCAAGAAAAAAAGTTGCAAATTTATGAGAAACAGGTTGCAATTACAAGAGAAAAATCATAATGTGTTTAGAATAAAGTTGCAAATTTACAGGAAAAAAATTAGAAGCCAACTTTGAAGAAGAAGAAGCCAACTTTTATTGTCATTCAATCCATACAGCCAGTCGTGTACAGTAGAACGAAATTACATTTCTCTTATCTACAATGTTAACCACATCTAGAATTGGGAAATTTATGGAAAAAAGTTGCAAATCTGTGAGAAAAAAAATTGAAAATTTGTCGGGAAAAAACATGCAAACAAAACTGCACTGTAGCTTGTCATGACCAGTTTGAAAACAATGGGCCATATTACAACAGCACAGTGCGTTAGTCAGTTGTCAGTTATGCAGAGCACATTTATGGGCATTTCCAAGTTAATTTCCTTATCACAACAGCATAGAAACAAACCTTCCACTGGTGCATGATGCATGATGCAAAGAGGCTGGTCTAATCATTCAGAGGTATGTTTTCAATAATCCAATCCAAAGCACTCATGCCCATCCCTTTAATGCAAAGAGGCACGTTATCTAATGTGAATTCTGATCATGACAGTTTAAGACGGGTTTTGCGCTGACCAAAGCCCATGTGTGTGAGCCAAAATGCACATGATAGTAATGCTGCTTGGTAATAAGGAAGACATCAATCACAGTTGATGCCCAGTTATGTTAGAAAGAAAAAAACGGTGAAGATGGGCTGAAAAGGACTTCCGGTTATGGCGGGCCCACGTAGGAAGACGTGTTTCACACTGCTCTGCTCCTAAAAATAAAAAGTAGGCTAAAACTCTCTCAATTGGAACAAAAACCTATCCCAGCGTTTAGGCGCAGATATGGTAAAGACCAAGGCTGGGAAATTAGGCGGAGGAAAAAGTGATTCGTCAAAACAATCCAAGCTAACAGACTTTCACGCTCGTGACGAAGCAGAAAAATCTCCAAAGACAATGGCGGAGGAGGGAGCTAGCGGCGGAGCGGTGACTGCTGAGGAGGGCACGAGCGCGGTACTTGCTGCCATCAGCTCCATGAGAGCAGACTTTTCGTCTAAATTTGATGGGATTATAGCAGCGATAGAAGGAATGAGAAAAGAAATAAGCGACTGTATGGAGCGAGTATCGCAGGCGGAGCTCCGAATCTCAAGCGCTGAAGATGACATCACCAGCCTACAATTAAAGGTGAAAACATTGGAATTAAAAAATAAACGTCTGGAAGATAATGTCCTGGAGTTAGAATCCCGGTCGCGACGGAATAATTTGAGGCTGGTGGGCCTCCCGGAGGGAGCAGAGGGACGGGATACATGTTCCTTTTTGGAAAAGTGGATTCCAGAAGCGCTGAACAACGCGGATCTGCAGTCATCAGTCGTCTTAGAGAGCGCTCACCGAATCGGCCCACCAAGAGATAATAAGACACCACCGAGGACGCTGATTATGAAGTTCCTCAGCTACAGAGACAAGATGATGGTCACCAACGCGGCGCGATCTAAAGGAGAAATTAAATACCAGGATCAACAGGTGCGGTTCTACCCAGATTTGGCCACAGGAATTCAACAATTAAGGAAACAGTTTGACCCCGCCCGTAAAGAGCTGCGCAACCTCGGGATTCGTCACGGAGTGATTCATCCGGCAAGACTGCTGGTCACATATAAAGGGAGAACCCATATCTTCAAGACCCCTCAGGAGGCGCAGGAGCTCATTAAGCAGATCCAAAAAGAGACTGGTGGGAGCTAAGCATGAACAAGATATAAAGGTAGAATATTTAAGCATTTGCACAGGCATCTGATTAATCTGAAACATATAGCATGTCTACAAAATATAGATTGTATTATATAAAAAAAAAGCTATGATGTACAAAGTTGCTATAAAATTTTGGAGTTATGTTGGAAAAACTACAGAAGAGAGTTAATGTTAATGTTCTTAAACAGATGAACACTGATTAAGAAAATTATGAGTCAATGATAATCCATATTCATACACACGATAAGAATAGTTCTTTTGATACACCATGCCAAAGTATTTTAAAAAAAAATAAGCAAAATAAACAAAAACTTATGACCGACTCGAGTAGACATCAATTATCCCCAGTTGGAGGAAGTCATTTGACACAGAGTGAGGAAACTCAAACTCTGAAAATATGCCATTATGCTGAACATAAACCACAAGAGATGGAGAATGATATTGATCCTGATAACCACTTTTTCAATAATATTCATAACCACTGTGAATATTACACTGAAAAGCAATTCAAAAGTCAAGTGCAATTAGATGGTAAACTGTCAATAATACACTTCAATAGCAGAAGTCTTAACAAAAACTTTCCACAGATTCAGACTATTTAAAACAGCTAGACAGAAAATTCACAGCTATAGCAGTCTCTGAAACCTGGCTTAATGAAGAACAGGCTCCCCTGATGGCAATAGAGGGATATCAGATGTTTTATATTAACAGATCTCAAAAAAAGGGTGGTGGTGTTGCACTGTATATTGATGACCTGTATAGGTGTAAGCTTGTAAATGAAATGTCCTTTGCACTACCAGGGATTTTGGAATGTGTTACTGTTGAGATTGACCTAGACAAAACAAAAAATCTAATCATAAGCTGCATATATAGAACGCCGGGAACTTGCATTGAGACATTCAGAGATAAATTAGTCGAGCTGTACAATAATATTACTAGTAAGAAAATGGTAGCAATTTGTGGAGATTTCAATATTGATTTACTGAATCCACATCAACAAAATGTAGTTACAGAGTTCATGAACTCTATGTACAGCATGAGTCTATATCCCACAATAACACATCCCAGTAGAATCACAGTTCACTCTGCTACACTTATTGACAACCTGTTTGTCAATGTTTTCTATAAGAAAATAGAAAGTGGATTATTGATAAATGATATAAGTGACCACTTGCCAACCTTTGCACTTATCCATGGCCACATGGGGGCCCAACGCAGAAAAAATTTCAAAATCGTTCAGACACAAATCACCAAATGCAATCAGTTCTCTTAAAGAGGACTTGCTGAAGCAAGACTGGACAGAAGTCTATGTATCAGATGTAAATGAAGCCTATGACACATTTATAAACATTGTAACCACTCTTTATGAAAAAAACTGCCCATTAGTAAAAAAAAAGCTTAAACACAAATTTGCTGATAAGCCATGGTTAACCAAAGGACTACAAAAGGCGTGTAAAAAGAAAAAATTTATTATATAAAGCTTTCCTAAAGAAAAGGACAAAAGAAGCAGAGCAGCAGTATAAAACATACAAAAATAAGTTAACATATATAATAAGATGTAGTAAAAGAGACTATTACAGTAAAGAACTGGTGAAAAACAAAGACAATATTAAAAATACATGGACAATACTCAACAGTATTCTTGGAAATAAAAGCAGAAATACAAGCTACCCAACTAATATTCCAAAAAATAATAAAACGACTCAGAGTGTGAATATAGCTTCACCTGCAGATGAATTTAATAATTTTTTTGTTAACATTGGACCTAAACTGGCCCGAGAAATACCCACTACGGTGCCTACAGGTGATACAATATGCAATAACACTGCTGTAAAAGACTCCATCTTCATAAAGAACACAGACGAAAGAGAGGTCATTGAAATTGTTAAATCGTTCAAAAGTAAAACATCTACTGACTGTGATGGTATTGACATGCTACTAGTCAAAACTGTTATCGAATGCATAGTAAAACCACTGACGTATATCTGTAACCTGTCTCTCCAATCAGGTATATTTCCCAATGCAATGAAAATAGCTAAAGTAATTCCGATATACAAGACGGGCGACAGAGGGGAACTCTCAAACTATAGACCAATTTCACTATTACCCGCAATTTTCCAAGATACTTGAAAAAAATATTCTATGAGAGAATTGACAACTTCATACTGAAGAATGATTTATTGTGTGAGCAGCAATATGGGTTCAGACACAAGAGGACAACTGCATATGCCCTAATGGAATTTACAGAAAAAAATATCAACAGCCATTGAAAATAAAGAGTATTCAGTTGGAGTATTCCTAGATCTTAAAAAAGCATTTGATACAGTAGATCATAATTTATTATTAAAGAAACTACAAAATTGTGGCATTAGAGGGGTAGCACTGTCCTGGTTAAGTAGTTACTTGAAGAATAGATATCAGTATGTATGTGTTAGCAACAAAAACTCAGAGTTACTGAAGGTCACCTGTGGAGTCCCACAGGGTTCAGTTTTGGGACCATTATTATTCAATATGTATATAAACGATATATGTAAAGTTTCAGAAAAAATGGACTTAATATTGTTTGCCGATGACACTAATCTGCTATGCAGTGGAAACAATTTGGAACAACTTCTGGATACACTCGGAAAGGAATTAGGAAAGCTTAAACTGTGGTTTGATTCAAACAAATTAACGCTCAATTTAAGTAAGACAAAATTTATAGTCTTTAACAACCATCACAACAACCCAGTACCCAAACTCAGTGTAAATGGTGTAGAGATTGAAAGGGTATCTGAAACTAAATTCCTTGGAGTAATAATTGATAACAAACTGTGTTGGAAGTCACATATTAATTATATTAAAGGTAAAGTATCCAAATCAATTGCAGTATTACACAGAGTGAAAAATTTGCTGAATCAACCCACACTATACACCTTGTATCATTCATTAATACTCCCATACATGACATATTGTAATGAAGTATGGGGAAATACATATAAAACAAACATATATCCACTCTTTATGCTTCAAAAGAGAGCTATTAGAATAATAAACAAAGCAGCTTACAGGGAACCAACAAACCCACTTTTTCTTAAACAAAAAACTCTCAAGTTGAAAGATCTGGTTGACTTTAAAACCGCAATAATAATGTTCAAAGTGAAGAATTTATCACTGCCCGCAAATATCCAAAAGTTGTTCCAAACAAGGGAGAAACGATATCACTTCAGAGGAACATGTATATTTCAAAAGCCTACAGTGAGAACAACCACCAAGCAACACTGTATTTCAGTGCAAGGAGTCAGATTATGGAACGATTTTGGACCTGAATTAAAATCATGTACAACGCTTGGACAACTTAAACAAAAACTAAAGGAAGAAATACTCCAAACATATTTACAAGACGACATGTAAACTCACATAAGGATTGACATATCCAGCCTGTGTTGTGTTGTAGCTTAGTTTTTTTTTTGTTTTGTTTTTTTCCTCTGTGACATTTTGTCTTAGATTTGTTTTTGAATAGTAACCGCTTAACTTAGCCTAGCTTAGTTTTCTTTTTTTTTTTTTTCTCTCAGTCACATTTTGTCTTAGCTTTGTTATAAATTGTAATCGCTCTTGTCTTGTTTTCTCTTTTTTCTCTTTTGAATTCTTGGATGGAATATGGGTGGGCAATATAAGCTGCGGCTTCAGCCATCACCCATTTCGGATAACTCACGTGGAATTGTATAGTAGAAGGAGTCTTTGTCTAATTTGACCTTGTTGTTATATTATACAGTTTCTTTTAACCTGTACTGTACTATCCGAAATAAAAATTCATTCATTCATTCATTCAATGTCATGTCATTAAAAAGTAGTAGAGTCAGGGTGATTGAGAGGAGAAAGAGAGAGTGGTTTGACTGATCCTCGCAGGTGTGGAACAGTCACTAGCTATAACGGGAGACAGATTTTTTTTTTTGATTTTGGGGGGATTACCATGAATGTGGGGAAAGGGAATTCGTTTTTGTGTAGTTTGTGGGATGAATGTTTAACCATCCATGTTTTTGCTTCTCTGTATGAGCATGTTTATATTGCAAGATAATCTCAAATTCCTTATTGATCGTAGACCAAAGCATTAATCTTAATTTAACTTCATGGAATTGCAGAGGTCTACAAAATCTAAAAAAACTTAAACAAGTTTTGAATAAAATAAAAGACATAGGTTCAAAAATTGTGTTTTTACAAGAAACTCATCTAATAGAGGAGGATGTAAAAAGAATTAGGAGAAGATGGCAGGGAAATGTGTTCACCTCATCATTTTCATCCCGAGCCAGGGGAGTTATGACTCTCATACATAAAACAGTCCCATTTCAAGTGAAAAATGCAATTGGAGACAAATTAGGAAGATATCTAATCATCCAAGGATCTTTGTTATTAGGAAATATAAATCTGGTGAACTTATACGGTCCCAATATAGATGATCAAAACTTCTTCGCTAATTTATTTCTTACTTTATCATCACTTACAGGGCAACATATAATAGCAGGGGATTTTAATTGTACATTGAATCCCAGTATAGATAGATCAACAGGACTGGACTGTACGCACAATGGATGCAGGATGACCATTAGTCATTTTATGAAAGAATTGAGATTGCTAGATATATGGAGAGAAATGAAACCACAGGTCAAAGCCTATTCTTGTTATTCTAATACCTACAAGACATTCTCACGTATTGACTATTTTTTGATCTCCACAGAATTAAGGTCCAAGATTCAAAACTGTTTCTATGATAACATCATGATATCTGATCATGCACCCTGCTGTCTAATATATGTAGATAAGAAATTGACAAAGGATCCAGGTAGGTGGCAATTTCAGCATAAATGGCTTCAGGATGAGGAATTCATTAAGTACATAGAAAAACAGATAGATGAGTTCTTTGATATCAATACTACACAAACATCAGCATGTATAAAGTGGGAGGCTTTCAAAGCTTTTATTAGGGGGCATATTATTAGTTATACAGGTTCAAAATCTAGGAAGACTCGAGAGGAGAGAGTCCAATTGGAATGTAAAATAAAAATTCTTCAAGAAAAAGTGTATGCAGGAAGTGACCCAAAGTTAGAGAATGAATTACTGATTCTGAGAGCTGAATATGACAAAAAATTAGCGAATAGAGCTGCCTCGAGTCTTCTAAGATTGAAACAATCTTTTTATGAACAAGGTGAAAAATCAGGGAAATTATTGGCATGGCAGATTAAACAATTAGAATTTAAAACACCAATTACCAGTATTATAAGTAACGGACAGGCAGTTGTAGATACTTTAGAAATTAATAGTGCCTTTAGAGATTATTATGAAAAACTATATGATACAAAAAATGAAACTGACTTAACAAAACTAAATGGGTTTTTGGACGGATTATCTATACCGTGTATTCCAAATGAAAACAGGGAGATACTGGAGTCTAAAATTAGTCAAGAAGAAGTTGGGCTAGCCATTGATAATATGAAGTCAGGAAAAAGTGCAGGACCAGATGGTCTTCCAGTTGACCTTTATAAAAATTTTAAGAATAAATTAATAAAACCACTTTTGGAAATGGTTTTAGAAGCATTTCAAAATAGTAATTTACCACCATACATGAATAATGCCTTAATTATACTGTTGCCAAAACCAGGTAAACCCTCTAATAAATGTGAAAACATGAGACCAATAAGCCTATTAAATGCTGACCTTAAGATAATCTGTAAAACTTTAGCAAGACGACTACAAGAAATATTACCAAATATTATTAACCGAGATCAGAAGGGCTTTATAATGGGAAGACAAGGCTTCCATAATGTAAGAAGACTATTTAATATTATTTATTCTAATAAAGAAGCACCGGATACAGCTCTTCTATCATTGGACGCCAAAAAGGCCTTTGATAGGGTCGAATGGCCCTTTCTTTTTGAAGTCCTACAAAGGTTTGGACTTGGAAATAATTTCATAAAATGGGTTCAGATAATATACAATAATGCTACAGCAGAAATCCTAACAAACAGCAATATTTCAAAATCAATAAAAATCAATAGAGGATGTCGACAAGGCTGTCCACTTTCACCTTTACTGTTTACTATGGCAATTGAACCTTTAGCGATGGCAGTACGTTTACATCCACAAATATATGGAATTAAAGTAGGACCAACAGAACATAAAATCTCCCTGTATACCGATGACATAATTTTGTTTATGTCGAATTTTAAAAAATCAATTCCGACCTTGTTAAATTTAATAAAGAACTTTGGGGAAATATCAGGATATAAAATAAATAAAACTAAATCTTCAATATTAATGCTAAATGAGACCCAGAGAAATCACCCAGCCCCTGACGTAAATCAATTCAGTGTTGTAAATCAGTTTAAATATTTAGGAATTCAAATTGTGCCTAAGCTAGAATCAGTCGCCAGTACCAACTATGAAGCCTTAATGACAGATATTAATGAGTTACTTCAGAGATGGATGTCACTACCAATGTCGATGATCGGGAGAATTAATATACTTCAAAGTAATATCTTACCCAAAATACTTTATTTATTTCAATACATTCCTTTACCACCACCTTCAGATCTATTCTCAAGAATTAAAAAAAAGTTAGTGGAATTTATATGGAACAATAGGAAGGCTAGATTACGTCTGTCCTTACTATATTTACCATTTGATCGTGGAGGTCTGAAATGTCCAAACTTTATGTTGTATTACTGGTCAGCACAACTGAGGTCTATGACATATTATTTTTCATCAAATGATCTCCCTCCCTGGACTGAAATGGAATCATACAATTTACCTTTACCTCTTCCCTTATTCATATACTCAGACTCGGCTAAAAACTTACAGAAACAAGTTAAAAATCCAATTGTAAAGCATATGATCAAAATATGGTGTGAAACCAAAAAATATTTAAAAAAACCACACTTACTGTCACAATTTAGCCCAATATCAGGTAATCAATATTTTACACCAGGGAGAGCGGATGCTGTATTTAAAGTATGGAATTTAAAAGGGATTCAAAAGATTCAAGACTTATATTTGTCACGTTCAGATAACATAATGTCTTTTGAAGAACTGAGGATCAAATTTAATCTTAATAGAACACATTTTTTTAAATATCTTCAGCTTAGGAATTTTATTCGATCAAATCAAAATAATGCTGCAAAATAATGTCAAAAAATTTTGACGAAAGATAGTAAGAGAAAGGGTATTATTTCAGAGTTTTATAACTCATTGACACTATCCTCAAGTGAAAACTCACAGAAAAGACTGAATTATTGGAAAGAAGACCTGCAAACTGAAATTTCAGAGGAACAATGGGAATTGGTTGTGCAGAAGCTCAAACCAAATCAATAAATGTACGTCTTAAATTGATACATTTTAAATGGTTAATGCGGATATATGTTACACCGGTGGAGTTAAATAGATATAACAAAAACATACCAGATACATGCACAAAATGTATGGAAAGTAAAGGAACCCTATTTCATTGTTTATGGGAATGTAGAAAAATTAGAATGTTTTGGGAAGAGGCGAGGGTAACAATTGAAAAAATAATTTCAAAACAATTCTCAAAGAACCCTAAACTGTTTTTGTTGGGTCTGTACCCAGAAAAGCATAATTTTAATAAGAGTGAAAGAGCATTCATAGACCTCAGTTTGCTTAATGCCAAAAAATGTATTGCACTACTGTGAAAAAAGACTCATAGACCAGATGTGACTCAGTGGTTAAGACAGATGTTAACAAACCTTCCACTAGAAAGAATAACATACATACTGAAATCAAAGGAAAATGTGTTTGAGAATATATGGAGAACTTTCATTGATTATGTAAAGAAATTAAACATAACTTCTGAAGAAGAAGGTGAATGATGTGTGTGGACCTTGTAAATTCCAAATTGGTGAATGTATAATATGTATACTTATGTAATGGATTGCCTAGACTAAACAGAGGAGCATTGTTGAAGACCTGCCTTTGTTAGTGGTTGTTGGTGTTTTTAGTACGTTTTTTTTTTTTTCTTTTCTTTTCTTGTAGTTAGTGGGGGGTTTTTTGTTTTGTTTTGTTTTTTTATTTTTAAATTACTTTAGTGTTAGTGTTTGATTGTTTGTGTCATGTTTGTAAAAAAAAAGGTTCAATAAAAAATATTGTGGAAAAAAAAAGAATGGGCTGAAAAGTTTGCTGAATGGTTTAATGTAGTGTGCACTTAATGTTGTGTAGAACTTCAGGAAAAGAGGATGACGCCTGTGCAAACTTTCATAAACTTTCATTAATGATGGCGTGGAAGTCGCTCCCAGCCATGGGAAGATGGAGTGCTCCCTCGCCTGTTGCTTTTGCTGACCGAGGGTTTCCTCCGTCTCGGCGGGGGTCTGCGGAGGTTTGCGGCTCCCAGTGCCAGCCCCTCCCGAGTGGGACACAGATGTGTGGATACGTCTCCTGTCAATCTGGGGGGTTACAGTGAAAAGTAAAATGCAGCACACTCCTTGTTCTTTCATTTATTCCACTAAAAATAAACACATTAATGCCTAATACAGTGGTGTGAAAAAGTGTTTGCCCCCTTCCTGATTTCTCATTTTTTTGTGTGTTTGTTTTGTATGTTAAATGTTTCAGATCATCAAGCAAATTTAAATATTAGACAAATATAGCACAAGTAAACACAAAATGCAGTTTTTAAATGAAAGTGTTTTGTTATTAAGGGTAAAAAAAAATCCAAACCTACATGGCCCTGTGTGAAAAAGTGATTGCCCCCCCCCCAAACATAAATTAACTGTGGTTTACCACATCTTTGGAAAGCTGAGTTCAATTTCTCTAGCCACACCCAGGCCTGATTACTGTCACACCTGTTCTCCATCAAGAAATCACTTAAATAGGACCTGCCTGACAAAGTGAAGTAGACCAAAAGATCCTCAAAAGCTAGACATCATGCTGTGATCCAAAGAAATTCAGGAACAACTGAGAAACAAAGTAATTGAGATCTATCAGTCTGGAAAAGGTTATAACGCCATTTCTAAAGCTTTGGGACTCCAGTGAACCACAGTGAGAGCCATTATCCACAAATGGCGAAAACATGGAACAGTGGTGAAACTTCCCAGGAGAGGCTCGCCGACCAAGTTGATTACATGATCTGCCTCTCCTGTGGCTGGTGTCGCAGATCTGCACCTGTCACGTGATTGGTCAGAAAGTATGAAAAAAATAAACCCAGATGTACCAAGTATTTCACATCACTAGATGGCAGACACATATAGCTTACTGCTCTTCACTGGAGGACTGAGTTCAGCTCATCAGAACAGTGTTGAATCTTATATCACTTCCGGGGTGCAGAAGAAGAGACGTATAAACAATTGCGCAACATATATTTCAACAGGGAGGAAGCATTTGCTCCAAATTTTGCCAACTGTGATTCTAAAAAGGATTATTTAGCTTCTGAAGGGAAATATTTACCTTCTGGACAGCACAAGATGGACCAGAGCAGAACACTTTTTGTCCACCATTGGCAAAGCTGCACATGACGGAGAGGACAATCCTGCTGGTTCCACGGTGTAATCTAACCGAAATCGAGGTGGAATAAATCAGAAGATAAATGTGAGAGTGTCTGGATGTGGGAGAGAAAGCGAAAATGACCAACAGAAGACAAAATAAGGACTGGTTATGAGCACATGGACGCATGGCGACACATGACAAGTGGTAGGTCTTATGTTTTTATTTGTTTACATTCTACTGATTTTCTGGTTCATATATTTTGAAGATAAGATAACAAAAATCAAAAACCAAAAACAAAGACAAACAAAAAAACATCCTTTGTGTAAATATGTCCAAAGTCCACTTTGACCGAAAGTTATGTAATCCAATATGGCTGCCGTCACATTATGCAAATTAGATGCGTAGATTTACTCTTATCATAAACTTTGGATCATATTCTACATCTTTCTCATTTACAATAAGCCATTATCTCTTTCCACTTTCAAGTTACAGCCTTTGGAATTTGTGATATCTAAACTGAATATTTTCTTGAAAAAAATCTTCGCCACCAGAGGGTGCATGCAGATGGTGCGGATCTGCGACCGAAATCCTCACAGGGTTAGCCCAAGAACACAGTGATGACTCATCCAAGAGGTCACTCACTTTTTCACACAGGGCCATATAGGTTTGGATTTTTTCCCTTAATAATAAACACCTTCATTTAAAAACTGCGTTTTGTGTTTACTTGTGCTATCTTTGTCTAATATTTAAATTTGTTTGATGATTTGAAACATTGAAGTATGACAAACATACAAAAAAATGAAAAATCAGGAAGAGGGCAAACACTTTTTCACACCACTTTAAGTCCATGATGGTAACGAAAATGTGAATTGAATAATAATCTTCAGAAAGACACCCCCCCCCCCCCGGCCCGTGTGCTGCACATCACACTCCCTGTTCATTCATTCATTCCCCTAAAAAAATCCTAGTTTAATGCCTAAGCTACGGACTCCAATGATAAGTCCGCAATTAAAATGAGAGTGTAGAATCTACACTGACCATCTACACTGTAGATGGAATAAAAAAAAAAAACTAGTGTGTGATCATCATATAATTAACTAACTGTCCCAGTCACTGTATGGTGACATAACCCCTAGTGGTCAAGAGTGGTAAATAATTTTTGTCAATAAAATAGTTGAGATTTCCAAGGCTATAACTTGAAAGTTGCAAGAGATAATGGCTTACTGTCAAATAGAAAGATGTAGATTATAATCCAAAGTTTCAGATGGGAATAAATTTATGCATTTAATTTACATAATGTCGTGACAGCTATATAAATTCCATAACTCAGTCAAAAGTGGACTTTGGACATATTTACACAAAGAATGGTTCAGTTTTTTGACACCATTGTCTCTACAGGGGTATGTTTAAATCACCCTTATTGTCATTCAACCGTACAACCAACCATGTACAGTAGAACGAGATTGTGCTTTACCTATCTACAGTGTCAATCACACACACCCCAAGTGCAGAATCAGAGGGCCGCTGCCATGCAAGGCGGCGCCACAGATTTCCCTCCTCCATTCCATTATTGCTGAGCACCAAGCTGGACGGCAGAAAGTTCCACTTTTATATGGTCTTCGGCAAGACCCGGCCGGAATTTGAACCCCTGCCTCCCGGGTGTGGGGCGGATGCTCTACCAACTGAGCCACCACTCTGGTAGGAGTGGTTGTTATCTTATCTTCAAAGTATATGAACCAGAAAATCAGTACAATGTAAAAAAAACCCCAAACAAATAAATTTGTCACTTACCGGTGGTGGTGGTGATGATGGGGGCTCGCTCGTTCATGTGACTGGTCCGTTTTCGTCCATCATGGTCGTTATTTTGCGTTCTGTCGGTCATTTGCACTCTCTACCATATCTTTACCACAAACTCTTAGGATTATCCCTCGTAAATTTCGTTTGTATTCCACGGATATTTTTGGAGTACAAAGCCATTTATGTGACGACAAACGACGATCCATGACGGCCATACTAGCTTTCTAGGCTAAAAGAATGAAAACAGGAAAAGGAAATAAGGACTTCTTCTTCTTGGGTGTATTATGTGTCATCCATGAGTTCTCCAATGCATGCCTGCCACCTTTTGAAACTGGCAGATCAGTACAAATCCTCAGTGCAGCCGGAGATGTCAGAGTGAGTTGACAGGCGCAGTTGCTGCGCTGTGCCACTAGGGACGCGTGAAATCATGGCCAGTTAAAAGGTTAAACTGCGGGGCGATTATGACTATTACAACTCTCTCCGTCAAAATAAAAGAAGATTCCAGCGCATACCATGTCCTCATGAGCTCTGGAGCTGCACGATTTCAAAACACGCCACTGAAATAGCATTAAACAATGTGCTTCTGACAATAGACCTCCTTTTTCCTGATCAAAAGCAGATTCTCATGGAATGCTCTACAATAGTAATGCGCATTAGATTGCACACCGCCACACCTCTTTGAAATGAGCCTCCGCCTGCCGGTGCATAGCAAGCGCACTGTCTACTGGTACTTTGATGGCTTGACGCAAACCGTAAAAAACAGACAATGCACTGACAGAAACTAACAAAAATAGTGGCATATGGCGGAAAGTCTGGCGGAAAAGTCTGCAGATGATCTTCCTAATAGGGCCCAGAGACACCAGTGTCATTTTTTTTAGCTGCCAAAGAGACATTTAGAGCCTGAATAAAGAAATAAGTGGCTGAGTGCTGTTCATACAGCATATAAGAATGGGACATTCTATAGCCCTCCAAATAGCAGGACTCTATGTTTGGATCATTTTGTAATAGGTAAATTCATTTTAGTTTTATTAAGAAAAAATATCTGCTTAAAGGAATACATTTATTTAATCTGTGCACTCATCCACTTATCCCTTCGTTCAGGCTCTAAATGTCTCTTTGGCAGCTCAGAAAATGACGCTGGTTTGTCTTTCTTCAAATTGTGGTTATGACAGCCTACAGTGATGCAATTTCACGACATATTTCACTGCAAAAACATTAATTTCAGTGGAGCCCCCCTCTCATTCACAGTAATATGGCTGCTGCAAACAGGCCCCGACATTGTTTATAGCACGGCACTTAGCTCCACAGATGACATAAAACACTCAAGGATGACCTTGAAAGTGTAATTTGTCTTGTCTCAAAGATAGCCTGTCTAGTTCTTCATAAATGCCATCAACAGAAATGAAAAACTATCCTGATAAGTCTCCTGCGCAGTTTACTATACAATAATGGTGATTATGTTTATTGGCCACTTGTTGCTAAGTGACCAGAACGGTGAAAGTCTCAGATGCCGCAATTATCAATATGTGAGAATTGTAATTCTGTGTTGTGTACCTGAGTTTCTACGGTGAGATGTTGTTTGAGAAGAGACGGGTCATGTAATTCTATGTTTATGCTAAAAGCTAACCTGGTTAGCTTACTTTTAAAATGAGGTACCTGACAGTTTGGATTAAAACCTCACAGAATTAAGTTTCTATTGAAGATTTGTGGCTCTGCATGCTTTGGACTCTTTACGTCATTTGAAGATAAGAAGATGGAGAAGATAATGTAAACAAAAGCAGCCATACCGATTAAACAAACCACTAGCTAGCTAGCAGTCTGTTTAAGTAGAGTTGCCAACTTTTCAGAAAAGCTTGGCGTGAGATTTAGAGGGAATTGTGCATGGAGGAGACTCGGGGTAGGGGTGGAGACAGTGAGCATGCACATGCACAGTACCTTCACATCATTATTTTTTTCAACACATACACTTCTTTACCTCAGAATAAGTTCTAGAGCATGTTCAGTCTGCTTTATGCTGCCTTGAGAGCTCTTATTGTAGAAAATCTGAACAAAGTCAACACGATGTTGGGGGTAATTTCCTCATTTTGGAGTGAGAAATAAGGTTTCTGGTGGGAGAGAGAGAGGGAAAAAGTGAGACTCATTCCAAAAGAGTGAGAGTTGGCAATTCTGGTTTAAGTAAAGCAGCCAAAGTGATGGACACTGTAAAAGTGTCTATAAATGAACACTGGTGGACAAAAACAACTTTTGTTGAACAATGAACCTTTTGCACAGACAGTATGACATACAGTACGTACTTCTGTTTAAATGCTGCTGGTCATTTCATTTCTGGTCAAAGTCGAACTATGTTAATTTTGCTAACAACACAGTGTTTTCTCTGACTGGGGTGCTGGAGAGTGCTTCTCTTGGAGACTCCATTGTCCTACTGGGGGACTTCAATGCGCATGTGGGCAATGACAGTGAAACCTGGAGGGGGGTGATTGAGAGGAACGGCCTGCCCGATCTGAACCCGAGTGGTGTTCAGTAACTGGACTCCTGTATTAACAACAGTTTGTCCATAACAAACATGCATAAGGGTGTTTATATGTGCACCTGGCATCAGGACACCCTAGGTTGCAGGTCGATGATCGATTTTGTTGTTGTGCCATCAGACCTGTGACCGTATGTCTTGGACACTCAGGTAAAGAGACATGCAGAGCTGTCAACTGATCACCACCTGGTCGTGAGTTGGATCTGATGGCAGGAGAGGATACCATTCAGACCTGGTAGACCCAAATGTATAGTGAGGGTGTGCTGGGAACATCTGGCTGAGGCCCCTGCCTGGGAGGTCTTCAACTCCCACCTCTGGAAGAACTTCGACCACATTCCGAGAAAGTCTGGAGACATGGAGTCTGAATGGGCCATGTTCTCCACCTCCATTGTTGAAGCGGCTGCCCAGAGCTGCGGTTGCAAGGTCGCTGGTGTATCACGTGGTGGCAACACCCAATCCAAGTGGTGGACACCAGTGCTGAGGGGGGCCATCAAGCTGAAGAAGGAGTCCTATCGAGCTTGGTTGGCTTGTGAGACTCCCAAAGCAGCTGAGGTGTACTGGCAGGCCAAGCAGAGTGCAGCTCGGGTGGTTGCTGAAGCAAAAACTCGGGTCTGGGAGGAGTTCGGTGAGGCCATGGAACAAGACTTTTGGTCAGCCTCAAAGAGATTCTGGCAAACTGTCTGGCGACTCAGGAGGGGGAAGCAGCTCCCGGTCCATACTGTGTGTGGTGCGGATGGGGTGCTGCTGACTTTGACTGGGGTTATCGTCAGGCAGTGGAAGGAATACTTTGAGGATCTCCTCAATCCCACTGACACACCTTCCACAGAGGAAGCAGGGCTTGTGGACGAGGGGGACGACTCGCCTATCACAGGGGCTGAGGTTGCAGAAGTGGTTAAAAAAACTCTTCGGTGGCTGGTTCTCTGAGGTAGATAAGATTTGCTCCGAGTTCCTCAAGGCCCTGGTTATTGTAGGGCTGTCATGGTTGACACACCTCTGCAACACTGGGCGGAGGTCGGGAATAGTGCCTTTGGCATGGCAAACCAGGGTGGTGGTTCCTCTCTTCAAGAAGGGGGACCGTAGGGTGTATTCCAACTTTCAAGGGATCACATTTCTCAGCCTCCCTGGGAAGGTCTATGCCAAGGTACTGGAGAGGAGAGTCCGGCCATTGGTCAAACTTCGAACTTCGGTCAATCTACGCTCCTACCCTCCCCTATGGTCATATGGTCATGAGCTTTGGGTAATGACCAAAAGAATGAGATCGCAGATACAAGCTGCTGAAATGAGCTTTCTCCGTAGGATAGCTGGATTCACCCTTAGAGATAGGGTGAGGAGCTCAGTCACCTGGGAGAGGCTCAGAGTAGAACCACTGCTCCTCCACATTGAAAGGAGCCAGTTGAGGTGGTATGGGCATCTGATCAGGATGCCTCCTGGACGCCTCCCACTTAAGGTGTTTCGGGCACGTCCCTCTGGGAGGAGACCCCGGGGCAGACCCAGGACTCTCTGGAGAGACTATGTCTCCCAGTTGGTCTGGGAACACCTTGGTATCCTCTCTGAAGAGCTGGAGCAGGTGGCTGGAGAGAGGGAAGTCTGGGTTTCTCTGCTTGAACTGCTGCCTCCACGACCCGGACCTCCAGAAAAGCAGTAGAAGAGGGGTGGATGGACAGTGTTTTCATGTCATTAAATCAACTTTTCCACTTATCATTGTACATAATGTTAAATAGTACTGACAGTTCAGTTTTTTATATATACCATTTGTGTTTCACCTTTTTTTCATTTTCATAATCATAGCATCTGCTATTGCTTGTTAGCCCAGTTAGCTTAGCATAGCTTAGCTTTGGGATTGTTTTAATTTTTTTTTTTTTTTTGAATTTTGTATACTTTATTGATCCCCAGAGGGGAAATTGAGGGCATCCACCTGGATGGATGAAGCAGCCACGGTATGGCGCTATCCCTTAACCATTCACACACACATTCACACCTAGAGCCACTTTAGAGTCTCCAGTTAACCTAACCTGCATGTTTTTTGGCCTGTGGGAGGAAACCGGAGAAATCCCGGAGTAAACCCACGCAGATACGGGGAGAAACATGCAAACTCCACACAGATCACTGTTGGTCAGGGGCTGGGATCGAACCAGGGATCCCATGGCCAAGGGTGAGTTGCTGTGCTGGTGCAGTGCTAACCACTGCGCCACCGCACTGCCCATTTACATCTCTTACCCATCCCAAATACCACTGCATGGACTCTAATGAACCTGTGTATCACACCGCAGCATATACATTACTCCCAGTTATCATCTGGCTTATTTTATTATGAACTTATAAAATTTATGTATCAAAAGTGCAAAAAGAAAGTATTTTCACGACCCGATGGGAAGGCAGCAGGAAAGCTGAAAAATTGTCCAAAAACCAGAGAAGATACTTTTATTCATCATAAATAATGTCCATCACTGTGTGGGAATCAAAGCTGTGACCCGTCTGCTACAGTGCAAAGATAAAAGAGGCTTGACTCTAGTACTGCAGTGAAGTGTACTATACTGTATTAAAGTGAAGTACTGTAGTACTGTGGTGGAGCTCTGGGAAACTCAGCCTCTCCCAGGGGAAGAAGCCGATTGGCTGGTGGAGATAAGAATCTGGTTACCACGTCAACAGTCCAGCGCCCTGTCTGTCAAGAGTCTGTTCCCACGGTAACAAAAGCTCCCTCGTTTCCACCCGGTGGACCCCCGTGCACAAACCTTCCCCCCCGCGTCCACACGCTCAGACCCCCGTCCACATTCTCAGCTCTGTGGGAAAGTTTCCATTCAGGGCGGCCAAACTGGAGATGGAGCGGTGTGTGTTCGGGTGTTTCTGTCTTTGTGAGGACTTTTTAAAAATCATTTTTACTTCAAATGTATTTGTTTGTTCACATTTTTTTTCTCACCAATTAACATCGTAAAATTCAGGTGTTCCACCTGTGGGACGCTTCAAATTTTCTTCTACCACTTAGTGAAGAAAGAATTTGATTTTCTTTGCATATGCTAAATTTAGGCATTTTTAGGAAAATTGGCTGGAATGCTAAGGGTTTATCAGACATTTACATCAAATAAACAAACAAACAGAGAAGACTTAGGTTGAAGCAGCAATTTAATTATGACCATTTTATTTTATTTTAGCAACTAAGCAGCAACATTGTAACAGAAAGAAATTCCATTTAACTTACTCATAATTGCATATTTCCACCTTATTCAAATTAGCATCAACATGTCTTTTCTTTAATGAAATGTCCTTTGAGGTGAGCATGCATGGACTCCATGACGGTGGAGCGCATTGCCTTGTTTCCTCTGTCACAACTGTCCTTGCTACCTCCAAGTCTTCCTGGAGATCTTTCCCTGTTGTCCTTGGATCTTGGGTTACTCTTCTGACTGTCCTTCAGGCTCCCTGGTCACATATCTTGTGAGGAGCTCCTGGGCATGGCCGGTTGATGGTAGACTGATGTTGCTTCCACAGGCGTAAATCAAGCCCCCCAATATCATCATAAACCTTTAATATCATGTTACATAAGACTTTGAAGCACCAAGGCTAAATGCAAAAAAAAATAAAATTGTAATATTTCTGATAAATTTGCAGTGTTTTTCTTTTCTCATAAAATTTCAACTTTTTTCTTTTTGATCTGCAACTTTTTTCTCATAAATTTGTGATTTTTTTCTTTTAAATCTGCAACTTTTTTTCTCATAAATTTGCTAATTTTTTTCTTTTAAATCTGAAACTTTTTTCATACATTAGCAAATTTTTTCTTTTAAATCTGCAACTTTTTTCTTTTGCAATGTTTTTCTCATAGATTTGCAGCTTTTTCCTTTGAAATCTTCAACTTTTTTTCTCATAAATTTGCAAATGTTTTCTTTTTAATCTGCAACTGTTATGATCTCTTGAGCGCCATTATGCAGCGCACAGAGGGAGGAATTAAAACCCACAAGCAGAAGTAGTAGCGTTCACTTTATTGAACAAAAATAGAGAAACAGTCCAGCAAACAGCAATGGGGTCAACAGGAGAATGAGACACAGTCAGTGAGGAAACCAGGAGAGCAGGGACGCCTCTCAGATGCTCAACTGCCCGCAGAAGGCAATGCCTAGTGCCGCAGAATAGCTAAACGGCACAAGGAGAAAGGCAATATTAGAGTTACGGGCTGGAGCGGTCCAGGGTGGTCCGTGCTGTCCGGTGTGAGGAGGCTAACAGGAAGAGCCACTAACATCAGGTACCGAGTGGCATCGGGAGACATTAGAGAAGACAATAAGTCAGGCTGAAAGTAAACCGTAAGGAGTGGAGGCTTGCTTACACAGAGAGAACAGACACTGTGTACAAAACGCAATAATCCGGCGATCTCTCCCTACTCCGACAGAGCTTAAGTAATAACCATACTAATGAGGAAAGAGACTGCCGGTGTGAATGTGCGTGGGCTGGACAGAATAGAAAACAGGTGTGTGTGAGTGAGTGTCTGAGCATGTGAATGATGATGAATGGAGGTGTGTGTGTGTGTGTGTGTGTGTGTGTGTGTAATGAGAAACAGCTGGTGCACTGACAAGAGGAGGGGGTGTGACCGAGCTGTCAGGGAGTGGAGGACCCAAAGTGTTCCCTGAAATGCCTGATGGAAAATAAACAATGGAAAGAGACCAAATAGCCCTAGTGTCAGAACTGGGTTTGGGACACCAAACCCAAGTTCATGACATCAACATTGTTCTCATAACTGCAACTTTTTATACATAAATTTGCTACTTTTTCCTCATAAATAAATTTGCAACCTTTTTCTCATAAATTTTATAAAGTTTTTGTTTTAAAGGGTTGGAATTCTTTTCTATGACAAAAATAGGGGCCCCTAAACACAATCTTGCATCAGGCCCCAACTATCTGTTGTGCTCCCCTCAATCTTTACTCTGGAGAAAATGTTCTCTTTATTGTCCCCCCCAACAATGATATAAAATATCCGCCCATGTAAACGTGTGTAACCAAATTTATCAGTATATTTTACAACAATCCGGTTGTGAAGGTCTTGGGAGAACTCTTGGCTTTTACCCTCCCTGAGATGCTTCTTCTGCTGAACATTTCTTCAGTGCTTATTTCCCCAGTTGTGTGGGGGAAGAGGACTCCATCTCACAACAAAAACGTGGCAAATTTAGCAGAGTAACATCTCTCACACACTCAGTAGTATTGACTAACGGCTCAAATCCACTCCACACATCAACTGAAACCAGAGCCCACACACATGGAGTGGACAGCTGTAGGCCCGGAGCAGACACATGGCTGCCTTGTTCAAAGAGAAGTGATACTTGAGCTGGACGACTGTGTGTGTCTGTGTGTGTTTATGTGTGTAGACAAACACGCGCAGGCACACACTGCAGCTAATGTCCCCCACTAACTTCACTATAATGTACTGATTTTATCTCTAAAATTTTTAATCTGTTTTTTATAAATGACGTCTCCGTCTCAGGTGGATTTTGACACGGTGGGTTTATAATGTGTCTTTTTATTGTATTGTGTCGATTTTCTGTTTTGATGCCTGCACCAGACAGGTTGAGGTTTCACTGCTCTTTCATTCTGGTGGCTTTTAAACTGGTTTTAGGTTTTGTTTAATTTAGTTTACGGCCACATGTGATTTTTAGTATTGTTTCCTGAGAAGTTTGGGGATGTGTCCTGCATCCAACCAGGAGACTCCTATCAACCTGTAACTGTAACCCAGGATTTACACTGACTCTGGATGCAGTCTGTTACGGCTGTGATCTGGCCTCCACAGCAAATAGTTCCCATTCTTGTCAATTTTCTAAACCCCACCTGCGGAACGAATCCACCTTGTCAAATTCGGTTCGCTAATGAAATGCAACAAGTTTATTTTTGACAGATGCCAGATCCAGTCCGCAAGGAAATCCCACGGTATCTCATGGTATTTAATAGCCATTTGTTCATTAAAAACAATTTAAGGATCGTCCGTTATTTTCTGAGGTCTACTCCTCCACCACTGTGTCAGAGAAGGTAAAAACTTGACAACACACAAACACTTCATAGAAATAAAATTAACAGGCTACTTACGTTTTATTTAGAGCCCAAAAATCTGGGCGGAGAGCCGCTACATCACGCCTCCTTGTTGTCACGTGATCGCAATCTGTTCATCTCGGCTACTCTCGGGCCTTTCTCGAGATCTTGCATTATTTTGTCTAATTCTCATGCGATCTTGTTTTTCGATCCCTATTCCTATCCATACCGCTGCAAAACACAAATGGAGCTGGTAGGGATGAAAGCAAGGGAGCATCCTCACTGCATCTGCAACGGGCTGCACCCGGAGTCAGTGTAAATCCTGGGTTAATGTCCACATTGTGGGACTAATAAAGGTTTATCTGATCTTCATATGGCAACTTATTATAACTTGGTTTAAGTCTGGCAATCTGATAGTCATAGTTTGAGTAGTTTTAAACTGGTTTAGGCCTAGTTTTAATTTAATTTCTGATTGAATTTTTACCTGGTTTCTGGTCTGGTTTTAATCTAGTTTCTGAGTGAATTTTAAACTGGTTTAGGTCTGGTTTTGATGTAGTTTTTGACTAGTTTTTAACTGGTAGGAGGTCTGGTTTTATTCAAGTTTCTGACTGGATTTAAACTAGTTTAAGCCTGGTTTTAATTCAATTTCTGACTGAATTTTTACCTGGTTTCAGGTCTGGTTTTATTCTAGTTTCTGACTGTTTTAACCTAGTTTCTGAAATGGTTTTAAACTGGTTTCAGGTCTGGTTTTAGTCTAGTGTCTAACTGGTTTTAAACCAGTTTCATTTATTTTTTACTCTAATTTCTGAACAGTTTTAAACTGTTTTTAGGACATGCTGTAAACTGGTTTAAGTTGTGATTAAAACTGCTTGTTTGTCTGAGGTTTAAACTAGTCTTTGAGATGGTTTTAATCTAGTTTCTGACCGGTTTCAGGGCTGGTTCTATAACACAGTGTGTAACCTGGTTTAAACTGTTTTGAATTTAACCTCCGAAGTGATTTCGATCTCGTTCCTGAATGGTTTTAATCAGGTTTATGACATGTAAATTGGCTTTAAATCATGCTTTAAACTGTTTACTGGTCTAAGTGTTGAAGTGTTTTTTTCTAATTGTTTGTAATTTCATTTCCAAACTAGTTTAAAACTGGTTTCCAGCCTGATTATAAGCTGGTTTTGACCTGGTTCTGATGTAGGCTCTGTGACAATGACTTTAATGGTAATATTTGTAGTAATTCCATCTTGTAGTAATAACTGCAGTGACTGATCGTCAGCGACTGTGTTATCTGTGTGAGTCACATGGATAATTTAATGGCGGGTCAGCAGTAGGTCGACTTTAACTGGATGACAAACGGGCAGATTTGACCTCCGACCTCGGCTGCTGCTGCTGAGTCATCACATTCGCACACAGAGGAAGCAAGGAATAAATAATTAAACAAGTCGGGTTTCATTCATATTCTGTTGGGGCTGTTTGGTTTTTGGAGGGATTGCAAAAATATATGATAGATTCAGTTGAAAGATCCATATTTTTTTGTCTTATCTTCTTTAAAAATAAAAATAGTAAATGAATAACTACACATTTTGGCACCATAAAATTATAATAATTATATTGTTTTTAATTCTATAATAGTATAATATAATATAATAGTACCTTATAATGTATGACAGCAGATTTAGTGAAAATTAATTTACATATAAAAACAATTTATGAAAATAACATCACAAATCAAAAAAGTACAAATTTATAAAATCAAGTTACAAATATGAAAGAATAAAGAGGCAAACTGAAGAAAATAAAATTAAAAAAAAGATTTACAAATGTAGGACACGAGAGAAAAAAATACTTCAAAAATGCTGAATTATGCAAACAAAAAGTTGTTTTGAAAAAGTAAAAAAATGACATTTTTAGGAAACTTTACAAATAAGAAGTCTCAAATTTACTAGAAAAAGTTACAAACATATAAAATTAAATTGCAAATATAAAAGAAAAAATATAAGCAAATAGAAGCGAGAAAATCCCCCCCCACACACACACATACATGGAAACAAAGTCACAAATTGACAAGATAAAGTCACAAATTTATGAGGAAAAATAAAATATGAGCAATGATGCAGAAAAAGAGAAGTTTAAAAAAAGGTTAAAGATTTACTGGGAAACAAATTAATAAATTTATGGATAAAAAAAAGTCACAACTTTAAACAAAATCTCAAAAATCAAAAATTCACTTAAAATTAATAAATTTATGACAAAAATGAGCAGCAAGTCACAGAATTGTACAAAAAGAAACAAAAATGTCGGAAAAAGGCTGAAAATTTGAGTGACAAATTTACTAGGAAAAAGTTGCAAGCATCAGTTTGCAAACCTGTGAGTAAAAAGTCAAACTTTACATAAATAAAATCAGACTTGACTCTTCCAGCAGTTTTTGCATTAGAATAGAATCAATTTTTTATAAAAAAAAAAAAAAAAAAGTGATGGACCGCCGCAGCTGATGACAGACTGGGGATGTGAAGGATGGTTTGGACCATTTTCATGTGACGCGTTCACAAACGGAGCACATCCCAGTGAATAAACATCAGCGGAGGTTAAATTAAACGCAGGTTTGCGTCCGGATGGCTGACTGTGTGAGATTTTAAAAGCGCCGCTCAGACAGCAGCTGAGTGCAGGGCTCGCATCAATTATTCACTGAGTGGATTAACCTCCGCCGCACAGCCTGCACACTCCGTACTCACCGTACTCCGTACTCTCCGTCCTCACCTGTACATAACTGCATAACTACATAACTACATCTAACTTATTGCACATTATTTGCACATAACAGTACTTTTAACTTTCTGCACTGCTGCATATATTTGCATATATTTGCTTAAATTGCACATACTGTTAATTACCGTATATACTGCGCTGCTGTCCTTTGCACTTCTGATTGGATGCTAAACTGTGTTTCGTTACCTTGTATTCATACATGTGTAATGACAATAAAGTTGAATCTAATCTAATCTAATCTAACAAGCTGTTTTAGTTGATTTTGCTTTAAAAGCTAATTAGTCCCAGTTCACCCCACCTAGAACACGCTCTACCCCCCCCCCCTTGTCACTGCTGACATAGAATTTGCAACTTTTCTTATAGATTTTTGATTTTTTTTTCTCATTAATCTGCAACTTTTCATGTATATTTTCAGCTTTTGTCATTAATTTCTAGCTTTTTTTCATGTAAATTTGCAACTTTTTGGGGGGAGTGGTGGCCTAGTTGATAGAGCATCCGCCCCACAACCAGGAGGTTGGGGGTTCAAGTCTCAGCTGGGTCATACCAAAGACCTTATAAAAATGGTACTTCCTGCCTTCTAGCTTGGCGCTCAGTGTAATAGAATGGGGGAAGGAGAAGTTGTTTGTGGCGGTGCCTTGCATGGCCCCTCTGATTCTACATGTGATTAACATTGTAGATAGGAGAAACGTAATTTCGTTCTACTGTACATGATTGGCTGTATGGACTGATGATAACAGATATGGCTTCTTCTTAATTTGCAATTTTTTCATTTAAATTTGCAACTTTTTTCTCATTAATTTGCAACTTTTTCTCATTAATTTGTAACTTTTTTCTTGGTAATTTGCAACAATTTACAACATTTTTCTTGTAAATTTGTGATTTTTTTTCCTTGTAAATTTCAGAACTTTCACGTGGATGCTGATAAAATTTTTACTCTACAATGCATCCAGAAAGTATTCACAGCGCTTCATTTTTTCCACATTTTGTCATGTTACAGCCTCATTCCAAAAGGGATTAAAATCATTTTTTCCCTCATAATTCTACACACAATACTCCATAATGACAACATGAAAAAAAGTTTTCTTGAGATTTTGCAAATTTATTAAAAACAAAAAACTAAGAAATCACATGTACATAAGTATCCACAGCCTTTGCTCAATACTTTGTTGATGCACCTTTGGCAGCAATTACAGCCTCAAGTCTTTCTGAATATGATGCCACAAGCTTGGCACACCTCTCTTTGGACAGTTTCACCCATTCCTCTTTGCAGCACCTCTCAAGCTCCATCAGGTTGGATGGGAAGCGTCGGTGCACAGCTATTTTCAGATCTCTCCAGAGATGTTCAATTGGAGTCAAGTCTGGGCTCTGTCTGGGCCTCTCAAGGACATTCACAGAGTTGTCCTGAAGCCACTCCTTTGATATCTTGGCTGTGTGCTTAGGGTTGTTGTCCTGCTGAAAGATGAACCGTCGCCCCAGTCTGAGGTCAAGAGCGCTCTGGACCAGGTTTTCATCCAGGATGCCTCTATAAATTGCTGCATTCATCTTTTCCTCTACCCTGACTAGTCTCCCAGTGCCTGCTGCTGAAAAAAAAATTTTCTTCAAAGTCAAAAGTTTCACAATTAAAACTGAGACTGAAAATAAAAGCACCAGTGTTTTATTATCAGAATTAAAATTACTGATAAAATTATATCATGACCTAATTTTTAAAACTCTCTCCATCAAAGTGAGGACCAAAGAGAAATTCTGGATGGTAATTAACAAAAAAGCCAAGAAGAAAAGGAAATATGACAATCAAGAAAATGTTAGAAGAAATATTAGAAGAAAATGATTAAAGTAAAAAATATTTTTTGTGATAAATATGCTACATTTCTGGTTTAAATTAGTCAATTTTTTTGCAAATCTATATTTTATTTTGGTATTAGATGTTCAAGCGTCTACTGATAAATTTGCATCATTTTATTTAAAACTTTTTAGTTGTACTGGGGTTTTTTCTAAATTAGTGAGTTTTTCTGTGGTAAATTTGCTGTTTCTTATATATATATATATATATATATATATATTATAATACACTTCTTCCCACCTCTCTGGCACCCAGGGTAAGCACATTAACATACACGCTGTGAAACATGCACACACATCCACCTACACATTAACATACAGTATGTCACAGAGCAGGTCTTGATACAATACATTTGCACCCCTGTGTCCTCAGGTGTGAACCTGACACAGCGGGGGCGGAAGGCACATCTTACTTTGGCTTATTATCCCCTAGCACTCTGGCGCCCTTAGGCGCTCTTCTCACCTTTTCCCATTACCATTTCTCACTATCTTTTCCCCCCACCAACCCCCTGGCCTGGGTGGAGTGCATGACCTATTGTGTCTCCCACAATATATCTTATATATATAAATTTGCCTTACAGTTTGAAACTTGTAACTACTCCTCAGTGAGGAGATGCAGCATTTATTGTTGTTTAAAAGCAGCCTACTCTTTACATTTACTGCTGTTCACAGCCTATTAATGTGGTCCCAGCAAGCAACATATACATACCATAAAAGAAAGACGTACTCCGGGGCACACTGCTCCTTTTTGTGGCTCCCTCACTCTCGCTCGACCACTTGCACATGGCAACTAGGGTTTGATTAGAGCTCCCTCTACTGGCGGACTCTGTAATTACATTTAAGAATGCAGTTCTAAATACGGCAAACGTGATATATTTGATTTGATTTCGGTTTTTTGAAATGGACTAGCAGGCCATAGAGGGTGAGGAGGCAGGCCGCTAGTATATTCTGTCTCTGCGGGTGATGCCATCATGTGGCTAATGTTAGTTGATTAGTTCACAGCTTCATTAGTGAACACAGCCTGAGCTAGCTAACATGGCTGAATGTAAAAGCCTATATAAATCATTATCAAGGACAGGGGTGCCTGGTTTGAATCTCAGTAGTGTATGACTGTAATAAGTATTAACTAATAGAGAATTCATACCTCCAAGGCTTCAGTTATAGAGCCAGGTTTTTAGTTTGTTCCACACTCACACAAATACCTGAATTTACTCATCAGGTTCCTGCAGAATTCACAGTGAAAATTTAAAATAAAAAATGAAAAGGCTGTCAGGGGGACTTCCGGTTTTGGCGGCCATGTGAGAGGGACACGTATCACTCTGCTCTGCTCCTGGAGAAAAAAAAATCGGCAAATAACTCTCTCATTTGGGACAGAACGTATCCCAGCGTTTGGGCGAGGATATGTCGGTGAAGCCTAAGGCTGGAAAACCAGGTAGAGGAAAAAGCGAGCCGCCGAAACAGTCCAAATTAACGGAGTTTCACGTCTGTGACGCAGCAGATAAAGCTCCATATATGGCGGAGGAAGCTGGCAGCGGTGCGGTGTCTGCGGGCAGCGGCACAGGTGCAGTGCTAGCTGCCATTAGTTCAATGAGAGCAGACTTTTCCTCTAAATTTGATGGGATTATGGCAGCGTTGGAAGGAATGAGAAAGGAATTGGGTGACTGTGTAGAACGAATGGCGCAGGTGGAGCTTCGTGTCTCTAGTGCTGAGGATGACGTCACCGGTCTTCAATTAAAGGTGCGCACTTTGGAAAAAAAAATAAATGTCTGGAAGATAATGTCCTGGATTTGGAGTCCCGGTCGAGACGGAACAACTTGAGGCTGGTGGGTCTACCGGAGGAATCCGAAGGTCAGGACCCATGTTCCTTTTTGGAAAAGTGGATTCCGGAGGCGCTGGGCAGTGCGGAGCTTCAATCAGCAGTCGTTCTGGAAAGCGCACACCGTATTGGCCCACGGAGAGAGAAGGGACCACCGAGGACGCTTATTATGAAGTTCCTCAGCAACAGAGACAGGATGAAGATCTTCAACGCTGCGCGAGCTAAAGGAGGGATTAAACACCAGGACCAGCAGGTGCGGTTCTACCCAGATTTGGCCACAGGAATCCAACAATTGAGGAAGCAGTTTGATCCCGTACGTAAAGAGCTGCGCAACCTTGGGATTCGTCATGGTGTAATTTATCCTGCGAGACTGTTGACCGCGTATGGGGGCAGAACACACATCTTCAAGACCCCAGAGGAGGCGCAGGAGTTCATCAAGAAGATCCAAGAAGAGACTGGTGGAAGCTAAGCATGAACAAAATATAAGGTAGAATATTTAAGCATTTGCACAGGCATCTGACTGATGTGAAGCAAATAGCAAGTTTACAAAATATAGATTGTATTATATATTAAAAAAAAAAACTATGATGTACAAAGTTGCTAAAAATTTTGGAGTTAAGTTGGAAAACTACAGAAGAGAGTTAATGTTACGTCATTAAAAGCAGTAGAGTTAGCGTGATTGAGAGGATGAAGAAGGAGTGGCTTTGGCTGATCCTCGTGGGTGTGGAGCGGTCGATGGCTATATCGGGAGACGGAATTTTTCTTTTGATTTTGGGGGGATTACCACAAATGTGGGAAGGGGGAATTTGTTTGTGTGTAGTTTGTAGGATGAATGTTCAACTACTCATGTTTTTGCTTCTCTGTATGAGCATGTTTATATTGCGAGGTAATCCCAAACTCCCTATTGATCATAAACCAAAGCGTTAATCTTAATTTAACTTCATGGAATTGCAGAGGTCCACAAAATTTAAAAAAAACTTAAACAAGTTATGAATAAAATAAAAGACATGGGTTCAAAAATTGTGTTTTTACAAGAAACTCATCTAATAGAGGAGGATGTAAAAAGAATTAGGAGTAGATGGCAAGGAAGTGTTTTCACCTCATCATTTTCATCCCGAGCCAGGGGAGTTATGACTCTCATACATAAATCAGTCCCATTTCAAGTGAAAAATGTAATTGGAGACAAATTTGGAAGATATTTAATCCTTCAAGGATCTTTGCTATTAGAAAATATAAATTTGGTGAACTTATATGGTCCCAATATAGATGATCAAAAGTTCTTTGCTAATTTATTTCTTATCTTATCATCACTTACAGGGCAACAGCAGGGGATTTTAATTGTACATTGAATCCCGGTATAGATAGATCAACTGGACTGGACTGTACGCACAATGGATATAGGATGACCATTAATCATTTTATGAAAGAATTGAGATTGCTAGATATATGGAGAGAAATGAAACCACAAGTTAAAGCCTACTCTTGTTATTCCAGTACCTACAAGACATTCTCACGTATTGATTATTTTTTGATCTCCACAGAATTAAGGTCCAAGATTCAAAACTGCTTTTATGATAACATCATGATCTCTGATCATGCACCCTGCTGTCTAATATATGTAGATAAGAAATTGACAAAGGAATCAGGTAGATGGCAATTTCAGCATAAATGGCTTCAGGATGAGGAATTTGTTAAGTATATAGAAAAACAGATAGATGAGTTCTTTGACATCAATACTACACAAACATCAGCATGTGTAAAGTGGGAGGCTTTCAAAGCTTTTATTAGGGGACATATTATTAGTTATACAGGTTCAAAATCTAAGAAGACTCGAGAGGAGAGAGTCCAATTGGAACATAAAATAAAAATTCTTCAAGAAAAAGTGTATGCAGGAAGTGATCCAGGGTTGGAGAACGAATTACTGATTTTGAGAGCTGAATATGACAAAAAATCAGCGAATAGAGCTGCCTCGAGTCTTCTAAGATTGAAACAATCTTTTTATGAACAAGGTGAAAAATCAGGGAAATTATTGGCATGGCAGATTAAACAATTAGAATTTAAAACACCAATTACCAGTATTATAAGTAAGGGACAGGTAGTTATAGATCCTTTAGAAATTAATAGAGCCTTTAGAGATTACTATGAAAAATTATATGATACCAAAAATGAATCTGACTTAACAAAACTAAATGGGTTTTTGAACGAACTATCTATACCGTGTATTCCAAATGAAAACAGGGAGATACTGGAGTCTAAAATTAGTCAAGAAGAAGTTGGGCTAGCCATTGATAATATGAAATCAGGAAAAAGTGCAGGACCAGATGGTCTTCCAGTTGACCTCTATAAAAAATTTAAGAATAAATTAATAAAACCTTTTTTGGAAATGGTTTTAGAAGCATTTCAAAATAATAATTTACCATCATACATGAATAATGCCTTAATTATACTGTTGCCAAAACCAGGTAAACCCTCTAATAAATGTGAAAATATGAGACCAATAAGCCTATTAAATGCCGACCTTAAGATAATCTGTGAAATTTTAGCAAGACGAATACAAGAAATTTTACCAAATATTATTAATCGAGATCAGAATGGCTTTATAAAGGGAAGACAAGGCTTCCATAATGTAAGAAGACTATTTAATATTATTTATTCTAATAAAGAAGCACCGGATACAGCTCTCCTATCACTGGACGCCGAAAAGGCCTTTGATAGAGTCGAATGGCCCTTTCTTTTTGAAGTCTTACAAAGGTTTGGACTTGGAAATAATTTCATAAAATGGGTTCATGGATCGTCACCTTATCGTGGTGGGGGGGTTTGCGTGCCCCAGTGATCCCAGGAGCTATGTTGTCCGGGGCAATTTGCCTCTGATAGGGTCTCCCAAGACAAACTGGTCCTGGGTGAAGGGCCAGACGAAGAACGATCCAACAGACTCTCATGATAAATTGTATATCAAGGATTCAGTGTACCCCGCCCGGTATGGGGTTACCGGGGCCCCACCCTGGAGCCAGGCCTGGGGGAGGGGCTCGAAGGCTAGCGTCTGGTGGCCGGGTTTCCACCCATGGGACCCGGCCGGGCTCAGCCCGAAGGAGTTACATGGGTCCGCCCTCCAGTAGGTTCACCACCTGCAGGAGGGATCATGGAAGTCCGGTGCTATGTGGATTAGGTGGCAGTCAAAGGCGGAGACCTTGGCGGACTGATCCCAAGTTTTCTAAACTGGCTTTTGGTACGTGGAATGTCACCTCTCTGGTGGGGAAGGAGCCTGAGCTGGTGTACGAGATTGAGCGATACCGGCTAGATATAGTCGGCCTCACCTCAACACACAGCTCCGGTTCCGGAACCAGTCTCCTGGAGAGGGGCTGGAGCTTGGCCTTTTCTGGAGTTGCCCCGGGCGAGAGGCGACGAGCAGGGGTAGGTATTCTTGTATCGCCCCACCTTGCTGCCTCTATATTGGAGTTTTCCCCGGTGGACGAAAGGGTTGCTTCCCTGCGCCTTCGGGTTGGGAAACGGGTCCTGACCATCATTTGTGCCTATGCACCAAATGATGTTTCAGAGTACCCACCCTTTTTGGAGTCTGTGACTGGGGTGCTGGAGGGTGCTCCTCCTGGAGACTCCATTGTCCTACTGGGGGACTTCAATGCGCATGTGGGCAACGACAGTGAAACCTGGAGGGGGGTGATTGGGAGGAACGGCCTGCCCGATCTGAACCCGAGTGGTGTTCAGTTATTGGACTTCTGTGCTAACCACAGTCTGTCTATAACGAACACCATGTTCAAGCATAAGGGTGTCCATATGTGCACCTGGCACCAGGACACCCTAGGCCGCAGGTCGATGATCGATTTTGTTATCGTATCATCAGACCTGCGACCGTATGTCTTGGACACCCGAGTAAAGAGAGGTGCAGAGCTGTCAACTGATCACCACCTGGTGGTGAGTTGGATCCGATGGCAGGGGAGGAAGCCATTCAGACCTGGTAGACCCAAACGTATAGTGAGGGTGTGCTGGGAGCGTCTGGCTGAGGCCCCTGTCCGGGAGGTCTTCAACTCCCACCTCCGGAAGAACTTCAACCACATTCCGAGGGAGTCTGGAGACATGGAGTCTGAATGGGCCATGTTCTCCACCTCTGTTGTTGAAGCGGCAGCCCAGAGCTGCGGCCGCAAGGTGGTCGGTGCATCTCGTGGTGGCAACCCCCGAACCAAGTGGTGGACACCAGTGGTGAGGGGGGCCATTAAGCTGAAGAAGGAGTCCTATCAAGCTTGGTTGGCTTGTGGGACTCCCGAAGCAGCTGAGGTGTACCGGCAGGCCAAGCGGAGTGCAGCTCGGGTGGTTGCTGAAGCAAAAACCCGGGTATGGGAGGAGTTCGGTGAGGCCATGGAACAAGACTTTCGGTCGGCTTCAAAGAGATTCTGGCAAACTGTTCGGCGGCTCAGGAGGGGAAAGCAGCTCCCCGTCCACACTGTGTATGGTGCGGATGGGACACTGTTGACTTCAACTGGGGATATCGTCGGGCGGTGGAAGGAATACTTCGAGGATCTCCTCAATCCCACTGATACGCCTTCCACAGAGGAAGCAGGGTTTGGGGACGAGGGGGATGACTCGCCTATCACAGGGGCTGAGGTCGCCAAGGTGGTTAAAAATCTCCTTGGTGGCCGGGCCCCGGGGGTGGTCGAGATTCGCCCCGAGTACCTCAAGGCCCTGGATGTTGTTGGGTTGTCATGGTTGACACGCCTCTGCAACATTGCGTGGAGGTCGGGGGCAGTGCCTTTGGCATGGCAAACCGGGGTGGTGGTTCCTCTCTTCAAAAAAGGGGACCGGAGGGTGTGCTCCAACTTTAGAGGGATCACACTCCTCAGCCTCCCTGGGAAGGTCTATGCCAAGGTACTGGAGAGGAGAGTCCGGCCGTTGGTCGAACCTCGGATTCAGGAGGAGCAATGTGGTTTTCGTCCTGGCCGTGGCACATCGGACCAGCTCTTTACCCTCTCGAGAATTCTTGAGGGTTCGTGGGAGTTTGCCCAACCAGTTTACATGTGTTTTGTGGACTTGGAGAAGGCATTTGACCGCGTCCCTCGTGGATTTTTGTGGGGGGTGCTTCGGGAGTATGGGGTATCGGGCTTGTTGTTACGAGCTATTCGGTCTCTGTACGACCGTTGTGAGAGTTTAGTTCGCATTGCCAACACTCGGTCGGAGTCATTCCCAGTGAGAGTTGGACTCCGCCAGGGCTGCCCTTTGTCACCGGTCCTGTTCATAATTTTTATGGACAGGATTTCTAGGCGCAGCCAGGGAATGGAGGGTGTCATGCTTGGTGACCACAGGATCTCATCTCTGTTGTTTGCAGATGATGTTGTCCTGTTGGCTTCATCCAGCAATGACCTACAGCTCTTGCTGGGACGGTTCGCCGCTGAGTGTGAAGCGGCTGGGATGAGAATCAGCACCTCCAAGTCCGAGTCCATGGTCCTCAGCCGGAAAAAGGTGGATTGTCCTCTCCGGGTTGGGGACAGGCTCCTGCCCCAAGTGGAGGAGTTTAAGTATCTTGGGGTCTTGTTCACGAGTGAGGGGAAAATGGAGCGAGAGATCGACAGACGGATTGGAGCAGCATCTGCAGTGATGCGGACGTTGTACCGGTCTGTTGTGGTGAAGAGGGAGCTTAGTTCTAAGGCAAAGCTGTCGATTTACCAGTCAATCTACGTTCCTACTCTCACCTATGGTCACGAGCTTTGGGTAATGACCGAAAGAACGAGATCGCGGATACAAGCGGCTGAAATGAGCTTTCTCCGTAGGATTGCTGGACTCACCCTCAGAGATAGGGTGAGGAGCTCAGTCATCCGGGAGAGGCTCAGAGTAGAACCGCTGCTCCTCCACATTGAAAGGAGTCAGTTGAGGTGGTATGGGCATCTGATTAGGATGCCTCCTGGACGCCTCCCACTTGAGGTGTTTCAGGCACGTCCCACTGGGAGGAGACCCCGGGGCAGACCCAGGACTCGGTGGAGAGACTATGTCTCCCAGCTAGTCTGGGAACGCCTTGGTATCCCCTCTGAAGAGCTGGAGCAGGTGGCTGGGGAGAGGGAAGTCTGGGCTTCTCTGCTTGAACTGCTGCCTCCGCGACCCGGACCTCCGGAAAAGCGGTAGAAGATGGATGGATGGATGGATGGGTTCAGATAATATACAATAATGCTACAGCAGAAATCCTAACAAACAGCAATATTTCAAAATCAATAAAAATCAATAGAGGATGTCGACAAGGCTGTCCACTTTCACCTTTACTGTTTACTATGGCAATTGAACCTTTAGCGATGGCGATACGTTTACATTCACAAATATATGGAATTAAAGTTGGACCAACAGAACATAAAATCTCCCTGTATGCCAATGACATAATTTTGTTTATGTCGAATCTTAAAAAATCAATTCCGACCTTGTTAAATTTAATAAAGAATTTTGGGGAAATATCAGGATATAAAATAAATAAAACTAAATCTTCAATATTAATGCTAAATGAGACCCAGAGAAATTACCCAGCCCCTGAGGTAAATCAATTCAATGTTGTAAATCAGTTTAAATATTTAGGAATCCAAATTGTGCCTAAGCTAGAATCAGTTGCCAGTGTCAACTATGAAGCCTTAATAACAGATATTAATGAGTTACTTCAGAGATGGATGTCACTACCAATGTCGATGATCGGGAGAATCAATATACTTAAAAGTAATATCTTACCTAAAATACTTTATTTATTTCAATACATTCCCTTACCACCACCTTTAGATTTATTCTCAAGAATTAAAAAAAAGTTAGTGGAATTTATATGGAACAACAGGAGGGCTAGACTACGTCTGTCTTTATTATATTTACCATTTGATCGTGGAGGTCTGAAATGTCCAAATTTTATGTTGTATTATTGGTCGGCACAACTGAGGTCTATGACATATTATTTTTCATTAAATGATCTCCCTCACTGGACTGAAATGGAATCATACAATTTACCTTTACCTCTTCCCATATTCATATACTCAGATTCGGCAAAAAAATTACAAAAACAAGTTAAAAATCCATTTGTAAAGCATATGATCAAAATATGGTGTGAAACTAAAAACTAATTAAAAGAACCACACTTATTGTCACAATTTAGCCCAATATGGGGTAATCAATATTTTAAACCAGGGAGAGTGGATGCTGTATTTAAAGTATGGAATTTAAAAGGGATTCAAAAGATTCAAGATTTATATCTGCCATGTGCAGATAACATAATGTCTTTTGAAGAGCTGAGGATCAAATTCAATCTTACTAGAACACATTTTTTTAAATATCTTCAACTTAGGAACTTTATTCGATCAAATCAAAATGGAGCTCTCACTCGACCTATTTACTCATCCTTGGAAAAAATGTTGATGAAAGATAGTAAAAGAAAGGGTATTATTTCAGAGTTTTATAACTCATTGACACTATCCTCAAGTGAAAACTCACAGAAAAGATTAAACTACTGGAAAGAAGATCTGCAAACTGAAATTTCAGAGGAACAATGGGAATTGGCTTGTACAGAAGTTCAAACCAAATCAATAAATGTACGTCTTAAATTGATACATTTTAAATGGTTAATGCGGATGTATGTTACACCGGAGGAGTTAAATAGATATAACAAAAACATACCAGATACGTGCACAAAATGCATGGAAAGTAAAGGAACCCTATTTCATTGTGTATGAGAATGTAGAATAATTAGAATGTTTTGGGAGGAGGTGAGGGTAACAATTGAAAAAATAATTTCAAAACAAATCATATTGAATCCTAAACTGTTTTTGTTGGGTCTGTACCCAGAAAAGCATAACTTTAATAAAAGTGAAAGAACATTCATAGACCTCAGTTTGCTTAATGCCAAAAAATGTATTGCACTACTGTGGAAAAAGACTCATAGACCAGATGTGACTCAGTGGTTAAGACAGATGTTAACAAACCTTCCATTAGAAAGAATAACATACATACTGAAATCAAAGGAAATTGTGTTTGAGAATATATGGAGACCTTTTATTGATTATGTAAAAAATTTAAACATAACTCTTGAAGAAGAAGGTGAATGATGTGTGTGGACCTTGTAAATTCCAAACTGGTGAACATAATATGTATACTTATGTAATGGATTGTCTAGACTAAACAGAGGAGCATTGTTGAAGACTTGATTTTGTTGGTGGTTGTTGGTGTTTTTAGTGCATTTTTTTTTTGTAGTACTTTAGTGTTAGTGTTTGATTGTTTGTGTTATGTTTGTTTAAAAAAAAAAGGTTCAATAAAGATATTGTGGAAAAAAAAAAGGCTGTCAGGTGTTTGTGAAGTATCGACTGGAGAAGATGACATGATATAATGACAGCAAGGAATGCATAAACACAGGGAGGAGGTTTTCACTCTGTGGTTCCAGCGTGGGAATGTGTTCCCGTGACAGGGACCTGAGGGAGCGATTATCACATGGACAGGAAGCAGCCATCATACAGATGTTAACAGGGTCGGCCCCGTCATATCTGGGCAGGGCCGGCCCTTGCCATTTTGGCGCCCTAGGCCAGATTAGCCCCCCCCCCCCTCCCCACGTACGTATGCACGCGTGCACACACACACACACACACACACACACACACACACACCAAACATTATACCCTCTCAGGTCCTGAAGTCCCCGATACCACCAACAGATCAGGGAACTCACATTACTGCTCATACAAAATACAAAACAAAAAAATCCCAGACGCATTAGCCTCTTTTAATCGAGGCTTGTCGCTATTATCTGAATAGAGTTACACATGTCAGGTGACACCGGCTAAGGCTGCGGTCACACTGCAGGTTTTAATGCTCAATTCTGATTTTTTTGCACAAATGTGACTCATATCTGATTTTTTTAATGACAGTCTGAACAACACATATCTGATTTTTTCACACCAGACCCAGGCCACTTTCATATGTGGTCCTAATTCGGATATATATCTGATATTTTCCAAAGCAACCTCCGTCTGAACGGTCATGTTGCATTTCATCCGACTTTTTCCTCATTGAAGTGAGACAGATGCTACAGTTCTGAAGTGGAGGATGCAGCCAGCATGGGCGACACAGCTGATTTGTGCTCTCTTTTTAATCAACCTTCATCCCTTTACCACTCGATTGTAATTTTTGTTGGCTCTGACTGCACAATAATGTCAAAATTTTGGCAGGGAGGGGGGAATCGGGACTGAAATCGTCAGACATTACAGGCGTGCAGTAACAGTACATTTAAGGGATGTTAATCGATCAGTTCTGTTAAACCAGAGCTGATCACAGCGGTCATCTGGCCTGTAGAGGAATGAAGCTGGTGTCATATTTATGATTTTAACATTGTATTTTGCTGCGCTGTATCAGGGTTAAGAAGTTCTGTACCCCCCCCCCCCAGTCATTCTTATTTTAAGTTGTAATGTGAATGCCCACACAAAAAAATCGGATCTCAGCAAAAAATCGGAATTGAGCATCAAGACCTGTAGTGTGACCGTAGCCTAAATGACTCTGCAGGCAGCATAGGTTGTTGACCACCTCACCTCAGTTCAGCAGACATTTCAATAGGAAATGGATAAATGGGCAGAGAGAGTGGAAATGAATCAGAAGGCCGTCTGTCATTATTCTGATAGATTATATTCATTTCAAAGCTGCAACAGACAACTGTGTGGACACAAACATCACAGCAGCTACTGAGCCTCAGCCAGTGGTCAGAGCCTCCTGCATCTCTGACTGTCTACTGGCTGCGGTGGAGCAGATAAAAGCCTGTCCTGGTTCAGCAAGGGGAAATCTCTGTTTAGTTCTACTCTGTGCTCGCTCATGCATCCCACTTCACCTCACATTAATCTCGCCTCTGCTTATCTTTTTTGTGACAGTCCCCTTCTAAATAAAATGTACCCCACCTTCTGTGGCACTGGGAATGAAACGCAACACACAAACACACGTCCTCACCAAGTAAAACTACAAGTCTGCACACACAAACACACACAAGAGCAAAAACAAACTTTTTATACAGCCACCACAATAAATTTTGTTGTGCCTTTGCTGTTTTGTCATTATAAATGATATCTGAGAGGCAACACACAGGTCCGTAGTTGGAGCTGTTTGTAGCTGGAGATTGAATCCACAGGATTGGCCAGTCGGAGGTGAAATCACCACTGATAGAACTCTGGTTCTGCGGTTAAAGCAGAGTTTGTCACAGCGGTCATCTGGCAGGTGGAGGATAAGTGAAGCTAGACTCTTTACCTTTTGTTCTTATTAAAGACAGAAATAGAAAGAAGATGTTTTTACCTTCTTTGTATGTTTTGACTGTTCACTGCAGCCTTCGTCAGAAGAAGACAAAATGAACCTACTTGAGCGAAGCTAGACTCTCTTCTGTCTTTAGTCAGCCTGCATATTTATTTAATTTTACAAATTAAATACAATACACTACAGTGCAAATGGGCAGCTCAGTGGTGCAGTGGTTAGCATTGTGGCAGCACAGCCAGAAGGTCATGGGTTCGATCCCACCCCTGACCATCGTGGGTTTGATCCCACTCCTTGACCATTGGTGACCCTTCTGTGTGGAGTTTGCATGTTCTCCCTGTGTTTGCGTGGGTTTACTCTGAGTACTCTGGTTTCCTCCCACAGGCCAAAAACATGCAAGTTAGGTTAATTAGAGACTCTAAAGTGGCCCTAGGTGTGAATGTGTGTGTTAATGGTGAAGGGATTGGCACCGCACCATGGCTTCCTCATCCATCCAGGTGTATGCCCTGAATTTCCCCTCCGGGATTAATAAAGTATACTAAAAAAAAAAAAAATTCAGTAAGTTCTTCTCAATGTGTTTACATAAGCGACCCACTGGTACAGGAGTGAGCGGTATGGGTGGGGCCGCCACCACGTCACTGCAAACTCTCCACACTGTCACTGCTGAAGTGATTCAGTTTGTCAGCACTTAAAGGCCCCCTACTGGTCTGAGGCTCTAAGCATTTGTCTGCCGGCACAGCATCTCTGACTATTAGGAATTTTATTTTATTAATTTAAAAAAAAATTGAGGGCTTGCAACTGCGCCCCCTCCAGCAGGTGGTGCTCTAAGCAACCGCCTATATGGCCTATGCCTTGGGCTGGCACTGGGTTTGGGGCCTGTTTCAGGACCAGGGACCCTATCGACATAATTAAAAACACTGAAATACAGAGATAAAGACTCGGCTCAGATTTGAGTTTTCCTGGATAGTCTTACTCGTGGTTTTGCAGCAGTAAAATGCTAAATGACATCTTCTACTAACGTCTTCAGTTAAAGATGTTCTAGGTTGTATTTTCATGATAGCAAATATTAAAAAAAAAATAATACTTCAACAGAATTTTTAAAAAGGTGAAGAATTAAAATCTTTATATTCTTCAAAAAATAATATATTGATGAAAAAATATTACATTTTTTATGGGTCCAAAACAATCATAATATTTATTATATCTGAGCAGCTAGATGATGAGAAATACAGTGGCCGGAAATGTGAGGGCACAGCCAATAGCATAACTAGGTAGATGTCACCAGGAAGCGATTTGTTATTTTTTAACAAGGCAGATGGGGGTATTCACCAATTCAGCATGAGGTAACAGCTGTATAAATGTAAATTAGGTACAAATTTGCAAGATGTGATAAAAGATACCAATTTAAAATTTAAAAAAGTCACAAAAAATTTACAAATTACACTTTAATTAAGAATAAGAACTTAACCAGCATCCACATGAGCATTGTAAATTTACGAGACAAAACCTGAAAATGTAATAGAAAAAAGATAAAAATTTACAGGAAAAAGTTACAAATGTCTGCATAAAACAATTACAAATTTAAAAGAAAAGGTTGCAAATTTATGAAGAAAAAAGTTGAAAATCTACAAGAAAAAAGTTGAAAATTTACTGGAAAAAAATGCAAATTTACAAGAAAAAAATTAGCAAATTTATGAGAAAAAAGTTAGAAATTTTCAAGAAAAAAGTAGCTAATTTTGAGAAAAAAGTTGCAAATTTATTGAGAAAAAAGTAGAAAATTTACAGGAAAAATGTAAATTTACAAGAAAAAGTACCCAATTCATGATAAAAAAAAAAAGTCAAATTTTTGAGAAAAGCTGTGAATTTGCAAGAAATAGGTTTAAAATTTACAGGAAAAAATGGAAATTAACAAGAAAAAAACTGCAAATTTATGAGAAAAAGCCACAAGGTTTTGACAAAAAGTTGCAAATTTATGATAAAAAAGACAAAAAAATTTTGAGAAGAAAGTTGCAAATCTACAAGAAAAAAGTTTACAGGAAAAATTGCCAAATTGTCAAGAAAAAATTTGCACATTTCTAAGAAAAAAGTTACAGATGTTTAAGAAAAAAGCTGCATATTTATGAGGAAAAAAATCTGAAAATCTGTGAGAAAAAGTTGACAGTTTATAGGAAAAAATGCTAATCTACAAGAAATAAGTTGCAAATTTATGATTAAAAAAGTCACAAATTTTTGAGGAAAAAGTTGTAAAGTTACGATTAAAAAAAGTCACATTTTGGCAAAAAAAAAAAGTTGCAAATCTGCGACAAAAGTTGAAAATTTACAGGGAAAAATGCAAATTTAGAGTTTAATTCACTTCACTTTGTCATCCAGGTTCTATTTAAGTGGTTTGTTGATTCAGCAGGTCTGGCAGTAATCAGGCTTGGGTGTTGCTGTTGAAACTGAACTCAGTTTTCCACAAAAAATGTGGTTAATCACAATTAATTCATGATGGAACAAGTGGGGTAATTACTTTGTCAAAGCACTGTATATTCCTACTTTTACAGATGCATTGTGGGATATTTTCATTGACTGAGTTATGATCAGTGCTGTAGGAACAGAGAACATATGGGGAGAGATTCTGGGCTCAGCAGGAGGAGGGGGAATGGATTCTGACTGAAAATTTGACAACCGTCTCGTCAGTGGCGTCAGACTGACAGAAGCTGGCCGCCTGTTACCACACCTCCGTCTGTCCGTCCGTCTGTGTGAGGGATGCTGCTGCCGACTCTGTTACCACGACAACAGTGTGTGTGTTATCAGTGGCTGCAGCAGTGTCGGGGGGAAGGGGGGGGTCGAGGACACGCTTCACAGTCTGGAGGACATCTCTCCACACACACACATCAGATCGTTCACAGCCTCACACATACAATGCCGCCACCATCACGTTCTGGTGGTCGATGTGATGTCTTCAGAATACAAACACGACCACCACAGCTGGATCCTCCTGAGCTGAGAAATCAAGCACAGAAACTGATGCTAAAATTATGCAATAAGTCCAATTAATCAATACGTTTAATTAGGAAGAGAGTTCATACCTCCACCAATGTCTGGATCCACAGCGGATCCTGGTTCATATTCACTAAAAGAACGGTGCAAAATCATTGAATAAAAGTCACAAATTTACATGAATAAAGTCAAGAATTTGCAAGAAAACAAAATACAATTTCATGAAAAAGTTGCAGATTTACAGTTAAAAAAATTTAGGAGAAAAAATCTCAAATTTACAACAAAATTTTACACAAAAATACAAATGTTTGAGCAAAAATATAAATATATTTAAACATATTTATATATTTAATATAAAGAGACATTTTAAAAAAAATCACCAATTTATATAAAAAAATAAAAATACATACAAATGTTTGAGAGAAAAACATATGTTTATATATCTAAACGAAAGAAAGCCATGTATTTATCAAAAGAAAGAATTCATGAGATAAAAGCCAGAATTTTAAATGCAAAAAACCCATGAAATTTAATATAGAAAAATCACACACTTAGAAGAAAGAAAGCCAAAATTTTAGAAGAAAGATACTAATTATTGTGTTTGGTCCAAAATTTAGAAGAAAAAAACAAAATGCAGTTTAGTGAGAAAAAAATGAGGAAAAAAATCTAAAATTTACCAAAAAAAAAAAAATCACAAATTTATAAGAAAAAGTTACAAATTTGTGTGAAAAGAACATATTTACAAAAAAAAAAAAAACAAGGAAAAGAAATCAGTTTATGGAAACTGTCATAATCATTTACTAGACAGCTCACATGCAGAATGCAGCAACAAAGGAACACAGGACACAGAAACCATGTTAGTAAATTTATTCAATTTCAAGATCAGCGGAGCACAGCTACAGAAAACGTTACTCGCCAGAGGAAGTGGCCTGTGGGAGGAGCGACGAGAGCTGTCAGGAGGAATGAAGACAGGGAAGTGGAATACACAAATTACCGCTTACTTGAGCCGAACGGGCGATCCAAGCGGGACCTCAGCGGGGAGCGACGAACCAGCAGGATGAAGCTGGCTGTGATATGATGAAGGACCGGGTTGGTGGTGCTTGACCGGGTGGAGATGATTGCAGCTGAGTGTGGATGATGGGGCATGTGAGCGCACGCGGTCCCCGGAGACGCACCGACATAGGAGGCAGCAACGGAGAAGGTGAGTGCAGGAACGACACCTAATGGAATAGCGTTATACTTGCGTCTTTAGGTGAGGCAATATACCCAAACGAGCCAGCGCTGAGGCATTGAAGAGCAGATCCTTGTAGGTGCTGGCTGATCGGAGGCAGCAGGTGCGTCTCATCTCCCAGGTGTTTTGATTGTCTGAGGAGAAAAATGGGAAGAGGGAGGCGCGCGCTCACCAGGACATGACAGGAAACAAAGTTGCAGATGTAAGATAAAAATTCTTAAATTTATGAAAATAATCCCAAATTTAGATGACATGAGTCTCAAATTAACAAAAAAAGTATGAAATTTAGAAAAAAAAATACAATTTGAAGAAAAAAGTCAGATAGTGAACAGAAATGAAGTCAAATTCACAGGAGCGATCATTTAGTTTACAGGAGAGGTTTATGAATTTAAGAAGAAGAAAGTCTCAGTCACAAATTTTGTTTTACAAAAGAAAACTTTCAAAGAAAATTACAGTGGTGTGAAAAAGTGTTTGCCCCCTTCCTGATTTCTCATTTTTTTGTATGTTTGTCACACTTAGGTTCAGGTTCAGGTTACTTTATTTGTACCCGTAGGTAGATTTGTTTTGCAGTCAGGTGACATCCATATTTACAAACCACAACAACAACAACATAACACATAAACATTCAACATAGACACAAACACAGGCACACATGAAGCTGACTATAAACATGATAAAAATACTCAAGGCTCCATCAATCAGGATATAAGACAAAGAGATGAGAGAAAAACCAGAGATAAGAGAGAAGGGTCATATTAAAAAGTTAAAGACTGTCATATCCGGCTCTAGGGAGCCGGGCAATCAGAGCCAGGGACAAGCCAGTGAGTCGTGATGGTTTATTCAGGGTAAAGGGGAAGGGATGAGGAGAGCACAGATACTCATGCAGACGTACACTCACAGGTTGCACAGCGCAGAGGTAAGCAGCTCGTACCGGACGTGGGGGTAGCAAGACGTACATACTCACAGCGGGATACAAACACAGGAATGCTGCAAGAGGAGTATAAGCTGACACCAGACGAAGGGGCTTCAGCTTAGCAATGTGTTTATGTCGCAGCCCCGAGTCATCGAGGCTGCTCCTATTTATCCTCATTGGCAGCGCCCCAGCTGATGAAGACTAATTGGCCCCAGCCGTCCATAATGCTGCCAGCTGGGGGCCAGCTGAGACGCTGCTCAATGGGAAGCAGGGATGAGGGAAAACATGGGCTGAGTGCCGAGACGGCATCTCAACCCATGGTGACAGAGCCCCTCCCTCAAGGTCGGGCTCCTGAACGACCAGGAACATCCCAGCCCCCCCCCCCCCCACCTAGGGTGGGAGGAAGGGAGGCGGACCGGAGGGGAAGAAGCCAAGGGAAGGACAACACCAATGGGGCAATGTAGGGTAGCGGGAAAGAAAAACCCAAATACAATACTGACAAAACAGAATAATTAACCCAGGTACAGATGGGGAGAAGAACTGGGTCAGCACGCCGGTTACATACTACCCAGAGAGCACCAACCATGCGTGACCCAGAGCAAGGAAAAAAGAACCACCAAGAAGGTACAGGGCAAAAATGCTGAGTACGGTTAAATAAAGGGGAACCTATACACAGCGCTAATTTAAGTACATACACACACACAGTAACCAAGAAAACTGAGGGTGACTGGAACAAATGACAATTATAGAGCATGGTGTTACGGAAAACAAGGCACATGACTCTATAATGAACCAACAGGACAAAAAAGAAATACTGAGTGCAGGCAAAGAAAAACCCACACACACGAATATATAAATACCCAGTCACCTAAAGAAATGAAAGTGACTGGAATAAATGGATAACTGCAGAGCATGGTGTTACGGAAAACAAAACATAACTCTACAATACAAAAAACGAGGCTAAAAACATGGCACAAAAAGTAAAATGCTGAGCATGAGCGATGGAAAACAGCACTATAAAAACGAAACCACCAACAGGACAACACATTACACCCGAGTGACCTTAATAACAAAAGAAAAAGTGACACCCGAGGTGAATGGCAGGCAGAGTCCAAAAATGGCCGAGATGGCTCCGGAGATCTCCCCGCCCATTGTCCAGCTGGCGAATCAGGGAAAGAGAAGTGTTCGGACGGCGAACTCTGGACCCAGATCCCAGGAATCCAGTCCACCGGCAGCCGAACCAGGCTGCCCAGAGGGAAACACAGACCAGTGGGGGAACCAGATCACCGAACCGAAAGTTCTGTGGGTCGGGTCGTCGACCCGCATCACTCAACCACCAGGACCGTTGAGACGGGCGAAGGATCAGAGCGGATCCCGGTGGAAGAGGCTCAGGGGAGAGCCGATGACGAGGGCGGCAGGCGTCAGGCCGCAGGAAAACGGCCACCTCCTCACCGGACCTGGACAATACTGGGGCAGCACCCACGTCGGACCCCGATCGGGCCTCAGGCGAACCCACGTTGGACCCCGACTGGGTCTCGGGCGAACCCACATTGAATACTGCACCAGAACCGACCTCCAACGTTGAACCCGGACCCTCCAGCACCACGAGGAACAGCAACTCCTTGCCGGTGAACCTGGAAGAAGGCTCAGAAGAGAAAACAGAACCGGGATCAGGATCACCGGCAGCGCCAGAACCCGGCGAGACGAGCTCAGACGCAGCGGACGGCTGCACCCGGCTCGTCTCCCCTGGAGATAGGCTGAAGTGCTCGGGGATAAAAAGAAAGAAAAGAAAGGAGAGCACTCGCCTGATCTCGGGTTCTGACGCCGTCCAGGACTGCGAAGATCCAGGATCCGTCGTCAGGAGATCATTGTCAGGCTCCCATCTAGCCGCGTCGGGCCCCGCAGCCAGCACGATGGTCAGCGCAGCTTGAGATCCCTCCAGCTCAGGTAACCCCGCCGACGATCCACTCGGCGTGAAGCCAGAAGAATCTCGTCCCGCCGGACCGAACCGCTCCTCCGTGGAGACCCGGGGACGCTCAGTCGTCGGCGTAGACTCCACGCAGCAGTCAGTCCCCCTCCTCCGTCCGCAATGTAGCTGCGGAACCACAGGCCCTCTCCATATCCCACCACGTTGACCCGGAGCCGGGGACCACTCGGCGGAGAGAGACACAGAGGATGCGGGATTAGGCATACAGGTTACAGCAGGTGGGAGAGTTCAGGGAGCTGCGAACCCTGAACTTCTCCTCCAGGGATGTGACAGAGCAAATCATTAAGCAGGTGTGAAAAAACAATGACTTGCCTGCCCCCTGGAGGTTTGAGTATCGCCTGCTGTAGTGGAATCTGCTTCTTCCTCTCCCCGCCCGGCGATAACGGAGGACCCCCGGGAATTCGTCTGAGGGTCGCTCGCGTTGTCTCCAGCAGAGAGCTCACCAGGCCGGGATTCCAGGCACACACAGCGGTCAGGAAGCGCGTCGAGGAGGAGGGGGAAACAGCCGGGGTGAGCCAGCCCGAATGTCCAGGAATGACAGCGGGGGAACGAGGCTCAGGGGACGAGGCTGTAGAATCTCCACACTGACGAGGCGAAGGGATGACAGCTGCGTGGGAGGAACGGTCCTGACGATGACCCAGAACTGGATCCGGACGAGGTTCGTGCAGAGGTGACTCGGCGATGTGATGACGACTACTCCCAGGGGACGAAGCGAGGGGGAAACCCAGGATTCGCCGCTCCAGATCGGAGATCGAGACGAGGAAGGCGTCGAGCACGGGAAAGCTTCGTAGCCCTGAAGTCCTCACCATCAATCTCACTGCCGCCGCCACATGCCTGAAGGTGGTGACAGGAAACACAGTAGAGCTCGCGACAGTCACTCGACCCCGGACATAACTGCTGTCAGCTGCGGCTCCTTGAAGGGAATCCCGAGTGACGTGGCGCAGGTCGGGGGAAGTCCTCTGGTTGGGGCGAACTCCCGGACTGGAATAACGGCAGGAACGGGACTCCGAAGCGGGGAAAGACGTCGCCCACTTCGACTCCCTGCCGGGATTTCCATCCACCCCGTGGAGCTTCTCTCGCTGTGTACCTGCAGCGTCTATCCTGGCACTGTCCTCCAGATGGTACAGAGAGTGAGGGTGACAGTCCAGGAGTTCCTCAGCACGGCCCGGATGCCAGCGTCTCGCGTTGGAGGCGTCGTGCAGGGTGAAGAATGTCCCGTCGACAGCCTCCGAGATGGACCTCAGCTCGTCGCCCTGGCGCCGGAAGTGACTCCTGGGAAACGGCATGCTAGCAGCGTTGACACCCGGACAGAAAGGTACATTTCCACAGCGACTCACGGCCGCCGGCAACTCTTCTGGCTGCGACATACTGTCATATCCGGCTCTAGGGAGCCGGGCAATCAGAGCCAGGGACAAGCCAGTGAGTCGTGATGGTTTATTCAGGGTAAAGGGGAAGGGATGAGGAGAGCACAGATACTCATGCAGACGTACACTCACAGGTTGCACAGCGCAGAGGTAAGCAGCTCGTACCGGACGTGGGGGTAGCAAGACGTACATACTCACAGCGGGATACAAACACAGGAATGCTGCAAGAGGAGTATAAGCTGACACCAGACGAAGGGGCTTCAGCTTAGCAATGTGTTTATGTCGCAGCCCCGAGTCATCGAGGCTGCTCCTATTTATCCTCATTGGCAGCGCCCCAGCTGATGAAGACTAATTGGCCCCAGCCGTCCATAATGCTGCCAGCTGGGGGCCAGCTGAGACGCTGCTCAATGGGAAGCAGGGATGAGGGAAAACATGGGCTGAGTGCCGAGACGGCATCTCAACCCATGGTGACAAAGACTAGTCAAAGAGGTTAAAAACTCAAAAGTCAAAAACCCAATAAAAGATTTAGAACCCAAATAGAAAACCTACAAAAATAAGTAAATATAAAATGAAATTAATAAATAGGTAACTAAATTATGTGCAATATATTGTTACAACTTGTTCAACTCTTTGACAGCAGCGGGAACAAAGCTGTTTTTGTAGCGCTGGGTTTTACATTTTGGGACAGCAAACCTCCGTCTTGAGGGAAGAAGCTGAAAGTGGCAGTGCAAAGGGTGGGAGTCATCATTTAAAATGGAGGTAGCCATCCTCTGTACTTGTCTGGTGTACAGGGATGTCAGGCTCAGCTGTGACTCACCAAGCAAACGACTGTGTCATAACCCAAGTGTCGGTTCTGGCCACACTCGGGTCTCATATCTTTTGTTTCCCTGGCTTTGGCAGCTGAGGATTCCTTCCAGCTCCTCGGGCTCTTATTGTGTAGGCGCCCGGGGAAGCTCCCTGCTGTCAAAGTCAGCTGCTGCTCCGCTGTCATTAGGAGCAGCTGTGCCGCGTTGGGGTCATTAGCCGCCAGAGATATAAGCGGGTGCTAAATGTCCTCCAACGCGGCAGTCTCTGTTATGTTCTCCTGTTATGATCACCTGTTATGCTCATCTACGCTCTGATTGTGCTCCTGTTACGCTCAGGTATGTTCCCTTGAGACTTCACTCGCACTGTTGTCCGTCTGGCGCATCGGGTGCTCCCCGGCTCAGACGTCACCCAGCCACTGTATGTGTTCTGTGTGTGTTCATTCTTCTCTTCAATAAATTACCACTGCAAACTCACTGGTGACTGAGGCGTCTTGTGACGGTCCGTGAGGGCCGTCGTGACAGTAGACTGCCGCCTAACGCCCGGAGAGGAGGCGTTGTTTCGAGACGCCATTCACCGTGCAGTTTGCAGTAGTGGACTGTTTATTCCTACCTGTCTGAGTGTCTGCAGCTGGGAGTATGTCGTCATCCAGGGGCCGTTGTCGGCGCCTTGGCAGGCAGCAAGCGGAGGTTCTGAAGGAGGTAGACTACACCATCTTCACCGCTACGCTGTTGGACGCTCCCAGCGACGTTCGTAGATACCTGGACCTAGCCGAGGAGATTCTGGATTCTCTTCCCCGCTTCACTAATCATCCAGAGGTAAGCGTGAGGAGAGATGACCTCGCCACCCAGCGTGAGATACTCCGAGGGCTGGAGGGAAATCCTGGCAGGAAGCCGAAGCGGAGGAGACGTCGCCCCTCGCTTTGGGATCCCGCTCCTGCCTTCGTTCCGGCCCGGGAGTTCGCTCCATCCGGAGGTCTTTTCCCATCGGGCATGTCGTCACTCGGGATTCCCCCAGAGAAGCTGCAGCTGACAGCAGACAAGATCTGGGACCGGGTGGCTGCTGCTTGCTCCGCTGGGAATCCTCCAGCATGTATGAAGCATGTGGGGGCGGCGGTTAGACTGGTGGAGAGGAATCCAGCGCTGCGTGAGTTTCCTGAGTTCGCGGACTTGCTTGCCGCTGTTTCCGCTCAGGAACGGCGATTTCCGGACCTCACCTTCGCCTCACCCCCTACAAGGAACCGTCGTCACTCCGGCTTCCAACCTCGGCTAGAGCCCCGTCTGGATGCTGTTCCGGGTCGCCGCAAGGACTCCACCCCCCACACAGCTGTCACTCCTGCGCCTCGTCAGAGGGGAATTCCCGCAGCCTCGTCTTCTCCCGGGCCCTCGCCTGCTGTCCCGTCAGCGCTCCATGCCCGACTGACCCCGGCTGTCGCCCCCTCCTCCTCGTCGCCTATCCTGGCTGCTGTGTGTCACGAGAGCTCCGTTTCGGCGAACCTCATCCCGGATCCGCCTCGAGTGGCCTTATCTCGTCTTCCCAGAGGGCCCTCTGTCGCCATCCAGCGGGGGAAAGGAAGGAAACGGCGTTCCCCCACAGCGGGATCCATCTTACCCTTGGGGGAAAGGCAAGTGCATGATAATTTCTCTCCTTTTGATATTGTTTTGCCTTGTCTGACTCCTGGGGGTGGAGTTCGGGGTATGCAGCCCCCCGAGCTCCTTCCACCCGCTGTGGCTGAAAGTATTAACCCTGCTTCCTCTGTGTCTCCCTCCGCTGAGCGGTCCTCGACGTCAGGCCAACGTCGCTGGATGAGGAGGGGGCCTGCGGTTCTGGAGAGCCTGGTTCCGGTTCCGCAGCCACGCCATGGGTGGAGGAGGAGAGCGGACTGCAGCGTGGAGCCATCGCCGATGAAGAAGCGTCCCCGGGGTTTCACGGAGGAGCGGTCCGGTCCAGCAGGGCGAGATTCCCCTGCCACCACGCCGTGCGGGCCACCGGCGTGGACATCGGTGCCGGAGGACTCTCTAGCTGCACGCACCATCTTGCCAGCTGCAGAGCCCGACGCAGCTGAGTGGGAGCCTGAAGACGACCTCCTGACTTCTGAGCCCGGATCATCGCAGTCCTGGACGGCGTCAGAACCCGAGCTCAGGCAAGTGCTCTGTTTTATCTTTCTTCTTCACCTTTTACAGCACTTTTGCCTGTCTCAAGGGGAGGTGAGCCGGGTGCAGCTGCCCGCTGCGTCCGAGCTTATCTCGCCGGGTTCTGGCGCTGCCGGTGATCCTGATCCCGGGTTTTCTCTCTTGTGTGAGTCTTCTCCCAGGGTCGCCGGCGAGGGGCTGCTCTCGCCTGCTGCGCCAGAGGTTCCAGTTTCGGGATTGGAGGTCGAGTCTGGTGCCACGCCGACCGGGTCCACCAGGAGTGCTGTTCCAGTCCAGTTGGGGTCCACCGGGAGTGCTGTTCCGGAGGCCCAATCGGGGTCCACCGTGGGTTTGGTTCCGGAGGCCCAATCGGGGTCCACCGTGGGTTTGGCTCCGGAGGCCCAATCGGGGTCCACCGTGGGTGCTGCACCAGCAGGTCCTAGGTTCAGTGAGGAAGCTGCAGATCCCCATCCACCGGATGCTGGACAGGCTCGTTTTCTTCTTCACCCTCATCTCCACCGTCATCCTCCTCGTCTCCCTGAGGAGCACTACCCATCTCCACCTGGGGCCGTTGGGGTCCCGAACACTCCGCCCGGTTCCCCCTCATCTCCCCCCTGTTCAGCGTGACCACCGGCTACTTCTTCCCAACGGTTCTGGTGGGCTGGTGTTGCGGGACGGCCGCCTGAAGGACTGTCTCGTCGGTTTGGTTCTCTGGGTCGGCCCCCCGACCTATTTGTCTTCCTGTGCGGCGACCTGCTCCGGCCGCCTGAAGGACTGTCTCGTCAGTTTGGTTCTCTGGGTCGGCCCCCCGACCTATTTGTATTCCTGTGCGGCGACCTGCTCTGGCCGCCTGAAACTCTCTTCTCCCGAGCATGGGACTGGGGTAGGCCGCCCGAACTGTCCTCTTTTCCCCTCCCTGTTCTGTGGCCTCTTGTTACCGGACTACTCCCCGAACCTTTTGCCCCCATCCCTCCGGGTCTGGACTGCACCCTTCCCGGGTTCCTGATCTCGTCTGTGGGACTGGTGGGGTGTATGGGGGGTGTGGGGGGGGTGTGGGGGGTGTGACAGTACCTCCCCCCCAAGGCCGAGCTCTGAGCGGCCTGAGTAACACCCAAGCCCCCCACCCTAGGGGGGTGGGGGGTGGGGGGCTTGGGTGTTACTCAGGCCGCTCAGAGCTCGGCCTTGGGGGGGAGGTACTGTCATAACCCGAGTGTCGGTTCTGGCCACACTCGGGTCTCATATCTTTTGTTTCCCTGGCTTTGGCAGCTGAGGATTCCTTCCAGCTCCTCGGGCTCTTATTGTGTAGGCGCCCGGGGAAGCTCCCTGCTGTCAAAGTCAGCTGCTGCTCCGCTGTCATTAGGAGCAGCTGTGCCGCGTTGGGGTCATTAGCCGCCAGAGATATAAGCGGGTGCTAAATGTCCTCCAACGCGGCAGTCTCTGTTATGTTCTCCTGTTATGATCACCTGTTATGCTCATCTACGCTCTGATTGTGCTCCTGTTACGCTCAGGTATGTTCCCTTGAGACTTCACTCGCACTGTTGTCCGTCTGGCGCATCGGGTGCTCCCCGGCTCAGACGTCACCCAGCCACTGTATGTGTTCTGTGTGTGTTCATTCTTCTCTTCAATAAATTACCACTGCAAACTCACTGGTGACTGAGGCGTCTTGTGACGGTCCGTGAGGGCCGTCGTGACAGACTGGACCATCTAACTACCTGATCCAAGGATTTCCTCTGTTTCAGTTTTATCTGACCAAACCATGACACTAAAGAAAAGGATAAAACAGATTCAATAAAAGCCTGATAAAACATTGTCATTATGGTTCGGTCAATTTGGAAGCGTGCAAGTTTCCTTAAGCAATGCAAATGTTGCTGACCCTTTTTGCACACCCTTTCACAGTTCTCTTCAAAGTTTAAATTACTATCAATAATCGTCCCAAGATATTTGTAGGATTGTACACATTCAGTGGTCTGGCCTTTTAGTACGGTGACTTCGTGCCAGGTAATTTTCCTCCTAAAGTCAATAATCATATCTTTAGTTTTTGTTGTATTCAGCTGCAGGTAGGAATCCTCACACCCGTGAAAAAAATCATCAACTACTGGGCCGTGGCCACTCTCACCATCCTGGAGGAGACTGACAATAACTGAATCATCAGCATACTTTATAATGTGTCTGTTGTCATGTCTGCTTCGACACATGTTTGTGTACAGGATGAAGAGTAGTGGTGACAACACACACCCCTGAGGAGAGCCAGTAGAAGAACACTTTTGGTCAGACAATGTACCATTGACCCTTACTCTCTGCGTCCTGTTGGTTAAAAAATCCAGAATCCAACCCACCAGATTATTGCTCAAATCAAATTGTTGCAGGAGCCTTTCAACTAAAATATGAGGTTGGATTGTATTAAAGGCGGAAGAAAAGTCCACAAATAAAAGCCTGGCGTGTGTCCCGTTAAAATCCAGATGTTTAAAAAGCATGTTAAACAGAGTGACAGTGACATCCTCCACTCCTCTGTGAGGCCTATAGGCAAACTGCAGAGGATCCAATGCATGCTCAGTCTGCTTTAGGACCTCACATCTGACCAGTTTTTCAACAATTTTCATTAAAATTGAAGTCAAAGCAACTGGTCTAAAGTCGTTTACCATTTTAGGACAGCTGGATTTTGGAACGGGGACAACCACGGCATCTTTCCAGATCTTAGGCACATGTTGTGTCTGTAAGGACTTATTGAAAATGTAATGAAATACAGGACTCAGTTCATGTGCACAGGACTTTACCAAGCACCCACATATATTATCAGGACACTGACTTTTGCTCACTTTTACAGCACAGAACTCCCTTTTAACATCCTGCACCTCAGTATTAAAGTGCTGATTGTCTTTGAGTTTCTGTTTCAAATCTTGGGTTTCTGTGCTAAAATCAGAGGATCAAAACAACCATAAAAACAATTAAGAGCATTAGCCAGCTCTGTGTCTGAATTAAAACCATCTAAAAACACACGATTACTGCGCTCTGTGCTCTGAAGGCCTGCAATAGTTTTCATACTGGCCCAGGCTGAACCAAGTTTCTTTGTTGCCATCTTGCTTTCCAATTCTGATTTATAATTCTGTTTTGCTCTTAAAATTTCGGACTTCAGCTCTTTTGTGGCAACCTGTAGCTCAGAAACAGACCCCTGTTTAAAGGCAAGTGCTTTCCTCTGTAAGCAGGATTTAACTGATTTTGTAACCCATGGCTTGTTGTTGGGATATATTTTGACATGTTTACGTGGAACGATCATATCTCTACAGAAAGCCATGTATGAGCATGTGACGTCCACCAAAGAGTCCAAATCATCCTCACAGGACAGTGTGAAAACTTCCCAGTCTGTACAGTTAAAGCATTCCTGGAGGCAGTGCACTGAATCCTCTGTCCACACGTCTATGTCTCTGGTCTCCACCTTGCCTCTTCTGAGAGCAGTTTTATATGTGGGCAGCAAATGTACACAGTTGTGGTCTGAGGATCCTAAAGGAGGAAGGGTAAGTGATTTATAGGCCCTCTCAATGGATCCATAGCACAGGTCCAATGTCTGTTTTCGCCTGGTTGGGCAGGAGACATACTGATAAAAGTTTTTAAGTGTCTTCTTTAAAGAAACATAGTTAAAATCCCCAAGAATAAAGTTTGGCAAGTATTTCAAACAAATTTAAATATTAAAGATAACACAAATAAACACAAAATGCAGTTTTTAAATGAAGGTGTTTATTATTAAGGGTAAAAAAAAAATCCAAACCTACACGGCCCTGTGTGAAAAAGTGATTGCCCCCCCCCCGTTAAAACATAAATTAACTGGTTTATCACATCTTTGGAAAGCTGAGTTCAATTTCTCAAGCCACACCCAGGGCTGATTACTGCCACACCTGTTCTCAATCAAGAAATCACTTAAATAGGACCTGCCTGACAAAATGAAATAGACCAAAATATCCTCAAAATTCAGGAACAAATGAGAAACAAAGCAACTGACTTCTATCAGTCTGGAAAAGGTTATAAAGCCATTTCTAAAGCTTTGGGACTCCAGCGAACCACAGTGAGAGTCATTATCCACAAATGGCGAAAATATGGAACAGTGGTGTGTCACATGGGATGAGACGCCGGGTCGGCGCTCAGACCATGTCCCTTATCCTTGCCTCTCATTGGACAGCGTCTCAGCAGGCTCCCAGCTGTCAGTGTTACGGGACGGCTGGGGCCAATTAATCCTCATCAGCTGGGGCGCTGCCAATGAGGATAAAAAGGAGCAGCCTCGATCACTCGGGGCTGTGACATAAGCACTGCTGGGCTGGAGTCCCTTCGTCCGGTTCCAGCCCTTTTTTTTTTTTTTTTTTTTTTTGTTACTTATTTGTACCCGTAGGTAGATTTGGTTTGCAGTCTGGTGACAAGCCACCGGCTGCCGGTCGCTGCGTGCGCGAGCACCCTAAACCTACATGTTTTTGGTATGCGGGAGGAAACCGGAGAAATCCCGGAGAAAACCCACGCAACACGGGGAGAACATGCAAACTCCACACAGCTCACTGTTGGTCGGGGGCTGGGATCGAACCCACGATCTCATGATCCCCGCGATCCCCCGGCCGAGGGTAAACTGTGCTGCCACAGTGCTAAACCACTCCGCCACCATGCAGCACCGTGCAGCCCTTGTCTCATCATCCAGCATTACTCGTAAGTGTTTTCCTGTAAGGAGTATTTGTGCCTCTGTACCCCCATGTCCGGTGCTAGCCCTCTACTCGCCTTACCGAATCACTTGGGAGCGTCACCCTCTAAGAGTGTCTGTGTATTGGAGTCCTATGCCGGTGCCAGCTCTCTGGCTGCTTAACCCGTGAGTGTTACCTGCTGTGAGTTCGCTTGCTGTGTACCCCTATGCGCGGTGCCAACTGTTAACTCTGCTGCTGTACTGCTCGTGAGTGTTACTGTGTATGAGCATCTGTGCTTTCCTCATCCCTTACCCCTGTCACCAATAAACATCACAGCTCACTGGCTCGCCCTTGGCTCTCATTGTGTGGCTCCCTAGAGCCACACGTGACAGTATGTCGCAGCCAGACGAGTTGCCGGCGGCCGTGAGTTGGTGTGGACTCGTACCTTCCTGTCTGGGTGTCAGCGCCGTTAGCATGCCGTCTCCCAGGAGTCATGTCCGACGCCAGGGCGACGAGCTGAGGTCCATCCCGGAGGCTGTCGACAGGACGCTCTTCACCCTGCACGACGCCTCCAACGTGAGACGCTGGCATCTGGACCATGCTGAGAGCCTCCTGGACACTTTGCTTCGTCATTTTTACCATCCTGAGGCCTGTGCCAGGAGAGACGCTATGGCCGCATTGCGAGAGGAGCTCCGCGGGTTGGAAGGAAATCCCGGCAGGAAGCTGAAGTGGATGACGTTGCCCCCCGCTTCGGGATCCCGTTCCTGCTTCTATTCCAGCCCGGGAGTTCGCGCCACCCAGAGGGCTTCCCCCGTTCTGCACCACGTCACTCGGGATTCCCCTGAAGGAGCCGCAGCTGACTGCAGTTACGTCCGGGACCGAACGGCTGTCACGAGCTCCGCTGTGCATCCATTCACCATCTTCAGGCATGTGGCGGCGGCAGTGAGATTGGTGGAGAGGATTCCAGGGCTACGAAGCTTTCCCGTGTTCAACGCCTTCCTCGCCTCGATCCCTGATCAGGAGCGGCGATTCCTGGGTTCCCCCCTCGTTTCGTCCCCTGGGAATAGCCGTCATCACAACGCCCAGTCGCCTCAGCACGAACCCCGTCTGGATCCAGTTCCGGGCTGCCGCCAGGACCTTTCCCCCCACACAGCTGTCACCTCTTTGCCTCGTCAGCGTGGAGATTTCACAGCCCCGTTCCCCGAGCCTCTTTCCCCTGCTGTCATTCCAGGGCATTCAGGCTGGCTCATCCCGGCTGTTATCCCCTCCTCCTCGACGCGCTTCCTGACTGCTGTGTGTGCCTGGAATTCTGACCTGGCGAGCCCTCTTCTGGAGACAACACGAGTGATCCCCAGACGACTTCCCAGGGGGTCCTCCGTTATCGCCCGGCGGGGAGAGGAAGAAGCGATGTCTATGACAGCAGGTGCTATCCAACCTCCAGGGGGCAGGCAAGTCCTAGCTTATTTACATCAGTTTTGTGATTTGCTCTGTTGTACTCCTGGAGGTGAAGTTCGGGGTCCGCAGCACCCTGAACTCCCACCACCTGCTGGTGGTGGGAGTTCAGGGTGTCCTTAATCCTGCACCCTCTGTGTCTCACTCCGCCGAGCGGTCCCCGGCTTCGGGTCAATGTCGTGGGGCGAGGAGAGGGCCTGCGGCTCCGCAGCTACGTTGTGGACGGAGGAGGAGGACTGACTGCTACATGGAGTCTGCGCCAACGACCAAGCGTCCCCGGCTCTCCACGGAGGTGCGGTTCGGTCCAGCGGGACGAGGTTCTCCTGTCATCACGCCGCGTGGACCGTCGGCGTGGTTACCAATGCTGGAGGAACCTCAAGCTGCGCTGACCATTGTGCTGGCTGCGGGGCCCGACGCAGCTGGGTGGGAGCCTGACAACGACCTCCTGGCAACGGATCCTGGATCTTCGCAGTCCTGGACGGCGTCAGAACCCGAGATCAGGCGAGTGCTCTCTTTTCCTTTTTCTCTTCATATCTTTGAGCACTTTAGCCTGTCTCTAGGGGAGACGAGCCGGGTGCAGCCGCCCGCTGCGTCCGAGCTCGTCTCGCCGGGTTCTGGCGCTGCCGGTGACCCTGATCCCGGTTCTGTTTTCTCTCCTGAGCCTGTTTCCAGGGTCGCTGGTGAGGAATTGCCGTCTCTCGTGGTGCTGGAGGGTCCAGGCTCAACGTTGGAGGTCGGTTCTGGTGCGGTGCCGACCCAGTCGGGGTCCGTCGTGGGTGCTGCTCCAGCGGTGTCCAACGTGGGTTTGCCCGAGACCCAATCAGGGTCCGACGTGGGTGCTGCCCCTGCGGTGTCCAACGTGGGTTTGCCTAAGGCCCAATCGGGGTCCGACGCGGGTGCTACACCAGTGTTGTCCAGGTCCGGTGAGGAGGTGGCTGTTTCCCTGCGGCCTGACGCTCATCTACCTCGTCATCGGCTCTCCCCTAAGCCTCTTCCACCGGGGTCCACTTTGACCCTTCACCCGTCTCAACGATCCTGGTGGTTGAGTGATGCGGGTCGACGGCTCGACCTGCAAGACTTCCCGTTTGGCGATCTGGTCCAACCCCCCGACGAACTGTGTTTGCTTCTGGGTGGCCTGGCACGGCTACCGGTGGACTGGTTTCTTGGGACCTGGGTCTGGAGTTGGCCGTCCGAACATTTCCTCTTCCCCGGCTCACCAGCTGGACAATGGGCGGGGAGACCACCAGAACAATCCCGGCCGTTTTGGACTCTGCCTGCCATCTCCTCGGGTGTCTCTCATCTTTTTATTATTATTAAGGTCACCCGGGTGTAGTTTCTTTGTCCTCTAGGGGAATGTGCATTCTTAGTGCTGTGTATTGTGTTCTTTTTATTAATCGTACTCAGCATTTTTTCCTCATTGTTATCCTGTCATGTCACCTTTATTCCTCTAGGTGACCCTCCTTATATATAGCGCTGTGTATTGTGTTTTCTTGTTATCTGAACTCAGCGTTTTCATCACCTTTTACCTTAGCCTTAGCCTCGTTGGTGTATCATGGAGTGTGTGTGTGGTTCCCTTCTCGACCGTACTCTGTGATCACCTTATCTTCCCCTGTTATCCTCGTGGGGGGCTTTCCCTAGCCCCGACTTAAACATTGACTGTGTAATTGTATGGAGTAATGTGTTTTGTTTTCCACTTAACCGCACTCTGTAGTTGCCCATTTGTTCCTGTCACCTTCGTTCCTTTAGGTTATCTTATATACATTTAGCGCTGTGTATTTTGTTTTCTTTATCCGTACTCAGCGTTCTTCATCAGCTTTGTCCTGGTCTTAGTCTTGTTTGTGTGTTTTGAGTAGTGGGTTTTATCTGTACCCACACTTAGCATTTTCCCCACCTGTGCCCTGGTTTCTTTTTCTTGTGCCATTAGAGTATTGTATTGGGGTTTTTTTTCTCTTTTTTCTCTCTGCCCTGTTGCTCTATATTGGTCCATTGGGTTATTTGTTTTTCCCTCTGCTTCTCTCCCTCCGGTCCTGCCTCCCTTCCGCCCACCCTAGGTGTGTGGGGGTGGGGGGGGCTGGGGTGTTCCTGGTCGTTCGGAGCCCGACCGTGAGGGGGAGGCTCTGTCACATGGGATGAGACGCCAGGTCAGCGCTCAGACCATGTCCCTTATCCCTGCCTCTCATTGGACAGTGTCTCAGCAGGCTCCCAGCTGTCAGTGTTACGGGACGGCTGGGGCCAATTAATCCTCATCAGCTGGAGCGCTGCCAATGAGGATAAAAAGGAGCAGCCTCGATCACTCGGGGCTGCGACATAAGCACTGCTAGGCTGGAGTCCCTTCGTCCGGTTCCAGCCCTTGTCTCATCATCCAGCATTACTCGTAAGTGTTTTCCTGTAAGGAGTATTTGTGCCTCTGTACCTCCATGTCCGGTGCTAGCCCTCTACTCGCCTTACCGAATCACTTGGGAGCGTCACCCTGTAAGAGTGTCTGTGTATTGGAGTCCTATGCTGGTGCCAGCTCTCTGGCTGCTTAACCCGTGAGTGTTACCTGCTGTGAGTTCTCTTGCTGTGTACCCCTATGCCCGGTGCCAACTGTTAACTCTGTTGCTGTACTGTTCGTGAGTGTTACTGTGTATGAGCATCTGTGCTTTCCTCTTCCCTTACCCCTGTCACCAATAAACATCACAACTCACTGGCTCGCCCTTGGCTCTCATTGTGTGGCTCCCTAGAGCCACACGTGACATGGTGAACCTTCCCAGGAGTGGCTGGCCAACCAAAATTATCTCAAAAGCGCAGCAATGACTCATCCAAGACATCACAAAAGACCCCACAACAACACCCAAAGAACTGCAGGCCTCACTTGAATCAGTTAAGGTCAGTGTTCATGACTCCACCATAAGAAAGAGATTGGGCAAAAATGGCCTGCATGGCAGAGTCTGGTGATCCGAGCTGTGTGCTGTTTTCCCTCTTCTCTCATTGCTTATTTTCCACAGCTGCAGTTTCACCCACACTTGCACCTCCTAATTAGCAGCCTTTAAATGGGGAGGGGTCCTCCACTCCTGCACAGAGACATCTACGCATCCATGCAGTCTCGAGAGCCTCTCTACATTGTGTGTTGCCTCTCCTCTCTCCAGCTACGACCCCCGTCTCAGACTCGGCATTCAGTAAGCTACCACTCTGTTTGAACCTCACCCCTGCATTCTCCTCTGTTTGTTTTGGACTTACATGTGCACAGGTGGACCTTCTCCCTGGCGGACTGGCACCCTTCCTTGTGGCGGACCTGGATCCTCCCCCCAGAGCCAGAGTCTCCTCACTCTCGCCATCATCCTGTAAGTGCACATACATAATCAGACTGAACTGTGCCCTTCTCCTCTCGGTCGAGGGTTTCCTTCCTGCACAGAGCACTATATATTTCTGCACCAGCACCTCCTTCACCTTCGCGGCACCACAGCAACCTGGAGAGGATGTGGGCTGCTGTTAGTTTCCATCCCAGCCCCTCCGCGCTCCCTAAGATTATTATTAACTCCTTATTAACCCGCTGTGTGCTGCAAATTACTCATCACTCTCTGTTTCTCTCCCTTGCAGGGTTGCCAGACTCTCCCCGCTCTACACACACACTTGCACTTAATAAATCATTGCAACTATAACTGAGTCTGTAGTCTGCTTCTGGGTCTATCTACTAATTCATGTCACAGAGTTCCAAGACGAAAACCACTGCTGAGCAGAAAGATTATAAAGGCTTATCTCAGTTTTGCCAGAAAACATCTTGATGATCCCCAAGGCTTTGGGGAAAATACTCTATGGACTAACAAGACAAAAGTTGAACTTTTTGGAAGGTGTGTGTCCCATTACAGCCGGCGTAAAAGTAACAGCATTTCAGAAAAGGAACATCATACCAACAGTAAAATATGGTGGTGGTAGTGTGATGGTCTGGGGTTGTTTTGTTGCTTCAGGACCTGGAAGACTTGCTGTGGTAAATGGAACCATGAATTCTGCTGTCTACCAAAAAATCCTGAAGGAGAATGTCCGGCCATCTGTTCGTGACCTCAAAGCTGAAGTGCCCTTGGGTTCTGCAGCAGGACAGTGATCCAAAACACAGCAAGTCCACCTCTGAATGGCTTAAGAAAAACAAAATGAAGACTTTGGAGTGGCCAAGTCAAAGTCCTGACCTGAATCCGATTGAGATGCTGTGGCATGACCTTGAAAAGGCGGTTTATACTCGAAAACCCTTCAGTGTGGCTGAATTACAACAATTCTGCAAAGATGAGTGGGCCAAAATTCCTCCACAGTGCTGTAAAAGACTCATTGCCAGTTATCGCAAATGCTTGATTGCAGTTGTTGCTGCTAAGGGTGGCCCAACCAGTTATTAGGTTTAGGGGGTAATCACTTTTTCACACAGGGCCATGTAAGTTTGGATTTTTGTTCCCTTAATAATAAACACCTTCATTTAAAAACTGCATTTTGTGTTTTCTTGTGTTATCTTTGTCTAATATTTAAATTTGTTTGATGATCTGAAACATTTAAAATGTGACAAACATACAAAAAAATGAGAAATCAGGAAGGGGGGCCAACACTTTTTCCACACCACTTTAAATTGTAATTTTAAGATAAATATCTCAAATGTTAAAAGAACCCCCCCCCCCCCACACACACACACACCAATTTAGGTTTAACAGTCTTAAATTTAGGAGAATAATGATACAAAATTTAGAGAAGAAAGATGCCTATTAACAAGTAAAAAGTAACAAATTTCGACCTTCATCCACCCACTCAGTAGTATTGATTAAAGGCTCAAATCCACCAAAGTCGTCGACTGAAACCAGAGCTCACACTGACTCACTCTATGGCGTCAGATGATCCTCTGGTGCAGAATTGATCTGTGATTCTCTGATCCACGCTGACCTCACCCACAGATTATTTTACTTTATTAAAACCTGAAAGTTGCAGCGGAGACATAGATGTTTACACAGAAACACACACTGGAAGATTCAGAGAGCAACAACACATTCAACAATGCCGTAAAACATCAATAAATGCACACAAAACACAGGTGCCTCAATGAAAAGTTTCACACAAGCTCATAAATCTCTGAGAAGGGGATCCAGGCAGAAGTAGACAAATACTGAAATGTCTTCATCAGCCTCCTGAGTACCAGACACTAGACATGTTGAGTCAAAAGCACAAGCATTATTTATGGGTGTGACCAAGCCCATTCTGCTATTATGATAAGGGAAACAGATTTTAAACCATCAAAAAACACAAAAAGGCATCGTAACCTAGCATAGCTTAATTATTCAGAGGTGTGTTTTGGGTGTAGCATGCAATAACCCAAGCAGAATGGCAACTCTCCTCACCTTTAACAAGCAGGTGTACGTGAACTGTGGTGGATTGCTGTTATAATGACATACAGTATTAATTTGTGTGCAAAGTGAAAGTGCATGAGAACATCATTTACCAGAACACTACTGTTCAAGGTAAAGCAAGCTAGGGATGAAGAAGTGATGTGCACTCCCATGTTTTTAAAACGTACCATTTAAAGCAACACTATGTAAGATTTTAACCCCTTCTAAAATTATTTTGATGAAACATCAACCTTTGACCGGGTGAAGGTCGCTTCCCCCATTTAAAAAAAAAAAAATAAAATCACATATTTATAAGACAAAAGTTGAAAATTTATGAGGAAAAAAGTTGCAAGTTTAAGAGAAAAATAGTTGCCAATTATGAGAAAAATGTCACAAATTTACAAGAAAAAAGGCTGTAAATTTACAAGAAAAAGAATCATAAATTTGTGAGAGAAAATGTATCAAAATTTTGAGAAAAAGTTTCAAAGTTACAAGGAAAAAAATCACAAATTCATAAGACGAAAGTTAAAAATTTACGACAAAATTTAGCAAATTTACAAGAAAAACATCAAAAAATTTCTGAGAAAAAAGTCACATAAGTTTAAGAAAAAAGTTGCAAAGTTATGAGAAAAGAGTTTAAATTTATGAGAAAGAAGTTAGGTGAAAAAATCAGAAATTCATAAGACAAAAGTTGAAAATTTGCAAGAAAAATTTGCACATTTAGAACACAAAAACTTGAAATTTTAAGAGACAAAGCATGTAAAGTTATTAGAAAAATTTGAGGTATTCTTGTAAACCTGTAATATGCTCATTGAAATGTATAACTTTTTCCTGGCAAATTTACAAATTTTCTAATAAATTTACTTTTTGCCCTTAATTTCACCACTTTTAGTTTTTTTATTTTTTAATATTTTTTTATTTATGATATTTTGCAGGTTTGATAAGCAGAATAAAAGATAGAGCATGAGGTCTAGGGATGAATTTTACAATATAACATGGTTACTAAGCAAATACAAGAAATTTTATCCTGTCATAAACTCCCTTCAGGGCAGGATAAAGATACCAAACGCCGGCTGTGAGTTTGTACCTTTATTAATGACAGAACACAAAAACATCACAGTAAAATGAGAGCAGACTATTAAACACAGCCCAAGGGCAAAATACAACAATAAGAAAATAATAAGACAAGGAGCGCTCGTCTGGGACAACCAAAGAAAGCGTGGAACACACGCCGGTTGGATACAAAGGATAAATACGAAATGTCAAAAGACACAAAGAAGCAATGCAACTTATGTCCGTACGTTGAGTAGGGAAGGCCCTCCAGGATTTCGCGGGATTTTTTTTTCTATTGTTGCAGTAAGTTGCGGGGCTCTCCTTGGGGATTGCCTGAATCGCGCATTGGCTCATGTCCAGCCCGGAGAGTCCCAACTTTAAAACTCACTGACAAGATGTAGTAGTGACTTTTACCTCTAAAGATGTATAAACTGTTAAAACACTTCTTGTATTATTAGATTCACTTGTTTTTTGTGTGGTTTTACGGCGTGTCTGGGTGCACGCGCTCCCGAGACGGAGGTGCTTTCAGGCAGGCGGCCGTTTTTCAACACAAACCCGGCTCTTCATACACGCGGTCATTACGGAAACTCAAGGAGACGTTCACCAGTGGGCTAGGGGAGACGGATGAAGGAACGATGTGGGAAAACTCGCGGGTGAGTGTGTTTTTTTTAAATCACACACTGTTTTTTGCTGATGTGTTCAGTATATACTCACTGTAAACACAGAAGTGAGTGCGGTGCAGTGCCGCATTTGATTGGTCAGACTGATGATGTACACATCTGCGTGCTACTGAGAGACAAATTTGATTGGCGAAATTGGCAGAAGTTAACAACAATTGGCCAAAATTGCGGTAAAGTTACGGTGATTGGACAAAATTCAAATTATGCAGGACCTGCTGAAGTCGCGGGAATCGGTAGAATTGCAACTTCACGAAATTCTGGAGGGTCTGGTAGGGTGCTGCGCTGGACAATGAGGCACAGCCCCTTAAATAAGGCTAGAAGAAAAATGAAACAAGTGATTGCAGGTGTGGGTCACCTGAGGGGGCAGGAGAAAGCAAAGAAACAATTTAGACCAGCTGGGAGTGATGAGAGAGGAGAGGGCAGGCTGACAGCTGACAGGGGTCCCGCCTTCGTGGAGCAACAACCCAGAAACGTGACTGACAGCTGTCAACCTAAAAGGAGAACACACAACAGAATAAAAATATAAGGAGATGGTAACATAAGGACAAGTAATCTCAAAAATGTGAATAACAAACTATAATGAGCGTAAACAGGAGAATAAATCATACTAGGAAGCAATACAGAATACGTGGCAAATAACCAAGGATAAAATAACAGGACTACAACTCAAAACGACAACCCTGAACAAATATATATATAAAAAAAAAAAAAGACTGAGCCTGGTAGAATCCCCCACGCTCAGATCGTGACAGAGCCCCCCTCTCACGGGGTGGACACTAAACACCCCAGGGTAACATCAAAAGGAAAGAACCCACACATAAAAAAACCCACCCCAACAAGAAAACAACCCCACCCTGGGTGGGAGGAGGGGGACCCAGGCACAGAGGGACCAAACCACAGAAAATAAGAAAAACCTTTGGAATTAACATCCCAGCGGAGTCCAGATTAAGAGGAAACAACAAAAAACAAAGGCCCCACTCAGGACCCACACCAGGCAAAACCCCAACCACCTAGGTCCCCTGGACCAGAGTTGGTCAGTTCAGGTGGGCGGCCAAAGTCCCAGGCCCGGCAGATGGCATGATGGAAAGAGTCGGGTGGCTTACCAGACAACATGGGCCACCCAACCCTGTGGCACAGTCTGTCGGGCAGTCTGCCAGAGTTTTTTAGCCACCTGAACAGAAAGGGTGGTCCAGGAGGTGGCTGCCCAACGGGGAGAACCAGTGATGGGCAAGATGGAGAAGTAGGGGAATCCGAGTCGATGTCAGGGGGAGGAGAGGGAACCACGACAGCCTCGGGCAGAGGAGGGGGGACCACGACGGCATTTGGCAGGGGAGGGGAAACCACGACTGCGCCAGGCAGAGGAGAGGGGATCATGACGGCGTCAGGCAGAGAAGAGGGGACCACGACGGCATCAGACAGGGGGAACCACAACGCCATTGGATTGGCCTGTAGCGCCCTTGGTGGTCCTGGACTGGGACATTGTAGCACCCATGGTGGTATCGGGCTGGAGCGGAGCTGGACCTGCGGTGGCTTCAGGCTGGAGCGGAGCTGCACCCACATTGGCTCCGGGCAGGAGCGGAGCTGCACCCACGGTGGCTCCGGGCTGGAGTGAAGCTGCACCCACGGAGGCCCCGGGGTGGGACGGAGCCCCCATGACGACCTCGACTGATGGGAAAGCAGCACCCTCGGTGTGCCGGGACTGGACCAGAGCTGCACCCTCGGAGGCCCCGGGCAAGGACGGAGCACCCGTGATGACCTCAGCAGGAAGGGAAGCAGCATTCACAGAGAACTCGGACTGGGCTGGAACACCCGCGATGACCTCGACAAGAGGAGCTGGACCCATGGTGATCTCAGGCGGCAAGCCTGGACCCATGGAGACTTCTGACAGGCACGACTGGAGTCCCTCCAACTGGGCATTGTCACTTGGTGTGGTCACCTCGGAAGACAAACACAGAGAAAAGAACGGAGAAGAATCACCGCAGCAGTGGAGCCCGGCGAGGGAAACTCAGGAGCAGAGGATATCTGCACCTGACACCCCCACCACCACCACCACCATCACCATCACGAGCCAGACAAGATTTCTCTGAATCTGCAGAAGGAGGAACAGAACAGAGTACTTGCCTGGACTCGAGCTCCACCGCCATTCAGGACTCCAGCGAACTTACTGCAGTGAACCCAGCAGTGGGCATGATGGTGGGTGCAACCCCAGGACCTCTAGTCAAAGCGGCCTACGCAGGTGGCCCATCTGGCGTGGCAGCTGAAGGTCGTCTCACCGCTGGCGCCATGTCCTGTGTAGCTGAAGTCAGGGGACACTCTGCTGTCGGTTCAGGCTTCAGGTCACAGGAAGCGCTCTCCCTCCATCTGGGTTGTGGCTGCGGGGCTGGAACCAAGTCCTCCAGAACTGCAGGTTCTTCCATTGACTGGCGGCTCAATCCTGGGACCGGTGGACACTCAAGGGAAATAGGAGAAACGGAGGGTGCAGTAAATGAATACAGTAGAACCTTCAACAAATATATATCTGTACCACAAAGACCATCAGGAATAGAACCAAGGTAAAGGAGCGTAAAGTCACAGTTAATACTGGTTCCTAGTATTTTTGAGATGATTAAAGAGATGTCTCTGTCATAATGTTGGACCCAGGGAGCACGCACACACAGGCTCAAGTTCAATACAATAATCTTTATTGAATACCAGCAGGTGTATGGATGCGTGTGTGCGATATGTTAACAGGGCATCTGGCTTCGCGTTCTTTGACCCCGGGTGGTAGGTGATGGTGAACAGAAGCTCCCAAAGAACAGGGACCAACGCGCCTGGCGAGCATTCAGGCGCTTAGCTGTCCTCAGGTACTCCAGGTTTTTTTGGTCTGTCCAAACCACAAAGGGTAGCACGGCCCCCTCCAGCCAGTGCCGCCACTCCTCCAGCGCAAGCTTAACCGCCAGGAGTTCTCTGTCGCCGACGTCGTAGTTCCTCTTGGCGGGTGACAAACGCCGAGAGAAAAAGGCACAGGGGCAGATAATCCCGTCCACCGGGGAGCGCTGAGAAAGGACCTGCCCCCACCCCTGAGTCTGAGGCATCTACGACCAAACACTGCAGCGTGGGGTCCACCTGCGTCAAGACCCGGGAGGAAGAGAATTCTGTCTTCAGGATCGAGAAAGCCGACGCAGCCTCCTCCGTCCACCAGAACGCCACCTTGGGGGAGGTGAGGCAGGTCAGGGGGGCAGCGATCAAGCTGTATTTGGGCACAAACCGCCGGTAGAAGTTGGCAAAACCCCAAAATTTTTGCAACTGTTTCCTTGATGACGGGGATGGTAGGGGGGGGGGAGTCCACCACTGCCCTCACCTTCTCCGGATCCGGAATGACCTGGTTGTGTGAAATAATAAAGCCCAGGAAGGAGGTCTTCTCCGTGTAAAACTCACACTTCTCGGCTTTCACGAAGAGCTTGTTCTTAAGTAGCCGTTGAAGGACCCGCCTCACATGAACCTGATGCTCCTCCCGGGATTTGGAGAAGATCAGGATGTCATCCAGGTAGACGAACACGAAGGACCCCAGGAAATCCCGGAGGATGTCGTTGATAAGCCGCTGGAAGACGGCCGGAGCATTGGTAAGCCCAAACGGCATGACGAGATACTCAAAATGACCTCTGGGGTCCGGAATCCCGTCTTCCACTCGTCGCCCTCCCGGATCCGCACGAGATGGTAAGCGCTGTGGAGGTCCAATTTCGTGAACCAGGAGGCCCTCTGGAGGGAATTGAAGGCAGAGTCCATCAGAGGTAACGTATACTTGTCTTTGATGGTAATATCGTTCAAGGCCCAGAAGTCGATGCAAGGACAAAGTGAGCCGTCCTTCTTCCCCACGGAGAAGAAGCCCGCCCCCAGTGGAGATGACGACGGCCGAATGATGCCCGAGCTGAGTGACTCCTTGATGTAAGTTTCCATAGCCTCCCGCTCCGGAGCAGATAAGCTGTACAAGCAGCTCGACGGCAGAGGGGCGCCCAGGCGGAGGTTAATGGTGCAGTCGTATGGGCGGTGGGGGGGAAGAGACAGCGCCTGGGCCTTACTGATCACCGCTCCCAGGTCGTGGAACTCAACAGGCACCCTGGACAAGTCGGGGGGTGGAAGGGCGGGGGGGGCGGGGAGAGGGGGACCGCTGAAGAACAGGCTGCTGATTGGAGACATGCACTAAGGCAGAACGAGCTCCAGGCGAGAATGCTGCCAGTCTGCCAGTCAAAGGTGGGATTATGTAAACGCAGCCAGGGGTAACCCAGGATGACCGGGGCAGCCGAGGTGGAGAGAACAAAGAGCTGGAGGTCCTCACGATGGTTCCCAGAAATGATGGCTGAAACTGGGGCAGTCCGGTGAGTCACCCTTCCTAGGGGAGCCTTCGACAGGGTGATGAGATTGAGGGGTGTTGGCAGAGCTTGGCAGGGTAGCCTCAATCGGGTTGCCAGTTCCTGAGAAATAAAGCTCTGTTCAGCCCCCGAGTCCACCAGTGCATGAGTGAGGAGCTCCGTGCGGTTGTGACAAAACCTAATAGGCAGGAGACATTTAGATAGGGGATTAGACCGGGATGAGTCCGCGAGGCCCCCATAGTGACTCGCGGACCCCCCCTTTTGGCCAAACCGGGCAGGACTCAATGTCATGCTGGTCATCACCGCAATACATGCAGAGTCCTAAGTCCCTACGGCGCTGTCTCTCTGCCTGTGGGATCTTAGTTTGTCCTACTACCATGGCCTCAGGCTCATCCGGGCCCTCCAGCGCCGGTAAAGCCAACGAGGGTGTTTGGGAGGAGCGGGGAAGTCATCTACCCGGACGGCCGGAGGACCTACATTCGGCTGTTCGCTCCCTCAACCTATTATCGAAACTAATGGCCAGAGAAATGAGCTCGGTGAGCCGCTCAGGTTTATCTAGGCAGGCCAGCTCATCCCCCAAACTAGGGCTCAGGCTACGGGTGAAGATGCCGCAGAATGCAGCATCCTCCCACCCAACTTCTGCCGCCACCACCCAGAAGTCAACAGCGTAATCGGCCACAGACCGACTACCCTGGCGAAGGTTAAGTAACCGGGTGGTTAGCACACTATCACGACCCGAATGGTCAAACACTTCGTGGAAATCTCGGACGAACTGGGCGTAAGTAAGGTTAGCGTAGCTGGGCTTTGCCATTATGGCATAAGCCCATGCTAACGCTCGCCCCTCCAAGAGATTAGCCACTTAACCAATTCGGCTATGATCGGAAGGGAAGTCCCCAGGAACATGCTCAAACACCGTCTCACACTGGAGGATGAAACCCCGCGCCTCCCCGAGCGTCCCACTGAAGCGCATGGGCGTGGGGATTGGTGTGAGATGCGTGAACGCGCTAGCCCGGGCTAGCCAAACACAAATGTTAGCCTTCAGCCATGTTATAATGATCGGAGAATCAACAGGCTTACTTGTTGATGTTCTACAGGCGATGTTGGCTTGGCCTCGGCTTCCTGCCAGGGAGACAGCGTCTGGCGAGCGCACCCGGTGAGGCGCTGTGGAGTGCGGCGTGGAGAGAAGGGCGATTCCGTCGCCGCGAGGGAGAGAACCGCCGCCTTAGGGATCCACCTGTGCACAGGGGAGAGCCTGGGAAAAGGTAAGTGGACGATATTGAGCTTACGTGCCAACGGAGAGTCCAGCAGGGATGCGCGGAGCTGAGAGGGATCAGTCGTGCGCAGGACGATAAGCGTTGCATAGCAGACAGCTCCGTGCCGAAGCTCCAGACAGGACGGGCTATATAGCCCGGGGCTGATTATTCCCAGGTGCGCACACAGCTGAGGCAGATGACGGCCCAGAGTGAGTTGTGACAGTCTTTCCAAAAAGGCTGAATCACAGTACAGGTCCAAAATATGTGTCCATGATCAGCTGATAATTCTCCACATTCTCTCCAGCAGGCTGACAAAGCTGCAGTCAGTTTGGAATTGTGTTTGGGGGTAATAAAAAAACGAATCAAGTTCTTCCAACAAAAGTCTCTCCAAGTCCAAGAGCTGGTAGAAGATGATTGGGTCCTCCAGGCAGCAGTCCATACATCCTGTGATACCACCATGTTGAGTTCTGTCTCCCAGCGTTGTTTTATATAAAGAGTACTGTCCTCACTCAAAGACATAACACTTTGATAGAGTCTAGTGATCAGTCTTTTGCCCTTACCAGAATTGTATACATCTATGAATACTTGAATGATTTGTGATCGCTCCTTTTTAGCAGAATCTCTTATTTGTTGATAGTGATAGTCTCTCATTTGCAAGTACCTATAGAAGTCTTGTTTTTCAAGACCATATTTTTTGCACAAAATAAGAAAATCACACATTTCCCCATCTTTGATAATTTTACATATAGAAGTGATTCCTGCACGTGACCATTCTTGCTATCCTGTGACCCTGGTGTAAAGTCTGGGTCATATCCTAATTGGTAGAAGGTAAGGCCCTGCCCCCCTCTTTCTCAGCCAGTTGTGGAGTAGAAAATTTTACTCGAGGCTTTTTATTACTCCAAATAAATTGTGAGATATGTTCCAATCTCTAAACTGTTCATTAGATATTTCTATTGGTAATGCCAGAAATGGGTACAATATCTTGGGAAGAGTGTTCATTTTAACTGTTGTGATTCAGCTGCAGAAGTCTAAAGGGAGCAGGTTCCACCTTGAATAGTTATCAGTAATTGTTCTATTAATATTCTTGTAATTAGCATCATGAAGTTTGTTTAAATCTTTTGTCATTTTGATTCCTAGGTATTTAATTTGGGATGAATACCAACTGAAATTGTATTTTGAAACAAATTCTTGTTTAGGGTTATAGTAAAATGTCATGACCTCAGTTTTATGCATATTGAGAACATAGCCTGAGTAAGTCCCGTATGTTTCCAGGACCTCCATCAGAAGGGGCAAACTAGAATTTGGGTTTACCAGTGTGACCAGGACGTCATCAGCATACAGACCAACCTTGTTCTCCTCACCCCCCACAGAAATACCCTTCAATCCTTCTTCTTGACATTTAATCTGAGCTAGAGGTTCAATAAACAGATTAAAAAGGTTTGGGCTCAGAGAGCAGCCTTGTCGACACCCATGTTGTAAATTTATTGAGTTTGATAAACTGCCATTTATCGTAATTCTTGCGGTGAGTGAGAAGTACAGAGACCACTTTTTGCAATAAATTTGTTACCCTTTTTTTCCTCAAGAATTTATATCTACTGTATATATACCACTGGAGTGGTGGCTCAGTTGGTAGAGCATCCGCCCCACCCCCGGGAGGCAGGGGTTCAAATCCCGGCCGGGTCATGCCGAAGACCATATAAAAGTGGAACTTCCTGCCGTCCAGCTTGGTGCTCAGCAATAATGGAATGGAGGAGGGAAATTTGTGGCGGCGCCTTGCATGGCAGCGGTCCTCTGATTCTGCATTGGGGTGTGTGTGATTGACATTGTAGATAGGTAAAGCACAATCTCGTTCTACTGTACATGATTGGTTGTACGGTTGAATGACAATAAGTGTGATTTAAATTTGCAACTTTTATCTTATTAATTCTCAATATTTTTCTTGTACATTTGCAGCTATGCTCTCAGTGACGTGTTCTGTTGTACTAACCTTTTGAATTTTCTTTCTTGGACACTAAATCAATGATGCAATGAGCAATTTTAGTGAAATTTTACAGAAATGAGAACTCTTTTTCTATGTTTAACTGGCACAGAAGCTGATGTTCTCATCCAATCTGTGCCCACCATATTTCATTCAAAGGGGGCCCAAAACTGCCCTCCTAAAGCTGGCTCTGCATTTTCTCTCAGTGAAGTCAGTTTTTCCTGAGCAAGATTTGTCTGATTGTTCCCGACAGTCACTTGGATGTTTTCAGGATTTGTAGTTTTCGCCGTCTGCTGTTCTTTGCTTTTTAGAGTAAAAACGGAGAATGAGGGAGCACCTTTTGTTTTTGTCATCAATGCTCCAACGCTCCTGCAGCTCCGTCTGCTCACCTCTTCACCATCTCAGGGTTTCTTTGGCTCTGATGCTGTAATGAGCCTACCAGCCTCCAATCTGAAATAATGGAAGAAGAAGAAGAAAGGTTTTGTTTTACACATTCAGGAGGAAAATGCAAGTATAAAAGAAAAACTTCACAAATGTACAAGAGAAAAACTAGAAAATTTATGAGAAAATAATAGCACAAAAAAGTTACAAATTTACATGAAAACAACCTTCCATTTATAAGAAAATCTGGCACAAATTTAAATGGAAAAAAATGCAAATGTACAGTAAATAAAGATATGAGTTAACATCGAAGAATCTCACATTTATTACAAAATTTACCTTAAAAATACAAATTTACAGGAAAAAAGGAAATTTGCAAGATAAAAAATAAATTTACAAGAAAATTCATAGAATTATAAGAAACATGTTCAAATTGATGAGAAAGACCCACAGATTAATGTAAAAGAAAAATATCATCAAAAACAACTAATTTAAAAGAAAAAAGTCTCAACTTTATTTAAAAATATATATATATTTTAACAAAAGGCATATTTTATGAAAAAACACAATAAAAAGATTAAATTAACAAACAACTCTCAAATTTATTTTAAAGTTTTAAATTCATGAGGAAAAAAAATTGAACTAAATTTGCAAATTTAGGTTTTGAAAGTCACAATTTTACATAAAACATTCCAACTGTAAAAGGAAGTTAATCCCTTCCACAGCATGTGGGACACCATGTGCTGTACGGGGCGGCGCCTATCTCTGTTTCAAATATAGAAGGAAAAACATGTCAAATTTATAAGAAAAAAATTAGAAAATTTATGAGAAAAAAGTGTAATTTTAAATATATTTATATGTTCAAGTGAAAAAAGCTACAAATTTATCAAAGGAAATAAATTAATTCATGGGATAAAGTTTCAAATTTAAGACAAAATTCATTTTTTTTTTTTTAAAAAAAGGCCAAATTTATGAAAAGAAATCCAAAATTTTATAAGAAAATATAAATTTACAGTAAAAGTCAGAAATTTAAATGTAAACAAATCATGAGTTTGTTATTTAAGAATCATGTATTTAGAAGAAAGAATAACACAGTTTTATAAGAAAGCCAATTATTGTGGGGGAATTTGTACATTTAAGATAAGAGGTCACAAATTTACAAGAAAAAAGTCAAAAATGTGCAAGAAAACAAAACACAATTTAATGAAAAAGTCACTAATTTACAATTTTTAAAAACAATCACTAATTTATATGAAAAACAATAATACAAATACAAAAGTCTGAAAGAAAAACACATATAAATATATTTATATATTCAAGTGAAAGAAAGCCACAAATTTCATACAGTTATAAGAAAAATTTTCAAATTGATGAGGAAAAACCCACAAATTAACATGTGAGAAAAATATGAGAAAAAAAAACTAATTTAAAAGAAAAAAGTCTCAACTTTATTTAGAAATATTTTTAAAGGACTCATTGACTGCACTTTTTACACATTTTAACAGCTTGTGCATGCCTTAATGAAGTGCTTGTAACATAGTTTGTTCACATTTTCTTTAGTTTGTAATTATTGAAGCAAATTGGTTTTTTTTATTTTTCTTGGCTTTTTTCAAATGCTCGGATTTATAGCCTGTGACTTTAAGAAACAGACTTCAGCTGTTCAACTCCGCCCTCCCTCTTACATCAGTTAGCCATGAGCTGACTAGCTTCTAGCTGGTGTTCTGCCACCAGCTCCTTCCAGCTTGGATGAGCATCGCTGGTTCACCAATCCACAGTCGTTTGTGCATCTTGTGTCATCCCGGCCCACCCAACAACTCCACCGAGACGCCACATTAAATCGCCAGCATCGCACGCGCCACTGATTGCCGCAAACCGAGGCCACAGGATCTCAAAGGGCAATGTCTCGCTCCACAGTACTCCGCTCCTCTCCCATATGCAGCTGGGGGAAGTGGGGGTTCTGCCCCGTCACGAAGCGGCTCTCCCGTGCTACCCGTGAGAGTATGCCTGGAGGATGGTGAGGGAGTTCAGCCACCAACTCCCTCTGACTGGCATGCTGGCTACCTGCCGCGAACCCACTGGGAGATGGGCCAGAGTGACATGAGGCACATTGTGGACCGTGGACTGGTGAACCAGGTGGTAACAGCGATGGTTATTAGAGTGACTAAGATCTGAAGAAAATAACTATATAAGGCGTGCTCGGGTCGAGCTTCCTGGTACCAGTGTCAGCTTGGGGGCTAATAGCTCAGGGGCTAATAGGCTACCTTTATCACCACGTCCATATACATGACAGACAGCTAGGTGGGCCAATAATAGAGCAGTGGGCTGGTCTCAAGGATGGTGGGGTGTTGGCTTTTTCAAAATGTGACGTATATGATTTCTACAAAAAAGTCAAAAACATTCCTGGGAGAGAAAAACGAAATAAAGGCTGTGTGTGTTTTTTTTAAGAGAATTGACTGTTTTGAAAAAATTTTTGACAATTAGGTAACCAGTAGACCCATTTCAGACAATTAAAACCTATAAAACACACCATTTTTCAGTCAATGACCCCTTTAAAGCAAATTTTATGACAAAAATACAATAAAAAAGACTAAAATTAACAAAAAAGTCTTAAATTTATTTTAAAGTTTTAAATTCGTGAGGAAAAAAATTGAACTTAATTTGCAAATTTATGTTTTGAAAGTCACAAATATTTAGAAGGAAAGACGTCAAATTTTTAGGGGGAAAAGGTTGAAAATTAATGAAAAAATGCAATTTTACAAGAAAAATGTTTCAAAAAGATGGTTTACATTTAAAAAAAAATTGCAAATTGATTAGAAGAAGTATAATCTTGCATTTACAGAAAAAAGTTGTAAATTGATAAAAAAAATTAATTAATAAAAAATAATTAACAAGAAAGAAATGATAAATTCATGGGACAAAAGTTCCATGTGGATTTGTTTTTTTTGGATAACTTTCCAAAATCTTCAGAATACTAATAAAGTTTTGATTTATTTAAAAAAAAGTGTTATTGATGGAGAGAATCTGGCTGATGTTCTTCACATGGCTGAACATCGTGGACAGTTCTGTCCACATCACTGCCTAACAAGCTCCTTAATGAGATCCCTAATGAGGGGTCTCACTGCCCTGTGCCCCCCCCCCCACACACACACAGCAGATGGCGTGTAATCCGAAGGAGAAAGATGAGAAAGTAAAAACACAACAGTCAGAGGGTCGTTATTACAGAAGTGTGATCACTTCATCAGCTTTAGTCTGGTGCAGCGGTGTACAACCTGTGGCTCCAGATCCACATGTTACTTGGGTGACAAAAACACAAATAAACCAGATTTACCATTAAAATATCAAAGAACTCCTAGGGCCCTATTTTGACGGTCATCAGCGGACTTTTCCGCCAGACTTTCTGCCGTACGCCAGTGTTTTTGTTAGTTTTTGTCAGCACATTGTCTGTTTTTTAAGCTTTGCGTCATGCCATCAAATTACCAGTAGACAGTGTGCTTGCTATGCACTGGCAGGCGGAGGTTCATTTCAAAGAGGTGTGGTGGCACGCAATCTAATGCGCATTACTATTATAGTGCATGTAATGGCAATACGCTTTTGATAAGAAAAAAGGAGGTCTATCATCAAAAGTGCATTATTTAATGATATTTCAGTGGTGTGTTTTGAAATCGTACAGCTCTGGAGCTCATGAGGAAACGGCAACACTGTTTCTTCTTTTATTTAGAGCTGTAGTAGTATTGTAATAAATTATAATAAATAAATTACAATAAATTATTGTGATAATAATATAACCGCCCGTCATTTTAATTATATGATGATCGCACACTAGTTTTTTTTATCTCCCGCTGGTCGAAGCCCAAAGGAGGATTATGTTATGGGTTGGTCCGTCCGTTCATCCATCCCACTTTTGTGAAATCAACTCCTTCTACAGTTTTGTTCCAATTGTTTTGAAACTTGGAACCATGGTTTGATATACAACGAGGATACACATATTGCAATTTGGTTCTGATGGGATGATTTTTGCGGGAATTGTAACCCCTGACTTATGACCCCCCTGTTTCACTTCATAAACAGTAGCTGTCTTGTGAAATCAACTCCTCCTGCAGTTTTGTTCCGATTGTTTTAAAAGTTGGTACTATGGTTTGAGATACTCTGTTGATGTGCATATTGCAATTTCACTGTCATCAAATGACCTTGAGATCAAAGGTCAGAAGTCATATTTTTTCCTAAATCTTCCAAACAAAATAACTACTGAAAGAAATGATGTAGGCTTTTCAACTCGATACAGGAGTTGTATCTAATAAACGTTAGATTACTTAGACCCTCACGTAACTATGCGTTTGGGATCAAGGGGTCAAAGGTCAAAGTTCAAAGTTAACATTGCAGTTGCAATGCTACATTTACTACTACTATAAAACGAGTAAAGCTAGGGCCACCAAACCTGGTACACAGGTTCACCTTGGGATCCTGACTTCAGACTATGGGTTTGGGATCAAAAGGTCAAATGTCAAGGTTAACATTCCCTATGCCTTATTAATGTACAACAAGTAAAGCTAGGACCACCATACTTGGTACACAGGTTCACCCTGTGACCCCGAAGTGTGACTATGGTTTTGGGATTGCAAGGTCAAAGGTCAACATCAAAATGGCTTATAAACTACTGTATATCTCAACAACAAAGAAAGCTAAGGTCACCAAACTTGCTACACAGGTTCAACTTGGGATCCTGACCTCTGACTATGGGTTTGGGGTCAAAAAGTCAAAGGTCAAGGTTAGCATTTCTTATGCCCTATTTCTGTACAACAAATAAAGCTAGGGCTACCAAACCTGATACACAGGTTCAACTTGTGATCCTGACTTCTGACTATGGGTTTTTGGTCAAAAGGTCAAAGGTCAAAGCTAACATTCCATTTGCACTATTACTATAAAACAAGTAAAGGTAGGGCCACCAAACCTGGTGCACAGGTTCACCTTGGGATCGTGACCTCAGTCTATGGGTTTGGGGTCAAAAGGCCAAAGGTCAAGGTTAATATTCCCTATGCTTTATTACTGTACAATGAGTAAAGTTAGGCTCACCAAATTTAGTACACAGGTTCACCCTGTGACCCTGAAGTGTGACTATGGTTTTGGGATTGCAAGGTCATAGGTCTTTGTTGTATATGTGTCAGTGATGGGCTTACCATTATTTGGTTCTGCCACAGTAATTATATTGAAAAGTTGAAAACTGCTCTCCATCAGTAAGTATTGGGATCTTCAAAGAATACTGAGGTGGGGGATATTGCACTCACCTCAGAGTGCTCTTGTTTTTTATTTCATCCACACTCTCATTTTAATTGCACACTTACCACTGGAGTCTATAGATTAGGCATTAATGTAGGATTTTTTATGGGAATGAATGAATGAACAGGCAGGATGTGTGAGTTCCAGTGTGATGTGCCGTACATGGGGGGAGACGTGTCGGTCTGAAGGTTTTTATTCCATCCACATTTTCATTTTCATCATGAACTTACTAGGCATTAATGTGTTTATTTTTAGGGAAATAAATGAATGAACAAGGAGTGTGCAGCGTTTTACTTTTCACTGTAACTCCCCAGAGAGACAGGAGAAGCGTCTGTTGTGTCTGTGCAGGGAATGAGACCAGCGGACTCATCCACATGTTGAGGGTAGCTTTATTGAACAGATTAACATATCATTGGCTCCATCGATCTCGAAAGATCATGGGGGGGTTTTGTGCCTTGGGTCATCATTCAGGGAGCTGCACCATCGGGCGTGGCTGTAGAGGCCGATACGGGATCTGCAGGTCCTGCCGCAGCCGTTGCAGATGAATTCTTCACAGTGTAGTGGGGGTCTCGACAGTCTCCTCTGTCTGCGGAGTCTCTTCTCCCCCCAGCGAGTGTCTCTTCTTTCCTCTGCTGTTCGGATGACATCCTGGGTGATGGTCCGCCAGTTGGAGCGGACGGAGGCGGCTGACTCCAGGTCGGAGGGATTAAAGCCTCCAGCCTTGAGGTCACGCTTGCAAACATCCTTGAATCTGAGAGTTGGGCGTCCCTTTGATCTAGTTCCAGTAGCCAGCTCCCCATACAGTAAGTCTTTGGGGATGCGGCCATCCTCCATTCGGTTGACGTGGCCAAGCCATCGCAAGCGTCTCTTTGTCAGGATGGCAAACATACTGGGCACATCTGCTCTGGCCAGGACGTCGATGTTGGAGACACGGTCCTGCCAAGTGATGTGCAGTAGTCTGCGAAGGCAGCGCTGGTGGAAGGCGTTCAGTCGGCGTTCCTGGCAGGAGTAGAGGGTCCAAGCTTCACTGCCGTATAGGAGAGTACTCAGTACACAGGCCATGTAGACTCTTATCTTGGTGTTGATGGTTAGCATAGAGTTGTCCCAGACTCGCTTCGCCAGACGGGCCATCACCGTCGATGCCTTGCCGATACGGGCGTTCAGTTCGGCGTCTAGGGAGAGATTGCTGGAGATGATCGACCCGAGGTAGGTGAACTTGTCCACCACCGCAAGTGTGTGGTCGCCGATATTGATATTGGGAGCACTGCTGACATCCTGGCCCATGACCTCGGTCTTTTTAAGGCTGATGGTGAGGCCAAACTCAGAGCAGGCACGAGCAAAGCAGTTGATGAGACGCTGGAGCGCTTCCACGGTGTGGGCAACAAGACCAGCATCATCAGCAAAGAGCAGCTCCCTGATTAGAACACTTCGCACCTTGGTCTTTAATCTGAGGCGTGCCATGTTGAAGAGGCCTCCGTCGCTCCTGGTGTGGAGAAAGACACCGTCTTCAGAGCCCCGGAAGGCGTAGCACAGAAGCAGGGAGAAAAAGATGCCAAATAGGGTAGGAGCCAGAACACAACCCTGCTTCACACCGTTCTTGATCGGGAAAGGGTCTGAGGATAATCTATCAAACTGGACAATGCCGTTCATGTCCTGGTGGAATGACTTGATCATGCTCAAAAGCTTGGGGGGACATCCAATTCGTTGGAGGAGGGCAAACAGTCCATCCCTGCTGACCAAGTCAAAAGCCTTGGTCAGATCAATAAAGGCCAAAAAGAGGGGTTGTCTCTGCTCCCGACACTTTTCTTGCAGCTGCCTCATAGAGAAGACCATATCTATGGTTGACCTGGTTGCTCTGAATCCACACTGCGCCTCTGGATACACACGTTCGGCAAGTAGTTGTAGTCTGTTGAGGACGACACGGGCAAAGGCTTTGCCAACTATGCTTAGGAGTGAGATACCGCGATAGTTGTTATAATCGCTCCGCTCCCCCTTGTTCTTGTAAAGAGTGATGATTTTGACATCACGCATATCTTGGGGCACAGACCCTTCCTCCCAGCACTGCAACAGGAGCTCATGGAGGTGTTTCAAGAGCGAGCTCTCCTTTGCGGTTTTGACGATTTCAGGGGGGATGTTGTCACTGCCCGGAGCCATGCCGTTTGAGATAGAGTCTATCGCCTTGCTGAGCTCCTCGATGGTGGGTGGAGCGTCAAGCTCATCCATGACTGACAGTAGAGGGGTGTTCTCAAGGGCCGTGTTCGAGACGGTGGTTACTCTCGAGTAGAGCTCTTGGTAGTGCTCAGCCCATCTCTCCATTTGTTTACCGCGATCCTTGATGACATCTCCTGCAGCTGATTTAAGTGGGGCGGTCTTGATGACAATGGGACCGAAAGCCTTCTTCATGCCTTCGTACATTTTGCGCATGTTTCCGTGATCTGCAGAAAGCTGAATGTCCTGGCAGAGGTTAAGCCAGTAGTCGTTGGCACATCGCCTTGCAATCTTTTGTGCATTGTTCCTCGCAGCGCGCAGTGTAGCAAGCGTCTGCACAGAGGGCTCCTTCTTGTGGGCAATTAGGGCTGCACGCTTGGCAGCGATTGCAGGTTCCATCTCAGCGGCTCCAGCTTCAAACCAATCTGCACTCTTCCCCACCTTTTTCCCAAAGGTACCTATGGCGGTCTCAAACACAGCCTCACGGATATGGTTCCACCTTGCAGAAGCACAGTCAGTGGGACAGTCCACCAGGGCTTCATTTACGACTTTAGCATAGCGTTCCCGCAGTTTAGGTACTGTAATCATAGCTGTGTTGATGCGGGGTCGGGGTTTCTGCTTGGAGCGGTTGACACGTCTGAGGCAGAGACGTACCTTAGTGGCGACCAGGGAATGGTCGGTGTCACAGTCAGCGCTGTGGAAACTGCGCGTGACCAGCACTCGGTTCAGCAGGGATCTCCTGGTGATGACAAAGTCCAGCTGATGCCAGTGGCGAGACCTTGGATGTCTCCAGGACACAGGGTGACAAGGCTTGGTGGAGAAGAATGTGTTGGTCAGACAGAGGTCATGAAAGGAGCAGAGTTCAAGGAGGCGTTGACCGTTCTCGTTGAGCTTGCCGATGCCGAAGCGGCCAATGCAGCGGGGCCAGGAGTCACGATCTGCCCCTATCCGTGCGTTAAAGTCACCAAGCAGAAACAGGTGCTCCTTGGCAGGGATCTGCTGGATCCTGGTTTCGAGCGCCTCGTAGAATGCATCTTTCATCTCAATTGAAGAGCAGAGCGTCGGAGCATAGGCGCTAAGGATATTAGCTGGTCCAGAGGAGGTTATGAGACGGAGAGAGAGGACTCGTGGAGTGCCTGAAGACGGCGGTTCAATAGAGGACAGAAGGGAGTTTCGAACAGCGAATCCAACACCATACAGGCGAGGCTCGTCAGGCTCCTGTCCCTGCCAGAAAAACGTATAGTTCTTCTCCTTCAAGCTGCTGTTGCCCGGGAGTCGCGTCTCTTGCAGTGCTGCAATGTCAATATTAAGCCTCTTCAGCTCGCGGTCGATGATAGCAGTTTTCCTGGCATTGTTGATTTGCTGGAGGTCGTCAGAGAGGCCAGGACACATTGTTCTGACGTTCCAGGTTGCCAGACTCAACGCTGGCGGCTTTGGTTTCTTGATATTAGCTGGTGCAGTGATTACAGTCCGTGATTCAGCTTTTGGCCTACACTTCAAGCACCCTTTGAAGTAAGCGGACCGTGACGGGCCAGCACCTTACTGACTGGGGGCTGCCCAGCTAAAGGCGGGCGGTAGCTGGCCAGTGGGACACGACGATCCCTCCCACCGTCGGGAGACAGCCCTAGGCGCCCGAGCTTACGCCAATTTGCTCTGGACTTTTAACCAGTAACTGCGTCTCCCCGTATTTGAGCTGCCGCAGAAGGCGGCACTGGAGTGACCTCTCCAGGGCACAGGCCAGGGCGAAGTTGTGGAGAAACTGAGATGCCCAGTTGACAGATCCTCCTTCTCGGCCTTGTTGGTAGTGTCCAATGGAAGGAACTAGCCGATACAGTTTGGTACCAACTTGGCTACAGGAGTTGCCGGGAGGTCCCGCTACGCGAAGACCAACCGCCTTCGGGGCTCCACTCCGGATTTTCTGTAGGGGTTGTCTCCCTTAGCCTTTGTCACTCCCGTGACGACCACAAGGCAGTGGTGCTATTTGCCCATAGCTGGGGGTTGTTTTGTGTGGCACCAGGGCGTGTCCACGCGCCGGTGGGCCTGCGTGCCACACATTTGGGCCCAGCCCAAGGGGGACACACCTCCTCCCTTAATGCGACAGGTTGTACTGGGCTACATCTTACCAGTAGAGGAGAGAGAAAACTTCCTCCCCCCCACCTGACTTTAGATTAACATATAATCACAAGCTAACAGTAGCCTAAGCTAGCAGAGGGGTGGTACAGGGCAGTTGGCAGTTGGAAGGCGGAGCGCCAAGAGGACGACTCCTGTCATTAGTCCTCCTTTGCAGTCACGGCGTGATGATGTCATCCCTTGCATGCGTCCCCATGTCTGTGGCGTATGTTGTGGTATTTCTAATATGCCACATTTACCCTCCCCCTGAACTTAACTTAACGTTAGCTGGGTAACCATTGTGACATTGTAGTGGCCAACAGCTAGCACAGCACATACACAACCAGACCCACATAATGTAAGGAAGCATGGAGCTATAGCTAACATACAAACGTGGTCTGGGTATCGTCAGGTGTTATTACTGTGTGGCACATAGACGCGAGTGGACTGAGCTAGATAACTGACTTGGAACTCATCTCATGTCAGGGTTGTAGCAAAGCAGAACACGCATATATACAGCAGTGTATTGTTACCTGTGCTGTGGCTAACATATGCATGGTGGTAAAGTACAATACTGCATACTGTTAAAGCACACTGTTTAGCTAATGTTTAAGGCACACATAGTATTTGCTTGATGTTAAAAGCACAATATGGTAACTTAGCTTCTAAGACCCAAAACCATAAATCACTTCAGGTTCCATACACCATAACCATTATTTTCAACCTGGGTAACTGGGTACACTGCCGGTAAAACCCTGCATGATTGAGTGGATTATTCTGCCGCTGAAGAACCAGCCACACTCTGTTTAAACATATCACAAAACAGAGTCATTTTACTGTCCAACCTCAGGGGGCCTCTGGCAAACTCGCGGTGGGCATGGCCCTGGTGGTGCTGGCTGTAGCAGACCTGGAATTGTGGCCTACTTGTCAGCAAAGTCCCAGTCCGGGTCCCACACTGGCTTGGTCAGATCCAATGTCATGTCTTGATCTGGGGCAGCTGTTGGCCTTACCTTCCTCAGAAGGTTCCTCACGAATCATCGGCCATCTGGAATGTGGCCGGCCCCACTTGCATGGTGATCTGCATTGGCGGTGAAAGGAGCATCTGCAGGTCATCAGGGTGTTTGGATTGGCAGACCCAAACCCAATCGAACACCGTGAGCATTGACCTAGTGAGCTTCAGGCAGTGCTGCTGCTGTTCTCTCGTCTCGTCGGTGGTGGATGCTGCTGGTTGTTGTGGTGGCGTGATGTTCTCGCCAGTGGCAGGACGAGCTCTGGGTTGGTATCATTCACTGGGTCCTGCTTGGCCACAGACCCGATCTCTTGCGGGTGTACGGCGGCTCCGTGAGGCTTATGCCGGTCGAGGATCTGAGTTGAGTCCATGTTTTGCTCCATGTGCAGTGGAAGCTTGGAGTGGCTGTAACCACGTCTTGGTGAAACGTACTCCGGCCATCAGCGGTCAAATAAAGCCTTTGGTGGTCAATGATGATACTGTGGGAATGTGGGAATGACGAGACAGGGTTCTCTCAAGTCAGCTTTATTCACATTCACCAACATCTCAAAGAAGAAAGAGGACAACACAGGAAACTCTCGTCCTTAAATACCAGGACTCTCACAGTTCACAAGTCACATGCATCACAGATCACGTTGCATTATAATTGACAGTAACAATGCATCCCCTCTCTCTGATATCACCCCCACTGTCTACAATGCATCTCCTCTTTAATCCTTTAATAACACCCCCACAGTCTCAAGCCTTGCATACCAAAGCTAACATCCTTGCAGCTTCCTGTAATCTCCAAGGAAGCTCTGCCTTTGTTCTGATCTAAAATGTGAGTCACAAAGTAGGTCACATATGTGTGTCCACCACAATACAACCCAATTCATCAAAGAGGTCACACCCCAGGATGTTATCACCATGCGTCACTACCTGGAAGGTGATCACTGGGAGAACTTTGGACCTGTAGTGAACCGTTAATGTGATGGTTCCTAGAGCTCCACCATGTCCTGCTTGATTGGATGCCGAGGGAAGAACTTCCTTACTGTAACCCAGTTCATCAGTGACCTCGTAGCGGCGGTGTCCAATAGCAGTGGCAGACTGATATCGTCGAGCCTCACTGTGCACCACTTGCCGAATTGCTACAGTCCACTGAATGAATGGTTGTTGGCAAAGGCAATTCGATTGAGCTGGATGGCAAGCTTGTCACTGACCCTGTTTGCATGGTCATGAGTAGACCAATTATAATCAGCTTTCTGGAGTTACCTGATTATTCAAACTGTCATGTAAACAGAGTAACCCAATTATCTTTATCAGTTAAAGGCAACTATCGGTTTATGAGAAAACGGATTAACACACCTAGTTTATTTGCCCAATAAACCATTTACTCTGTGCATGTAAACACCATAAGCCGTTTATTACCTTTATCAGTTTATTCCAGTAATTGGTTTACTCATGGCCATGTAAACAAGGTCATTGATAATGTTGAATGGTGTGGGGAGCGTGAAATAACAAGGCTGAATTATTTCTTAATTCAGGTTTTATTGTTGCGATCACATCCCCAGCTATCTCTCAAGACAGAAGAGAGAGAGCTGAGTCAAAACCTTCTTATTTATACATCTCAGAACAAAGGAAGAATCACATATCACCGTCAAAACCCCCTATTGACAATAACTCTCCCCCCGCGTCCTTCAGTCCTCCGCCTGGCCCCCAGGAGGTCAGGAAGTCTTTTCAGCTCCTTATCGCCGTACCTCCGTCTTCTTGCTGTTATCCACAGGCGGTTCAGACATATTGTTCCATCCAAGACGTGAGGTCAATCCACACATGCAATCTCAAGCATCCCATAGTGCTTATACATATGTAGGTAAAAATACATGAGCTACATAACCCCCCCCAAACGTCGAAGAATGGACAAGGGCTGCACGGTGGCGCAGTGGTTTAGCACTGTGGCAGCACAGTTTTACCCTCGGCCGGGGGACCGCGGGGATCATGAGATCGTGGGTTCGATCCCAGCCCCCGACCAACAGTGAGCTGTGTGGAGTTTGCATGTTCTCCCCGTGTTGCGCGGGTTTACTCCGGGATTTCTCCGGTTTCCTCCCGCACACCAAAAGCATGTAGGTTTAGGGCGCTCGCGCACGCAGCGACCAGCAGCCGGTGGCTTGTCACCAGACTGCAAACCAAGTCTACCTACGGGTACAAATAAGTAACAAAAAAAAAAAAAAAATAAAAAATATATCGGAGTTCACAAAACATGATAACCTCAATAGCATAGTCTATACAACATGATCATATCAAAAATCAGTGATAACATCAATAGCATAGTCTATACCACATGATCCCATCAAAAATCAGTCTGTACGCCGTCTGGGTTTCAGACGTCTTCCGAATCTGCTGTAAGCAGGTCTCGCTGTCCCTGCGGCGCCGTCCTGCAAAGAATCTGCTGACTGGGAAAGAGAGTGGTTATTTGATCCCTGCGGGGGCTCAGGGACGTGTTCCCTGGGGAGTCTGCCACGTCGAGGTGCCCTCGCCACCCGTACAGATTCGTTGTTCATCACAAAAGCAGGCTTTAGTCTGTCAATACTGTCTCTTTCCTGTCTCCCAAATCTAGCACAAAATGCTTATCACCTGTTTCCAGCACCCTATATGGACCATCATATGGCGGGCGGAGGGTCGGTCTCAGAGCCTCGTGCCTGACAAAAACGAACTCGGCATTTTTCAAAGCTTTGGGAACAAAAACGCGCGGAAAAGTGTGATGAACGGGGCCCGGGAGCATGTCTGCTCCCGTGCCGATCAGCGGCCCCAGAGCCGGGGGGAGCCCCGGCTCCGGATGCTCTGGTAGGAACTCACCGGGCAGCCTGAGAGGTTGTGCAAAAACTAACTCGGCTGGGGAGGCATTTAAATCCTCTTTGGGCGCAGAACACAACCCCAATAAAACCCATGGTAGTTTGTTTACCCAATCTGCATCCGTAAGCAACGCTCTGAGGGCTGCCTTCAAAGACCTATGAAAACGCTCGCATAAACCATTAGCCTGGGGGTGATAAGCGGTAGTGCGATGAATTTTCGCTCCTAAGCTGCTGGCCATCGCTGACCAGAGCTCAGAGACAAATTGAGGCCCTCTGTCGGACGTAATATCCGACGGAACCCCGAAACGCGCTACCCAGGCCGTCAAAAAAAGGCGAGACACCTCTGCAGCTGTGGTCGATGCCAGTGGGACAACTTCCGGCCAACGTGTGGTTCGGTCCACCATTGTCAAAAGATGTGTTAAACCCTGCGACGCCGGTAGGGGGCCCACGAGGTCGACGTGCACGTGATCAAATCTCTTGGCCGGAATGTGGAACGGTTCTAAGGGAGCTTTCGTGTGCTTGTGAATTTTGGCCCGCTGGCAAGCCATGCAGGTCCTTGCCCACTCTTTCACGTGCTTGCACAGGCTCGGCCAAACAAACTTCTCCGCTACCATTTTCACTGAAGCGCGCACTCCCGGGTGCGCCAGGGAGTGAACCGAGTCAAAAACGCGGCGGCGCCACGCGGCCGGGACTACCGGGCGCGGTCGCCCAGTCGATACATCGCAGATTAGGGGGGGCATACCGGTTTGCAAACACCTGCTCTCCAGCCTTAACCCTGTTGGTCCAGACTGGAGCGCGCGCACGTCCACATCTCTACCCTGTTCCGCTGCCATGGCTGCGTAATCTATCCCCACGTGAACTGGGGTCGCGTGCGCTTCCGCGCTGTCATTTTGCCCTGCGGCTGCGGTAGTATAATCTGCCTCCGTGCGCACCAGTGCTGTGACCGCACGAGAGAGGCAGTCTGCCACTACGTTGAGTTTACCCGCTACGTGCTGAATATCGGTGGTAAACTCCGAAATTGCGGCCAGCTGCCTCTGTTGCCGGCCCGACCAAGGTTCTGAAATTTGGGACATCACAAAAGTGAGCGGCTTATGGTCGACAAAAGCGGTGAAACGCCGACCTTCCAGCCAAAACTGGAAATGGCGGACAGCCAAATGGAGCACTAACAGCTCCCTGTCAAACGTGCTGTATTTCCGCTCAGCTTCATTCAAGGATCTGCTGAAAAATGCCAGCGGCTGCCAAACCCCGGCAACGTGCTGTTCCACGACCGCCCCTATGGCTAAATCTGATGCGTCGGTGGTGAGCACTATGCGGGCCGATGGATCTGGGTGAGCCAGAAGCGCGGCGTCAGCCAGGGCTTTTTTTACCTCCGCGAATGCACGCTCCCGCTCCGGGGACCACTCGATAGGATTGGAGGGTTTTTGTTTTTTGAGCGTGGCGTATAATGGTTGCATGAGTTGCGCTGCGTGGGGTAGGAAACGGTTATAAAAATTTACCATTCCTAAAAACTCCTGCAATGATTTGACCGTTTGTGGTCGGGGAAAATCTGCCACTGCGCGCACCTTATCCGGTAGCGGGATTGCCCCTTCTGGGGAGACGCGGTGCCCCAAAAAATCGATCTGCGCCACACCAAACTGGCACTTGGCTGGATTAATTATTAACCCGTGCTCTCCCAACCTCCGAAAAACTGCAGTGAGGTGTTTTTTGTGTTCCTCTTCTGAAGTACTGGCGACTAAAATGTCGTCGAGGTAGACGAACACAAAAGGGAGATCGCGTAACACGGCATCCATCATACGTTGGAATGTTTGTGCGACGCCTTTAAGACCAAACGGCATGCGCAAAAAGTCCAAAAGGGGTTATTACCGCTGTTTTAGGAATGTCCTCAGGCTGGACAGGAACCTGATGGTAGCCGCGAACCAGGTCTATTTTAGAAAAAATGCGCACCCCCGCTAGATGCACCGAAAAATCCTGAATGTGTGGGATTGGGTAGCGGTCATGCGCTGTGGCGTTGTTTAGTCTGCGGTAATCGCCGCAAGGTCTCCAGGAGCCGTCAGCTTTAGGGACCATATGCAGTGGCGAAGCCCATGGGCTTTTCGAACGACGAATAATGCCCAGTCTTTCCAGGCTGGCGAACTCCTCGCGTGCTATGGAAAGCTTAGCAGCATCCAAACACCGAGCTTTCGCGAAGACGGGGGGGGGGGGCCACTGTAGTGATAAAATGCTCCACCCCGTGTTTCGCAACTGTTGCCGAAAAAGTAGGGACCGTGAGCGCTGGAAACTGTGTGAGGAGTGTGTTAAACTTACCACCTGCTGTGGCGACGTTGGTCTGCACCGGTGGTGGGGACACTCGAGCTGCACAAGGAATAGAATAGAAAGATAGTGCATTAACTAAGCGTCTGTTGGCAAGATCAACTAACAAACCATGTGAGCACAGAAAATCGGCACCTAACATATTGAAGCTCACTGCCGCTATGATAAAAGTCCTTTCATAAGTGCGACCGTGCAAGGACAGAAACAAAGTCCTTTCTCCGTAGGTGTTGATGCTCGAGCCGTTCACCGCCGTTGCCCCGTCACCACGGGGGCCAGCCAACCGGTCAGTGTAGGTCGGGGTGATGAAACTCACTTGGGCTCCGGTGTCTATGAGGAAGTGCCACCCGAAGCTCGCATCTGTGATGTACAGCAGCTTATTTCTTTCACCGAGAGCCGAAGCTGCTAACGGGTCCCGGTCCTGGAGTTTCCCGAGCTCTTGTAGCTGCACGGCGGCACACACCTGTGTGCCTTCTCTGCGAAACGCCGGTGACAATAACAGAGGCCATCTCCTCCGCTGCGCCGGGGCCACGTCGCTGCCATTGTTGGTGGGGCTGGCTCCGCTGTCTCTGGCTCTTCATTGCCTCAGGTCGCCACACCTAGGTCTGCCGCTGCTGCTGTGGCCGTCTACTCGCCGCAGGAGTCGAGGAGCCGCTGCACCTCTCGGGCCAGCGCACGGAAGTCCCGCTGGGTCACACAAGGCATGCTGGAGAGGGTCCCACTCATGTGTGATGGGAGGTTACTTAGGAAGATGTGCATAAATAGGAAATTATCGTTGTCCGATTCCCTCAGCTGCAGCATGTCTTCCATCAGGGTGACTGGCCTGCGCCCTCCCTGGCTGTGCATAGCCAGGAGCCTCCTAGCCCTCTCTTCGGCTCAGGGTGTGAAACACTCGGTGAGGGCAGCCTTCAACTCGCCGTATTTGTTGTCAGCGGGTGGCTGCTGTACCAGGCTCCGCACGCATCGAGCTGTGCGGTTGTCGAGCCTTGCGATGACGTGGTAAAACTTAGTGTCATCCGCCGTTATTCCTGCGAGCGTGAACTGTGCCTCAGCCTGGAGGAACCACGAGTCCGGGTTGTCCTGCCAGAATTCTGGCAGTTTAATGGAGACGGCGCTCGCTTGGGCAGACTCCGACGAGTCTGCATCGGGAGAATCCCTTCTATGCATTCTCACGTCTCTTGGTCACCAATGTGGGGAGCGTGAAATAACAAGGCTGAATTATTTTTAATTCAGGTTTTATTGTTGCGATCACATCCCCAGCTATCTCTCAAGACAGAAGAGAGAGAGCTGAGTCAAAACCTTCTTATTTATACATCTCAGAACAAAGGAAGAATCACATATCACCGTCAAAACCCCCTATTGACAATAACTCTCCCCCCGCGTCCTTCAGTCCTCCGCCTGGCCCCCAGGAGGTCAGGAAGTCTTTTCAGCTCCTTATCGCCGTACCTCCATCTTCTTGCTGTTATCCACAGGCGGTCCAGACATATTGTTCCATCCAAGACGTGAGGTCAATCCACACATGCAATCTCAAGCATCCCATAGTGCTTATACATATGTAGGTAAAAATACATGAGCTACAAATGGCACATTTTGGCAAAGTGATTAAGTTTACTGCACCACTGGCATCGCTGTCCTTTTGCTGGGCAGGAGCGCACGCACGTGTGGTGTGCAGGGGTACCACAGCTACCACACGGTCAGTGTCCCATGATGTCTTGTTGTACTGTGATGTTCACCTCGGGGCCCTCCGAAAAGGTCACGGTGTCATTGGGCTCTTCTACCAGGATAACTGCCTGTGCTTGCGGAGGTTGTTGTTGCCAAGCTCCTAGCTGCAGTGTTAGCTGGGCAGCGGCTTCCAACTGGAACGCCAACTCCACCGCTTTTCTGCCAAAGCTTTATTGAACAGGCTAACATATAATCACAAGCTAACAGTAACCTAAGCTAGCAGAGAGGTGGTACAGGGCAGTTGGAAGGCGGAACGCCAAAAGAGGACAACTCCCACCGTTAATCCTCTTTTATAGTCAAGGTGTGATGATGTCATCCTGTGAATGCATCCCCATGTCCGTGGCGTATGTTGTGGTATTTCTAATATGCCACATTTACACCCCTCTCCCCCCCCCCCCCCCGGGAAAAACCAGAACTTAACTTAACCTTAGCTGGGTAACCATTGTGGCATTGTAGTGGCCTACAGCTAGCACAGCACATACACAACCAGACCCACACAATGTAAAGTAGCACGGAGCTCCTTTATAGTCACGGCGTGATGATGTCATCCCATGCATGCGTGATGTAAGTGAGCATTTTGTGGTATTTATGCCATATATATATATATATATATATATATATATATATATATATATATATATATATATATATATTCCACAGCATCCACATCTGCCTTGGCGACACGCCCTGGGTTTCCAGCTGGGCCGAGGCTGCCCGCACCGTACCCAAGGTTGCAGTTCTCCCCCAGCAAGCTCCCCAACTGCCACCAGGCAGTCCCTGGCAGAGGCCACCGAGAGTGGGCTTGCTTCGTGGTGGGGGTCAGCAGCGGATGGGAAACCATGCCAGGTCTCCTCCTTTCCTTCTGCCCGGAAGGGACTGGGATAGAGAGCCTCAAACCTCGGCAGACCCCTGCATGAAACGGGGGAGACCCTCTGTCGGCGAAAGCAACAGGAGACGGAGCACTCCATCTCCCTACGGGCCGGGAGCAACTTCCGTGCCATCATTACAAGTTTATGAAAGTTTGCACAGGCATCATCCTCTTTTCCTGAAGTTTCAAACCCATTCATGCCTGTGTGTTGCATCCGTGCGCACTACATTAAACCATTCCGTGCGCACTACATTAAACCATTCAGCTGATTTTTCATCCCATTTTTCTCCGTTTATTCTTTCTAACAAAACTAACTGGGCATCAACTGTGAATGATGTAACAATCTTCCTTATTCCTTAAGTCTTCCATATTACCAAGCAGCATTACTATTGTGTGCATTTTGGCTCACACACACAGGCATTGGTCAGTGCAAAACCCATCTTAAACCGTCATGATCACAGTTCACTTTAGATAATGTGCTCCTTTGCATTAAAGGGATGGGCATGAGCGCTTTGGATTGGATTATCCAAAACACACATCTAAATTATTAGACTGGACTCTTTTTACCATGTGCCTAGCAAAAAGTTTGTTTCTACACTGCTGTGATAAGGAAGTGAACTTTGAAATGCCTATAAATGCGTTCTCTGTCACTGACAACAGATTAACCGACCACACCGTTGTAATATGGCCCCTGTTATGCTCTTTATCCACATACTGGCACAAAGGTGTCAATGAAATGTCTGTAAAATGATATTGTCAGAACATGTCAGGGTTTAATTATTGTAGCACCATTTTACACACATGGAAGGAGCTCTCCTCAAAACAGCCTGTTTTTGTAGCATATTGCCGTAAATGCAAATGACCCCCAGTTCACCCCACCCTCCCTCTTTTGTCATTTCTCTGACATCTCTGTATTGATAGACTCTGTGTTTCAGTTAGCATTAGCCGATTAGCATGATATGTTGGACAAATGTCAAATTAGCTAAATGTAAGAGTTTAATTAAGCAATATTACACTCGAGGTCGTATGGTGTCAGTGAATATAGTAACTGCAGGTGTGATACGTCATATGCCTGACTACGCGTCGGGCACATAACGTATTATACCCGTAGTTACTATATTCATTGACACCGTATGACCTCAAGTGTAACATTCAATCAGTCAAAAACTTTATTTGTTTAGTACTTTTCATATAAAAGGTTGTAGAACAAAGTGCTTTACAAATTAAAAATATGACACAATTACACCCCCCTCCCACCCCACCCATTCAAACACACACACACACACACAAACACACACATTCATCTATGTGAGACATGGCCGAGCATCCAGTTGTAGAAGCACCATCCTAGGGAGCCATCAACACGAAGGAAGCGTCAAGTCTGCAGCTACAGGGACACTACCTCTGTGATCACCCAGGACCAGTCATTGGGTGAGCCAGGGCAGTCACAGGCCAGTGCCCTGCAGCTAGAACCAGGCAACTCCCAGTGGGAGGGCACTCTATGAGGAAACACTGGAGCTAGGGCAGGATAATAAGATGAATAAACCTATCACAAATAAATAATTCCATGTCCCAAAAGCCAGTTTAGAAAGCCTGGGATCAGACCGCCAAGGTCTCTGCCTTCGACCACCACCGAATCCACATAGCACCGGACCTCCATGGTCTGCAGGTGGTGAGCCCATTGGAAGGCAGACCCATGTAACTCCTTCGGGCTGAGCTCAGCCGGGTCCCATGGGCAGAAACCCGGCCACCAGACACTAGCCATTGAGCCCCTCCCCCAGGCCTGGCTCCAGGGTGGGGCCCCGGTAACCCCATACCAGGCGGGGTACACTGAATTCTTGTTCTAACATTCATCATGAGAGTCTGTTGGATTGTTCTTTGTCTGGCCCTTCACCCAGGACCATTTTATTTTGGGTAACCCTACCAGAGGCAGATTGCCCCGGACAACATAGCTCTTGGGATCACTATGGCACATAAGCCCCCCAACACGATAAGGTGACGATCCATGAGGGGAATGGGAATGAAGATCCACCACTGCTCCGCCACATTGATGGGAGCCAGTTGAGGTGGTTTGGGCATTTGATCAGGATGACTCCTGGACATCTCCCTCTTGAGGTGTTTCGGACACGTCCCACTGGAAGGAGACCCCAGGGCAGACCCAGGACTCGCTGGAGAGACTACATCTCCCAGTTGGTCTGGGAACACCTTGGTATCCTCTCTGAAGAGCTGGAGCAAGTGGCTGGGGAGAGGAAAGTCTGGGCTTCCCTGCTTGAACTGCTGCCTCTGTGACCCGGACCTCCGGAAAAGCGGTAGAAGATGGATTGATGGATTGATGGACTAATAAATGATAATAATAATAATAATAACTAGAGGGCACTCAGAGAGTGCATACCTCCGTCAAGGCTCTGTCCCTCCCTCCCTTTGTCCTCCCTTCTGTCCCTTTGTCCATCCACATCACCATCCATCTGTACATTGTGAGATAGGACCTTGGTGGAAGTATTTACTCACGGATCACCTCCAACATTGAATCAGTTCATCTTTAGGCCAAGGGCCACCTCTGGTGAAAATGTCATCCAAATCCATCTACTGTATGAGTTTTTGCATGACCCTGCTTGGGCGGCAATGGCTCAGGAGGCAGAGCGGGTCATCCAATAACCAGAGGGTTGGTGGTTCGAATCCCGCTCTCCCCAGCCATCCTGCTGTTGTGTCCCTGGGCAAGACCTTTACCCACCGTGCCTCCAGTGTCCATGACACTGGGTATGAATGTGTATAAGTGGTCAGAAAGGCCGTTGGTGCAGACTGGCAGCCATGTTTCCGTCAGTCTGCCTCAGGGTAGCTGTGGCTACAGCAGTAGCTCACCACTACCATTGTCTGTCTGTGGAGTCAGTGAATAATGGATTCATTGTAAAGCACTTCTGGTATCTTAAAAGGTGCAATATAAATGCAGTCCATTATTATTATTAACAGACAAAGAAACGGCAGCAAAAACAATATGACTACATTATGATAATAATAACAAGACTGTCATAATTGCATTGACCATACACTGGGGCTGGGCAATTCCACCTTAAATCAACATCAAAGTTTATTGAATCTTTCAGGTCGGTTTTCCTTTTTTTCCCCTCCTCTCTTCTCCCATACAATTTACTGACAAGGTTCATAATTATTAAGCAATGTTACACAACAGTGCGGTATCATATCACTGTAGTGCATAATAAACGAGCATAACAGAACAGGCCTATTGTGATTTCACAAACAAAAAAAATTAAACATTGTCCAGTGCTGAAGTTTACTGTGCTTACATACCGTGTGGGTCATGCGACTGCAATGACATCCTTGTCTGCCGTCCGGAGTTATGTCTTTCTTAAACTGCACACTTTGCTTGCTTTTTCCTGGCATCTTCAGATGAAATAGTCAATCATCACATATTATGTGGATGAAGACCACATTCATTTTCATTCCAAGCCATTTTATAAGCTGCGTTCCAAGCCACAGTGTACTTCAACTGTATTCCCTATCCCCTGCTCCGTTCTCAGGGAATATCAGTTAAGTTGACTGCCCTTCACAAAATGTCTACATTTGAAACACCTTGTAACCATTGACTCCCTCCTCTGTATGTCACCATGGTAGTCATAGACACATACTGATACTATGGTGGATAATTTATATTTCTTTTACAAAATATTAATACAAATATATTTTTATTACAATCACTTGATATAAACATCAGTTTAGCTTATTAATAACGTTAGCAGCAAAAGTTTGTTTTACTCGCATTTGAGGCGCAATGGCTTATGGGTAATGTTCTTGTTAACTTCGGGGAAGTGATGAATCGTTGTTTACTTCTTCCCTGCTCAGTTCTCAGTTCCTTTTGAACTAAAGACCGTTCACTCCCTTGGGTTTGGAATCTCAGTTAATATGGCGGAATACCCTGTGCAGTCCACTTCAGAGTATACTATTGAGCGATCGGAACACACCCACACTATGTCTGCGGCTGTGGTGCAGGTGTAGTGTGGCCAACTACTGATCGGTGGGTCAGGGGTTCGATTCCCGCTCTGTCTGCAGTCAGCATGTCGAAGTGTCCTTGAGCAAGACACTGAACCACCAGTTGCTCCTGGTGGGTCAGGCCAGTGCCCATGCATGCATCAGTGTATAAATGGGTGGATAGCAGGATCTGTAAAGCACTTTGGTCATCTAGAGATGAGAAAAAGCACTATTTAAGTTACTACCATTTTTCTGCAGTGTTTGGCTTCCGGATTAGGGAGGTGCGTAGCCCTATGGTGTGGCCACGCACATAACTCCGTGGACACGCCTTAAAGGGGCAGTACATGAAAAGTGTGAATGAATGAATCTTTATTTCAGATAGATTAAAAGTAAAGATTAAAAAGAAACAGAATAATATAACAAAGGGGAAAAAAATCCAACAAGGTCAAATTAAACAATAACTCCTCTGATCATACAGTTCAACATAAGTTAAATGGGTGATGGCTGAAGCCGCAGCTTATATTTGTCAGGTCTGGCCCTCACGAGCCAATATAAGACGCCAAGAGTCACCGGTGAGTTTTGCAATGATGTTTTATTTGCAAGACAAGACAGGACACAAGGCTATGAGCCGCTAAGGGCAAAAACACACACTAAGAGATATAAAGGCTCGTAGGGCTAACCCCAGCCACTACGAGCTAAACTATGACAAGACAAGAATAAAGACGAACCTGATATGAAGGTCTGACAGGGTGTCACGAGGGTAGGTTGACTTAGGTTGACTTATGCTCCCGCAGTCTAACTGCCGTCAGTGCCCGCCTTATAAAGGCGAACACTAACGAGCAGTGATGACAGACAGCTGACCGCCCTTGACAGGCGGAAGCCCCACCGAGTGCCTTCACAATAAGAGCCCGGTGAGGCCAGAATACAACCCACAGCTGTCAAGGCCGGCAGCGAGCTGTGCGTGGCCCGAGCGCGGACAGAACCCGGCGCTCGGGCCGTAACAATATTGCCCACCCATATTCCATCCAAGAATTCAAAAGAAAAACAAAACAAGAGCGATTACAATTCGGAACAAAGCTAAGACAAAATGTGACAAAAAAAAACTAAGCAACAACACAACACAGACTGGATATGACAATCCTTATGTGATTTTACATGTCATCTTGTATATATGTTTGGAGTATTTCTTCCTTTAGTTTTTGTTTAAATTGTCCAAGCGTTGTACATGATTTTAATTCAGGTCCAAAATCGTTCCATAATCTGACTCCTTGCACTGTAACACAGTGTTGCTTGGTGGTAGTTCTCACTGAAGGTTTTTGAAATATACATGTTCCTCTAAAATGGTATTATTTCTCCCTTATTTGGAACAACTTTTGGATATTTGCGGGCAGTGATAGATTCTTTTAAACATTCTTTTAAACATTCACTTTTAACATTATTACTGCAGTTTTAAAGTCAGCCAGATCTTTCAACTTGAGAGCTTTTAATTTAAGAAAAAGTGGGTTTGTTGGTTCCCTGTAAGCAGCTTTGTTTATTATTCTAATAGCTCTCTTCTCTCATGGAAACAATTAAAACCTACATGAAGGAATGAATGAATGAATGAATGAATTTATTTCGGATAGTACAGTACAGGTTAAAAGAAACTGTATAATAAGATAAGATAAGATAAGATAAGCCTTTATTAGTCCCACAACGGGGAAATTCCAGGATTGCAACAGCACAGGGATAGCAACACTCAGAGCAACAATCAGAAGGCAAGAAAAAAACAAGCAAGCAAGAGCAGCTAATATACATATGTACGTATTACTATAAAATATATATATATACACACACACACAGACACACAGTGCAGAGCATTGTAGCTGGATGGAATAAATATATGAATATATGAACACACAGTGCAGAGCATTGTAGCTAGATGGAATAAATATGTAAATATATAAACACCCACAGTACGGAGCATTGCAGCTAGGTGGAATAAATATGCAAGTATATAAACACACACAGTGCGGAGCAATGTAGCTAGATGGAATAATATGTAGATATATAAATATATAAACACACCCAGTGCTGAGCATTGTAGCTAGATGGAATAAATATGTAAATATATAAACACACACAGTGCAGAGCATTGTTGCTAGATGGAATGAAACAGCATAACCGTCTACTTAGTTATCCTACATGGTATGATTATGTGCCCATACATATTCTCACCCTCCATAGCGACCGGTATGTTCCTAGTTGTATGCCGGAGGGGACCATTGTGTAAGTCTATTGCGTCTTTTGCATTCAAAAAACTATTAGTTTGTTACGTCTTTTTGCTATCTCTGCGAGCAGCCCTGCTTAGGTTGTACAGTCTGACAGCCGTTGGTAGGAAGGACCTACGAAACCTCTCGGTTGTGCACCTGGGATGATGTAGTCTGCTGCTAAATGAGCTCCTCAGTGCATTCAGTATGTCCTGCATAGGGTGGAACTCGGACTCCAGCAGAGATGACAGTTTAGCCACCGTCCTTCTCTCTCCTATCTCCTCCATCGGATCAAGGCGCTGCCCCAGGACAGAGCTAGCTTTCTTAATCAGTTTGTTCAGTCTCTTCCTATCGGCTGCAGTAATGCCACTGCCCCAGCAGACCACTCCAAAAGTGATGGCTGATGCCACCACCGTGTCATAGAATGACTTCAGCAGCGCCCCTTGTACACCAAAAGACCTGAGTCTCCTCAGCAGGAACAGCCTGCGCTGTCCCTTCTTGTAGAGTGCATCAGTATTGTGTGACCAGTCTAGTTTATTGTTCAGATGAACACCCAGGTACTTATAGGATGTCACCATCTCGATGTCTGTTCCCTGTATATTTACTGGTACTGTGAGGGGCTGCCCATGCCTGCGGCAGTCCACCACCAGCTCCTTAGTTTTCCTCGCGTTGATCTGGAGGCAGTTCCGATGGCACCAGTCCACGAAGTCCTGGATAAGCCCTCTGTACTCAGCTTCATCTCCATTGGAGATGAGGCCAACGATCGCAGAGTCATCAGAGAACTTCTGTAGGTGGCAGTGTGTTGTGTTGTGTGAGAAGTCCGCAGTATAAAGAGTGAACAGGAAGGGAGCCAGCACCGTTCCCTGGGGGGCCCCCGTGCTACTGATGATCGTGTCGGACACACAGTCCCGGGTTCTCACAAACTGAGGCCGGTTCGTGAGGTAGTCCAGGATCCATGATGACAGGTGCTGGTCCACCCCTGCGCGCAGCAGCTTGTCCTTCAGGATCATCGGTTGGATGGTGTTGAAAGCACTGGAGAAGTCAAAGAACATGATCCTCACCATATTCCCGGGCTTCTCCAGGTGGGACAGAGAACGGTGAAGGAGGAAGATCACGGCATCCTCCACCCCAATGCCATGCTGGTAGGCGAACTGGAGTGGATCCATCGCTGGTTCCACCAGGGGGCGGAGGTGAGCAAGGAGCAGTCTCTCCAGGGTCTTCATCAAGTGGGACGTCAAGGCCACCGGTCTGTAGCTGTTCAGGTCTTTGGGGTGGGAAGTTTTTGGTACAGGTACCACACAAGATGTTTTCCACAGCTGTGGTACCCTCCCCAGTTTCAGGCTCATGTTGAAGATATACGTCACAATCCCACACAGCTGGTCTGCACAGGACTTGAGGAGCTTTGCGCTGATGCCGTCCGGTCCCGGCGCCTTCCTCGCCTTGATCTTCCTCAGCTCCGTCCTCACCTGGGTCCTGGTCAGGGTCAGGATGGGGGGCTGTGTGTTGGGAGTGGGGGGGTGTTGGTGGAGTGGGGAGTGGGCAGCAGGACTTGATTTCTTTAGAGGCAGCAGTGGTTGTTGTGCAGTCAGGGGGGAGGGCGGTTGGTCAAATCTATTGAAAAACAGATTCAGGTTGTTCGCCCACTCCCTGCCCCCTGTGGCCTGGGGGGAGGTATTCTGGAGCCCCGAGATGGTTTTGAGGTTTCTCCAGACCCCGCTGATGTCGCTCTGTTGCAGCTTGTCCTCCATCTTCTTCCTGAAGCTGTCCTTGCCTTCGCTGATCTTTCTCCTCAGCTCCCTCTGTACGGACTTCAGCATCTCCCTGTTCCCTGACCTGAAGATCCTCTTCTTCTCTCTCAGAAGTGTTTTTATCTCAGGGTTGATCCAGGGTTTGTTGTTTGAGTGACGCCGTATGGTCTTGGTGGGAACGGATTTGTCCACACAGAAGCTGAGGTAGCCCGTGAAGGTGTGAATGAGGCCATCGATGTCCTCACCATGTGGATCGCAGAGCTGCTTCCAGGCGGTGGCTTCAAAACAGCCCTTTAGGGTGTCCATTGTCTCCTCAGACCATAACTCCACAGTGTGCATGGCCGGAGGTTGTCTGTGCACTAGGGGTTTGTACACCGGCCGGAGATGAACCAAGTTGTGATCCGATCTCCCGAGTGGGGGGAGTTGTGATGAGGTGTACGCCTCCTTAGTGTTTGCGTAGAATATATATAACAATATAATAATATAACAACAAGGTCAAATTAGACAAAGACTCCTTCTTCTATACTCCTTCTTCTTCTATACATAAAAGAGGGACGAGATGTGTCGGCGAAGGAGCTTAAGACAGAACAAGAAAAGGACAGACCGGATGGGTAGAAAGGAAAGGGGATGCATGGGCAGCATCTAAGACAGACAGAAGAGATTCCTGGACCAGAGAGCTTGCAGTGGCTGAAGCAAGGGAGGTTGAAGCGAGAAATGCAAAACCTACTAGTTGCTGCCAAAGATCAAGCACTTCGCACCAACTACAGGAAGGCAACAATTGAGAAACAGCCTGTCTCACCTCTTTGTAGGATGTGCCAACAGAGAGATGAGATGGTAAGCAAGTATAGAAAAATGGCCTAGTCTGAATACAAACGCAGACACGATAGTGGCAAAAGTGGTCCACTGGGGATTGGCCAAAAAATATGGATTACAACATTCAGAGAAATGGTACGAGCATAAGGCAGAAGCTGTAAGTGAAAACGATGAGACAAAATTACTTTGGGATTTTAATATACAAACAGATCAATTAATCCATGCTAGCAGACCAGACATTGTGCTTGTGAGAAAAAAAGAAAAATAATGCCTTATTATTGATGTTGAATCCCTGTAGACTCCAGATCATGGACCAAGGAAGATGAGAAGATAGAGAAGTATAGTGATCTAACATGGGAGCTTAAGCAAATATGGGAAGTTAAGACAAGAGTAATACCAATAGAGATTGGAGCTCTGGGAACAGTGACAATGAGGCACAAACACTTCTTGTCAGATTTGGGAACTGATTTATCATTTGAAACAGTCTACAAAGCAAGCCTACTGGGAACAGCTCATATTCGGAGAAAGGTTTTAACATAGAAAATTAACTGAAATAAGAATGGACTTGACTGAGTTGACTGAGTTATTAACCCCAGTCCGGTCATAACTTGAGGTGCCTGCAGACAACCTGCAGTATTTGAGGCATAATAATAATAATAATAATAATAATAATAATAATAATAATAATATATAATTTGTTAACAAAAAGAATCATAACCCTCAATTTAAACTCAAACAGTTTAAGATGTAATAGTATTTAATAATAACAAAGTAAACTGGAAAAGCACTCAGAAAGCGCATACCTCTGCCAAGGCTCCTTCTGTCCCTCATGAGTCACCTTCAAAATGTAATGGTGCATGTGTAGGCCACGAGCCACTTCTGGTGAAAATTGCATCAAAGTCTGTCCAGTAGTTTTGGAGGATTCTTGCTCCCACATGGTGGAGATATACACTACCGTTCAAAAGTTTGGGGTCACTTAGAAATTTCCTTATTTTTGAAAGACAAGCACTTTTTTTCAATGAAGATAACTTTAAACTAATCAGAAATACACTCTACACATTGCTAATGTGGTAAATGACTATTCTAGCTGCAAATGTCTGGTTTTTGGTGCAATATCTACATAGGTGTATAGAGGCCCATTTCCAGCAACTATCACTCCAGTGTTCTAATGGTACAGTGTGTTTGCTCATTGCGTCAGAAGGCTAATGGATGATTAGAAAACCCTTGTGCAATCATGTTAGGTCTGCAATGCTGTAATTGCTGCAAATGGAGGATTCTTTGACGAAAGCAAAGTTTGAAGGAAAAAATTATTATTTCAAATACAAATCATTATTTCTAACCTTGTCAATGTCTTGACTATATTTTCTATTCATTTTACAACTCATGGTGGTAAATAAGTGTGACTTTTCATGGAAAACACAAAATAATTGTCTGGGTGACCCCAAACTTTTGAACGGTAGTGTACATTCTCGGATCATCACCAAAATGTTATGGGTTCCTCTGTAGGCCAGGGACCACCTCTGGTGAAAATTTTATCCAAATCCATCCAGTAGTTTTTGTGTAATCCTGCTGCACAAATTCAAACAAGGTCCTTGTTGGAGGTATGCACTCTCAGATCATCACCAAATTTTAATGGGTTCATCCTTGGAACAAGGGCTACCTCTGGTGAAGTTTTCATCAAAATCCATCCAGTAGTTTTTGCGTAATCCTGCTAACAGATGGACGGACAGACAAACAGATAATTACCTTTGGCAAAGGAGGTAATATAATTGGGGTGGTTTGTCTGCATGTCTGTTTGTCCATCTGTCTTTTTGTTTGTCCCTGTGGTACGCAAAAACTACTGGACGGATTTTGGTGAAATTTTCACCAGAGGTAGCTCTTGGGCCAAGGATGAACCCATTAGATTTTGGTGCTGATCTGAGAGTGCATACCTCTACCAAGGCCCTTGCTTGAATTTGTGCAGCAGGATTACACAGAAACTCCTTGATGATTTGGATGAAATTTTCACCAGAGGTGGTCCTTGGCCTAGAGAGGAACCCATAACATTTTGGTGATGATCTGAGAATGCATACCTCCACCAAGGCAATTATCTTCTCACAGTGTGTTTGCAAGAATCCTCCAAAACTACTGGATAGACTTTGATGCAATTTTCACCAGAACTGGCTCATGCCCTACACATGAACCCATTACATTTTGGAGGAGATCCATGAGGGACGGAAGGAGCCTTGGCAGAGGTATGTGCTCTCTGAGTGCTTTCCTAGTTATTACTTCCGCCAAAGGAGGTTATGTTTTTGCCGGCATTGGCTTGTCTGTCTATTAGCAACATTACTCAAAAAGTTGTGAATGGATTTTGATGAAATTTTCAGGAAAGGTGTGTAATGGCCCGGGGAACAGATGATTAGATTTTGGTGTTGATCTGAGAGTGGATACGTCCACCAAGGGCCTTGCAGGATTAAACAAAAACTACTGGATGGATTTGGATGAAATTTTCACCAGAGGTGGTCCTTGGGATAGAGAGGAACACATTACATTTTGCTGATGATCCAAGAGCACATACCTCTTCCAAGGCTCTAGCTTCTCACAATGTGTTTGCAAGATTACTTCAAAACTACTGGACAGAGTTTGATGAAATTTTCACCACAGGTGGCTCTTAGGCTACAAACGAACTCATTACATTTTGAAGGTGATCCATGAATGCACATCTCAAACCAAGGCTCAATGCCCTAGCAGTGGTTTAGCAAGATTACACAAAAACTACAGGATGGCTTTTTCACCACAAACCACAAAGGTATTGTGGTTTCTTAATAAACACAATAAAGTCAACTCTAGCTCTGCCTGTTTTTTAAAACAGACATGAAATAGCTTAAGGATGTTTATTCAAGGGCAGACTTTGTAAACTCAATAACGTTTTTTTCAAAAGGGTAGGACTTCCAGGTCACGGATGTATAATTCTTTTCAAACAGCGCCTCACTGTGGAGTTTATGTTGCAGTTCTTAAGTCTGCAGACTTGACAATAAATTATTTTTACTAATTAATGGTTACTAGAACACCTTTGAAGCGGAGTGATACATATCTAGTGAAACGGCAAGCAGTTATCATGGAATAGTAACTCCTGGAATCCCTGCTGTCCAATCAGATTACTTGGCTGGAACTGAAGTTCAAATAAAGCATTATCAGAGGCAGGGGTGATATGACTGACACCTGGAGTATAGTAAGTACAAAAACAACCGTGATTGAGTGAATGGCTAACTCTGCTAATGGCAGCTAACCATTGCTAATCAAGGAGACATCTAGTGTAATAAAGTATTATAGGACAGGCTAAAATAATATCTATGAATAAAATATATGGTCAAGGGCTGAGTAGATCATGGGCGGTGTTTGGCCTTTTTTAGGAGTGCTGCAGTAACCATAAATTGAAACCCAGCACCCCTAAAAAAGTTGGGGTCAGAAAAGTTGCGATTATAAAATTTTAGTTAATCTTTGACAAGCTGAACTAACATCCAAAACATATTCAGTAGGTTGTGGTTTAAACTTTTTAAAAATTAAAATTACCCCTCCCCCCACCACACAAATGGTATGGTCCCTCCTGTCCCACATGTTCTCTCCCCTGCTGCAGCCTGCCATACACACAAGTGTGGTGGATCTGGTAAGTAGCTCAAAGGATATCTCACGCTTATTTACGTTTACCCGATTAATGCTAGATTACTTTTCATATTGTTAGTTAGGAATTTGCCAGTCCGTGCAACATTGTGAATAGTTTTTGGGTCTGTCTGAATTTATTTGGTAAGAATATGATGCAAACATTTTGATTTGATTTTGTATACTTTATTAATCCCAGAGGGAAATTCAGGATTTAGGTTTCAAAGTACGTGAGGTTTTCACCTGGGCTGGAGGTTAGAAAATAGGCTATTAACAAGCTATAAAAAGTCTATTGTATAACAGAAAATACTGCATCTTTGCTTATTTTATTTTTGATTTTTAATTTATGTTTTAATTTTTGTGAGGAAAATACTCACAAATGTATGAGAGTAAAGTCTCAAATGTACAAGAAAAAAAAAACTAAATCAGCGCTAAACACAAATTATGAGAAAAAATTTATTTAAGTGGGAAAAAAAATGCTGGGATAGGCTCCAGCCCCCCCGCGACCCGAAAAGGATTAAGCGGAAGAAGATGGATGGATGGGAAAAAGAATCTTTCAAATTTACAAGGAAAAAGTAGTAAATTTAAAATAAAACTGCCATAAATTCAGGAGAAAAATCTCAAACTATCCAGACTAAAGTCACATCTCAGTAACTTCTTAACTATTTTGGGGTAACTATCCATCCAGCTTCTACCGCTTAATCCTTTCGGGTCGCGGGGGGGCTGGAGCCTATCCCAGCATCTTTGGGCGAGAGGCAGGGTACACCCTGGACAGATCGCCAGTCCATCGCAGGGCCAACACAGAGAGACAGACAACCATTCACTCTCACATCCATACCTAAGGACAATTTAGAATCCCCAGTTTTGATGCCGATTAACCTGACTTGCATGTTTTTGGCATGTGGGAGGAAACCGGAGTGCCCGGAGTAAACCCACGCAGACACGGGGAGAACATGCAAACTCCACACAGAAGGGTCACCGATGGTCTGGGGGTGGGATCGAACCCACGATGGTCAAGGGTGGAATCGATCCCATGACCTTCTTGCTGTACTGCCACTGTGCTAACCACTGCGCCACCGTGCTGCCTTGGGGTAACTACTCATGTATATTTGAGTGATAATGTATAAAGATAACCTACATTTACTTGTGTAGTTTCAGGCAACTCTACCACCTAAATCAGAGATTTTTTAAATTGAAAATGTAGAAACTTTTATGTGAATTTGGAGAGTTCTCATTAAATTACCTACATTTTCTTATGATTATTTTTATTCTTTTTTAATTACAAACTTTTTAAGAAAACTTTGAAACGTCATGAAAAATTTTTGCTCATGGATCAACATTTTTTTCTTGAATTTGTGACTGTTGCATCATAAACTGGCATCTTTTTTCTTCTGTCTTTGTATTTTTGCTTCATTAATTTCCCCTCATCTTTCCATTGATTTTTCCTTATTTTTTTTTTTAATTATTGCAAATGAGGTACATTTCTCTTGTGGGCGGTGCGGTAGCACAGTGGTTAGCACTGTGGCAACACAGCAACTCACCCTTGGCCATGGGATCCCGGGTTCGATCCCAGCCCCTGACCAACAGTGATCTGTGTGGAGTTTGCATGTTCTCCTCGTGTCTGCGTGGGTTTACTCCGGGATTTCTCCAGTTTCCTCCCACAGGCCAAAAACATGCAGGTTAGGTTAATTGGAGACTCTAACGTGGCCCTAGGTGTGAATGTGTGTGTGAATGGTGACGGGATAGCGCCGTACCGTGGCTGCTTCATTCATCCAGGTGGATGCCCAGGATTTCCTCTCTGGGGATCAATAAAGTACACAAAATCAAATTTTCTGACCTTTGTCTCAAAAATTTTTTAATTTTCTTTTTCTTGATGAATATATTAAATCTTTTAAATAGCTTCCAGTGTTTACATTCTCAATGACTGTAATTGTACGTGTGAATTTTTTCCTCATAAATTTGCAACTTTTACCGTGAATTTGTAACTTTTATCTTTTAAATTTATATTTGTTTTCCTTGTAATTTTGCATTTTTTTTCTAATGAATTCAGTACATGTTTTAAGTAAATGGGCAGTCGTCCCTATAAATTTGCTACATTATTCTAGTAAATTTGAAGCTTTTATTGTATGTATGTTTGTGATGTTTTTTCCTTGTAATGTTGTAGCTTTTTCTCAAACATTTGCATCTTTGGAAAATTTTGAGACTTGAAAATTATGACAAAAAATTTAAGCAAAATAGATAATAAAGTTTCTTTCTTTCTTTCTTTCTTTCTTTCTTTCTTTCTTTCTTTCGTCAAAACCAGGGATTCACTTGTTAAGGCCAAAAGTGGGATAATTCCAACCTCCGTTAGACCATTGAGTGTGAGGCCTGAATGTCACTACTTAATAAATTGGACCAAAAATGCGAGGGACGATTTTTTTTTTTTTTTGTCTCAGACCAGCCCTGGCTAAGATGGCTAGTAGCAGACGTTTTTCTTTAATGGTTGCATTGTCAATCAACCACTGTGTGCTGTTTGAGTTAGAGAGAAAGAAGCTGTCATTGTTTTGGTATAAGCAAAATATTAAATCCAAGCTGTCCCTGTTTTTATGCATCATCACGTACCATGTTCACTACCTAGAAGCCAGGGAGGCGATGCATGTAAGATGATAACTCTAACAAAATAACGTGTGTGTGTGTGTGTGTGTGTGTGTGTGTGTGTGTGTGTGTGTGTGTGTGTGTGTGTGTGTGTGTGTGTGTGTGTGTTAGAGCGCTACTCCTAGAACCCCTGGGGTAGATGATGAAGCTGAGATAACAGGTGTCCATACAGGATTGGATAGAATGCATAGAAAATAGACATAAACAGACATTAAACCACAGCTAAGCTAAAAGCTGATATCCTCGTCTTTTAGTGTTTCAGCCAAGGGTTCCTCTCCTCAGTCAGAAAACTAATTATTACTGCCTTTGTTATTTTTTAACGGGGGGTGGGAGTATTCACCAACTTGGCTTGAGGTACAAACATATAAATGTAAATTAGGTACAAATTTGCAAGAATAGAAGTATGAAGATATGATAAAAGATGCCAATTTAAAAATTAAAAATGCCACAAATTACATTTTAATTATACAGAATAAAAATTTTAATAGCATCCAGATGAGCATTGCAAGTTTATAAAAAAAAAAGTTGAGAATTTACAGGAAAAAAAATGCTAATTTTTGAGAAACAAGTCACAAATCTGCAAAAAACCTGAAAATTTATAAGAAAAAAGATAAAAATTTACAGGAAAAAAGTAAATAATTTATGAGAAAAAGTCACAAATTTATGCGGAAAAAAGTTGAAAATCTACCATAAAAAAATTTAAAATTTACCAGAAACAACTGCAAATTTACAAGAAAAAAATTTTGCAAATTTATGACAAAAAAGTTGCAAATTTTTGAAAAAAAAAATACATTTCTGAGAAAAAGTTGTAAATATAGGAATAAAACTTTTGAGAAAAAAAGTCACAAATTTATGAGAAAACTGTTGCAAATTTTTGAGAAAACAAATCACATATTTTTGAGAAAAAAGTCACAAATTTACGAGAAAAATGTTGCAAATTTTTAAGGAAAAAATGATAAATTTCTGAGAAAAAGTTGCAAATATAGAAATAAAAGTTGCAAATTTTTGAGAAAAAGTCACAAATTTATGAGAAAAATGTTGCAAATTTTTAAGGAAAAAATATGATAAATTTCTGAGAAAAAGTTGCAAATATAGGAATAAAACTTTTGAGAAAAAAGTCACAAATTTATGAGAAAAGTGTTGCAAATTTTTGAGAAAAAAAATCACAAATTTTTGAGAAAAAAATCAAATCTTTTTAGAAAAAAAAATAGCAAATTTAGGAGACAAAATTTGCAAATTTTTAAGAAAAATGTTGCAAATTTTTGAGGAAAAAAATCACAAATTTCTGAGAAAAAGTTGCAAATATAGGAATAAAAGTTGCAAATTTTTGAGAAAAAGTCACAAATTTATGAGAAAAAGTTGCAGATTTTTGAGAAAAAAATCACAGATTTTTGAGAAAAAAAACCTGCAAATTTACAAGAAAAAAGATGAAAATTTACAGGAAAAAAAGTAAATAATTTCTGAGGAAAAAGTCACAGATTTATGCGGAAAAAAGTTGAAAATCTACCAGAAAAAAACTGAACATTTACCGGAAACAATTGCAAATTTACAAGAAAAATATTTGCAAATTTATGAGAAAAAAGTTGCAAATTTTTGAGAAAAATGTCACAAATTTATGAGAAAAATGTTTCAAATTTTTAAGGAAAAAAATGATAAATTTCCAAGAAAAAGCTGCAAATATAGGAATAAAAGTTGCAAATTTTTGAGAAAAAGTCACAAAATTATGAGAAAAAAGTTGCAAATTTTTGAGAAAAAAATCACAAATTTTTGAGAAAAAAGCTGCAAATTTACAAGAAAAAATATGAAAATTTACAGGAAAAAAGTAAGTAGTTTATGAGTAAAAGTCACATATTTATGCGTAAAAAAGTTGAAAATCTACCAGAAAAAAATTGAAAATTTACTGGAAACAACTGCAAATTTACAAGAATAAAATTTGCAAATTTGTGAGAAAAAAGTTGCAAATTTGTGATAAAAATGTCACAAATTTATGAGAAAAATGTTGCAAATTTTTAAGGAAAAAATTATACATTTCTGAGAAAAAGTTGCAACTATAGGAATAAAACTTTTGAGAAAAAAGTCACAAATTTATGAAAAAAGTGTTGCAAATTTCTGAGAAAAAAAATCACAAATTTTTGAGAAAAAGGTTGCAAATTTAGGAGAAAAATGTTGCAAATTGTTGAGAAAAAAAATCTAATTTTTGAGAAAAAGGTCAGATTTATGAGAAAAATGTTGCAAATTTAGGAGAAAAATGTTGCAAATTTTTGAGAAAAAAAATCACAGATTTTTGAGAAAAAAGTCACAAATTTATGAGAAAAATTTTGCAAATTTTTCAGGAAAAAAAATTGATAAATTTCTGAGAAAAAGTTGCAAATATAGGAATAAAAGTTGCAAATTTTTGAGAAAAAGGTCACAAATTTTTGAGAAAAAAGTTGCAAATTTTTGAGAAAAAAGTCACAAATGTATGAGAAAAAAGTTACAAAAATGTTGCAAATTTTTGAGAAAAACAGTCACAAATTTTTGACCAAAAAGTTGTAAGATTTTTTACATGTCTGCTTAAAATTAGTGGTTTAAAGTCAATTTATTCAGTTATGCATCATGACATGTCCCCCCCCCCCCCCCCCCCGACTTCCACCTGTGAATGGGGTGGGTTGATGGGAGGTTAACAAGAGGGAGGATTTGGGGTTATTTTGCTAACAAGGGGGATAACATAGCCCCCACCCCAAATGACCTACTGATTACTGCTCATCCTTGCTATGAGGAAAAAAACCTCTCAAATTTATTGAAAAACAGCTAATTTAAGAAAAATGCTTTTAAAAAATAGTAGCTATATATAAATATATATATATATATATATATATATATATATATATATATATATATATATATATATAATATTTTATTTGGTAAATTTGTGAGGACAAAGTCTGCAAATTAATGAATGAATAAATACTGTATCAGCTATAAATTTTATTTTATTGTTGCTATTTTGTCCAGATAATCCTAATAGCACCCACAGACAAGAGCAGTGAATGTGAAGAGGAAACCAGAGCAGGAAAACAGGACAGGAAAAGTCAGCCTGATGTTTGTTAGAAAGAATGTAGGAAGGAAGTAAAGTGCCGAGTCAGAGGGACATGATGGGAAGGTTACTGTTGTACAGAGGCCTTAACAGGAACACGTGATGAAAATCTCCAGAGTGGCTAACTAAGGAAAAGGGCTTTTTTAAAAAAGTCACTTTGTCAGAAAAAGTTGAACATTTATGTCAAAAAGTTGCAAAATGTTGAGAAAGTCACAAATTTATGAGAAAATTTCTTTGAAAATTTACAGGAAAAAAGTTGCAAATTTCCAAGAAAAAAAGTTGCAAATTCATGAGAAAATTTCTTTGAAAATTTATAGGAAAAAAGTTGCAAATTTTCAAGAAAAAAAGTTGCAATTTTATAAGAAAAAAACCCCAGATTTATAAGAAAAACGTAAGAATTTTTTTTAGAAAAAAAGCTGAAAGTTTATGTGAAAAAGTCAAATTTTTGAAAAAAAGTTGAAAATTTATCTGAAAAAAATTGAAAATTTACAGGGAAAACTTACAAGTTTTTGAGACAAAAAAAAAATCACATTTATGAGAAAAAAGTTACAGATATGTAAGAAAAAAAATTGAAAATTTACAGGAAAATAGTTGCAAATTTCCAAGAGAAAAGTTGCAAATTTATGAGAAAAAAGTCACAAATTTACATAAAAAAGTTGCACATTGTTGAGGAAAAAAGCGACAAATTTTTGAGAAAAAAGTTGCAGAACAAGAGTGCTGGTCTTGGGTCTTTGGTGGGGTGAACTGGGGTCATTTGCATTTACAGAAACAGACGCTGAAGCAGGTCGCTGTGAAGAAGGGTGTTTAATCTGGGTTTAAAATGGGCTGATACAGGATCTAATCCCTGATGCGTTTTGACCATTGACATTTCATGAAGACGTGAATAACACAGAGGACAAACACTAACCAAATTAAGTAATAAAACAAACAACTAAAACTCTGATGTAGCTCCTACTCCCTAACTCCCTCGTCAGACCTGGTCCTGGTTGGGTTTTGGTCCCAGTGGCGGCGGCTGGTTGCCGGATCAGCGATGCTCTGAGGTGGACGACGGCTGCGGTTAAAATGTGGATTTATCTGGGAGGAAGAGCCACTTTTATTTCCCCTCGCTGATCCGCCGCTTCCTGCTGCTGGAAAACCACATCAGGACCATTAACTGTGACTCATCCTGTGTGTGTCAGAGTAATCTGATTACCTGTGAGCGGGGCCACTGCTCTGCACATAGACACACACGCAGGGAAACACACACGCAGGGAAACACACCCCACCCCAGTGAGTCAGCCAGCTGTTCATGCACGTCTTTGTTTTTATTTGCAGCTTTTCTCAAAATGTTTAAGGCTTTTTTTCTTTTAAATCCACAGCTTTTTTCATGCACTTTGCTCTCTTTATTCTTAGAAAATTTTTGACTCTTTTCTTAAAAATCTGCCACTTTTCTCATTGTTTAATTGCAACTTTTTCCCCAGTAAATTACTATTTTTCTTCTCAAAGTTGTCATTTTCTTCTTATGTATTCTTTACTTTTTCTCGTAAAGTTACAACTTTTTTGTTTTGAATTTGTGAGATTTTTCCTGTAAATCTGAGGCCTTTTCTCTCATAAGTTGTACAAGTTTTATCATAAATTTTATATTTTTTCTTATAAATCTGCAGCTTTTTTCATGTAAGATTATGGCTTTTTCCACAACATTTCAGCTCTTTTTTTCATGACTTTTTTTCTTATAAATTTCAGGATTTTTCTTTTACTTGTGAATTTATTTTCTTTCTAAATTGGTAGATTTTTTCCTGAAAATTTTGTTTTAAAAATGTTTTTTTTTTGCTCATAAATTTGATCAGTTTTTCCTGATAAATTTCAAAGGATTTTCTTGTAAATTTGCAGCTTTTTTTCCATGCAATTTTGTTTCTTTATTTTCACAGTTGTTTCACTCATTTCTCATAAACTGGCTTCTCATAAATTTGATTATTTTAATTTTGGTGTTTTCTTGTCATAAATTTAACGCTTTTTTCTTTTGGACTTTTGACTTTTTTTCTTAGAAATCTATGGCTTTTTATTGTAAATTTACAATTTTTTTTCTTGTAAATTTGTGACTTTTTCTTTTGTAAATTTGACAAGTTTTTCTCATAAATTTAAGAGTTCCCTTTTAAATTTGCAGATATTTTCCATGCAAGTTTGTGACTTAAAAAAATTAACACTCACAAATAAACAACTTTTTTCTTATAAATTTAAGGATTTTTTTCTGTCAGAAATTTGTGAAGATTTCCTCATCAATCTGAAAATTTTTAAATTAAATTTGTTACTTTATTTTAAATTTATTATATTTTCTTGTAAAGTTAAATTTTGTTGTGAGTTTGCATTTTCTTTCTCATTAATATGTTATTTGTTTTACTTATAAAATTGAGACATTTTCCTTGCAATTTTTTTCACGTAATTTTGCAACGTACTGTAACTGTTATATATTTCAGACTTTTTTCTTGTAATTTTGTACATTTTTTCTTGTAAATTTGTGCCTTTTAAATTGTAAATTTACAGCCTTTCTTTGTTTTTTTTCCCTCATCATTTTTTCTTGCCATATTTTCATTGTTCCTGGTAAGTCTGTGATTATTTCTGTGTGTTGTGGTATTACAGTACAGGATTACAGTGCATTAGTGTTGTATTAATGTTGTTTATCCGTCATTGATCGGATTCCTGTATGGACTTGTACGCCTGATGTTGTGGGGACATCAGTCGTTACTGATAATGTAATGTACTATCCGAAATAAATTCATTCATTCATTCATTCATTCATTCATTCATTCAAAACATCAGTCGTTATTGAGTCACATTAGAGAGGGAGAGAGAGAGAGAGAGAGAGAGAGAGAGAGAGAGAGAGAGAGAGAGCATTATGGATGAAACTCCAAGTATTTATTGTTCTCTTATCTATAGACTGTACTGTGATGTACTGTCGCTTTCCTTACAAAGCCAAATGTTACTTTTGCTTGCAACACATTGTTTTTTCGCCATTACATCTATTTGTCTACTTTCACTTACGATTGTAATTATTTTAATAGCACTGTTACTTCATTTTTTTTCTATGTAGTTTCACGTTGTGATCATTTTTTTATAACCACAGCCCAGCCAGCACGCCCATGTGGGCCCTGCGAGAGGTTTAACCTGCGCTGTTTTATGGGTCCCACATGGGTTTGTCTGCCGCTTTCATGTTGGCCCCGTCTGTGCCCACATGGACTTTACCTGTGGCACAGGCAAGCAGGTAATCTGTTCACCCATTTTATACCCATCTGGACCCCAGTGGGCCGACTGTGGGGGAGCAGGTTTCAGTAACACTGGCGCCATAGAGGCGAAATTGCAAGAAAAAAGTCACAGATTTATGAGAAAAAAATGTGGAAATTTGTGACAAATAAGTCACAAAATTAGTTTTTAATTTTATAATCCTTTATTAGTCCCACAATGGGGAAATTCAGGGCATCCACCTGGATGGATGAGGCAGCCACGGTGCGGCGCCAATCCCTTCACCATTCACACACACATTCACGCCTAGGGCCACTTTAGAGTCTCCAGTTAACCTAACCTGCATGTCTTTGGTCTGTGGGAGGAAACCTGAGAACTCCCGGAGTAAACCCACGCAGATACGGGGAGAACATGCAGACTCCACACAGAAGGGTCACCCATGGTCAGGGGGTGGGATCGATCCTGTGACCTTCATACTGTGCTGCCACAGTGGTAACCACTGCGCCACCGAGCTGCAACTTTACTAGAAAAAGTTGCAAATTTATGATGAAAGAAGTAATTAATTTATGAGAAAAAAGAGCAAATTCATGAGGATGTTGCATGTTTACAAAAAATGAAAATTTATGAGAAAATGTTGCAAATTTGTGGGAAAAAAAATGCAAATTCATGAGAAAAAAGATGCTAATTTGTGAGAAAAAGTTGTAAATTTACAAGAAACAGTTGCTTATTTATGAGGAAAAGTCACAAATTTATGATAAAAAAAGTTAGAAATTTACAAAAAAGCTGCTAATTTATGAGAAAAAAGTTTCAGATTTGAAAAAAAAATTACAAATTTATGAGAAAAAATGTGCAAATTTGCAAGAAAAAGGTTGCTAATTTATGAAAAAAGTTGCTAATTTATGAGAAGAAGTTGCAAATTATGAAAAAAGTTGCAAGTTTTCAAGAAGCTGCTAATCTATGCGGAAAAAAAAGGTTCAAATGTATGAAGAAAAACATTGCAGATTTATAAGAAAAAAAAACTGCAAATTTACAGGAAATGTTCCAAATTTGCTTGTTTTTTGCATTTAGCATTGGTGCTTCAAAGTCTCATGTGACATGATATTAAAGGTTTATGATGATATTGTGTGTGTGTGGGGGGGGGGGGGAATTCTCTGTTCTTTCCAGCTTGTCTGGGACCTGATGTTGGCAGGTAATTATCAAAACAAAGTTCCCTGAGGATCATTTCTGAGTACAAATTAAAGAGGTCCAGCAACATAACCCATCCTTGAGGAAAAAGTTGTAAATGTATTGGTAAAAAGTTGCAAATTATTGGGAAAAAAAGTTACAACTTTATGAGAAATAAGATGAAATTTTACAGAAAATTTACGACAAAAAATTTACAAGACAAAATTAACAAATGTATGAGAAAAAGAAGTTGAAAATTATGAAAACAAAGCTATAAACTTAAGGAAAAAGTTGCAATTTTATGAGAAAAGCTGCAATTTATGCAGTGGTATCTGGAATGGGTAAATGTTTAACAGCTAGAGTAGACAACATACTAGCTGTGTAATATGGCGGTTCTCTCCCATAAGACTTTGAGGTGTGTGAAATGCTGTAATTAGACCTCCTAGAAAAGTTGGCTGGGCCAGCAGTGTAAACAAGAGTCTGAGAATCAACATAAAGGCAATCAGAGGGAGTCAGGTCAAGGTGGTGGCTGACAGCACTGAGTCATTGCTTAAGATTTCAGCTGTTAATTAGGTGTTTGGTGTGAAAGGTCACAAATTAACAAGGATAAAGCCACAAACTTTATGAGAAAAGTTGCAAAGTTACAAGAAAAGGAAGTCACAAATGCAACTGAAATGAGTTCATCGGAGCAACATTTAATAACATCAGTAATCTTTCTCAGACAGAGCAGCAATTATTCAGTCCATCAGCTGAAAATTCATTTAAAAAGTTGCAGATTAACAGGAATGGGTTCTATAGCTTATATATTTATATATTATCTCAAATTTACAGTAAAAATCTGTCCTTTCAATAACATTGACACACCAGTTTATCCTCCTAACTCAACTTTTTTTTTATCATTTTAAGGCTTAAATATGTTTAATGTCTCTGTGCAGATTAATTTTGTAGGCTTTTTGACGGTATCGTTAAGTCCTAAAACCCAGAAACTCTGACAGAGTGGACTGTTTACAGGCTGAGGGCTGTGAGAGGAGATTATTCCATCATAAATAAGTGGACGTCATTAAAAACTCATCAGTATGTGTGCATTATCAGTCAGACAGATGTGACCATTGTGCTGCATTAATGAGGGTTTAAGCAGTAATTACAGCACAATCAGCCTCTTTCTCTGTTTTTACATCAGTCATTAGACTGAATAACTGCTGCTGTGTCTGAGGAGGATTACCAACGTTATTAAATGTTGCTCCACTGAACTCACTTTGGTTGTATTTGTGACTTCCTTTTCTTGTAAATTTGCAACTAGTGTCGTAAAATTTGTGTCTTTTTCCTCATTAATTTGTGACCTTTTTACACCTAACACCTAATTAACAGCTGAAATCTTCAGCAGTGTCTCAGTGCTGTCAGCCACCGCAGCGACCTGACTCCCTCCGATTGTCATGTTGATTTTCAGTCCGAATCTCATTCCCCACCCTTGCAGACTCATTGTCTTTAGGCGTGTTCACGTTGAGTGACTGAGGGTTTAGGGCTGTGCCAATCTGAAATCAGGAAATGGCTGCTCACTTGCTGACTTTATGAGCCCTTGAATGAGCCCTTTCTCTAAGTCAGCATGCTATGCTGCTTTAAGGTAAGGGAATTACCCACAGTTCAGAGCACCATGTCGGGGTTTCTCAAGGGAAAGCTCCTGATTGGTCACCTGTTCATCACTGACCACCCCTTCACCCCTGTCCCCCCCCGTCAAAAAAAAAAATACTACCCTGACAAGAATTTAAGATCTTTTCCAAAATAAAAATATATGATACAGACTTCCGAGTTTATTCTGCATTACACACCATTTAAGCAATTGACTTACATTTTAGTTAATTATGCAGTTTGAAAAAGATGATTTGCAGTCGTAATCAATTAAATCATCTTAACCGTTTGAGTGTGATTGTCGCCAAACTATGACATAACCCCTAGTGGTCAACAGTGGTAAAGATTTTTTCAAGAAACTAGTCAGATCAGATGTCAGAACTTTCCAAGGCTATAACTTTAAAGTGGTAAGAGATAATGGCTTACTGTCTATTAGAAAGACGTAGAATATGATCCAAAGTTTCAGATAGGAGTGAATTTACGCATATAATTTGTACACAAACAAAGAAAGACATTCGTCACTTACCTCTGGCAAAGCAGCGTCCTTTAGCTGCATTCTAGTGGTTATTTTGTCCTCTCCTGGTCATTTTAGCTCTCTGTCCTACATCCAAAAACTGTTATTGATTATTCCACCACCATTCCACTTTTATTCCGCGGCAATTTATCTTATATTGACGACATACAACCGGCGATTGTCCTCCAGTCACATGGTGCTCCGGGTACCGGTAGGTGAATTCAACGAGCCTCATGCTCCCTGTGTTATAAGAATATGTAAACATCTACCTTCATAAGCTAAATAATCTCTTTTTACAATCATAGTTGGCAAATTCGGGACCAAATCCTCCGAATTTCCTTGTCCGTGGGCGATCGCGAATGTCCACAATGACGGTCCGCGTCCATCTTGTGCTGTAATCTCCAAGACGACGAAAAAGAAGGAGAATTTCTTCTTCTCTTGTGTATTACGTGTCATCCATGAGTCCTCCAACGTGTGCCTGCCACCTTGTGAACTGGCATGATCAGTACAAATCCTCAGTAAAGGTGAACAGTGTTGAGGAACGTAAAATCAGTTGACAGGCGCAGCGCCGCTCTCTGCCACTAGGGGCATGCGGACTCTCACACTCAAAGGGTTAAGAGGCTGCAGCACATTTAATTCAGTTCATTCCTGAAGAAAGTAGTGAGTCTGAAATAAAGCCTGAGACCCACAATAGTTGGTCACATGTTTTCATGTCACAGAAATTAAAAGTTTGGTTAAAATAAACAGATTAAAAAGATTTTTTTTTAAATTAAAATGGTAACACTGAAAATTAAATAAGACATAATTTGATCCCCTTTATTTCAATAAGACAATATTACAATTATAAATGTAGATGGGCAAGAATGAATGAGAATGCAAGAATTTAAAACAGAATTGGGATTTTATTTTAACAAGTTACACAAAAACCTCTGAAGACCCTGAAACACACACAGCCTTGAACTTTTCTTTTATCCTTTGTCAATAAACCGTTTGTTTCTGATTTTAGTTTTGTCTGGAATCCGTTTTTATTTCATCCTGTGATTTTATTTCTGTGATCTATTTACACTATTTTTGTTTCCTAATCCTTTTAATAAAGTAAATTAAATAAAGAAACTTTTAGTGTTGCCAAGGTAACAAGGTGTGTCCCATATCTACCATTTTAAGCCACTTTATCCCCTCACAGACTTGCGCACTCGAGCACTACTGATGGCGGCAGCCTGTCTACAAGGGCTCAGGGCTCGAGGCCTCAGGGGGGAGATTGAGATTATGTCTCAGACTCTTGTTTGCACTGCTGACACCGCCCACTTTTCTAGGCAGTCCAATAAGCAACTTTCGCATCTCAGCTCGCGCAAACCATCATGGGAATGTGGCTACCAAACATGCTCTATCGATACATTTAATTTATGGAAAGTTCCTGATCTACAAGCATATTGTATGTGTAGGGGTCTTCCCGGTTGTACCCACAAATGCAAGGATGAACTAGTCGCGTGTATTCGCGGCCACATTGCAGAAATTGGCCAAAATGGCCCCCCTGTATGTACGCTGACATAGCAGATATTTTGTTGTCAAAGGGCTAAGCAGCCTTACTTGCGAAACTCCGAAACGACTACAAAGAAGGTTTGACAGCTCAACTTGGGTTTTGTCATTTTGAGTAAATTTCACTACAAGGCATAGCCTGCTTACTTAGATCTATAGGTCGATACTACTATAGTTTAAGTACCACATGTTTTCAATGATTTGCAATTTTATTTTATACCAGCCTACTTATCAATGGCCTTAATTACATGTGTGTGTAGATCAAGTTTCATTATATAAAGAACTATATCCTAGATCCAGGCCTGCCTGTCTGTACCTACTACTTCAGGGTTTAGACTCGTGTCAGTTAGGCTAGAACTTGAACAATACACAACACTATTTAATTATGTTATAATATAGACTTACTGCTTTAATCCAACAATTACGTCCATCCGGATCCTTCAGCTCTGTGGGGAATGTATATAACGTGAATGGCGGTGGACATGTACACACGCTGGTCCTGAAGTTACACGCATGTATGCTGCAAGTTTGCTTTTTCCACCGCTCTAGATGATATATGCCGTTTCCACACTTCACTACGGCACAGTGTGCACCTGGCATAACGGAGATTTAAAGCTTAAAGCAGACTTTAAGCAGCAATTGTTCAGGTGTGACTGTACTGTCTGTATACAAAAGCAAGGCGGCTACCGGAATGTTTGGTAGTCGTGAACTTTGAACTTCACATAGTCCGCACATGTGCACTCATAATGCGAAAGTCGCTTATTGCAGCATTTCACACCACCTCACAGGCTTATGGGAGAGAGATGCCATATGACACAGCTAGTGTGTTGTTTACTCAAGCTATTAAACACTTACCCATTCCAGATACCCCTCCAAAAAGCTGCAGCTTTTTCTAATAAATTTGCAAATTTATTCTTGTAAATTTTCACCTAAATTTGCACCTTTTTTCATAAATTTATAACTTTTTTCTCATAATTTGAAATTTTTCTCAAAATTTTGCAACTTTATCTCTCATAAATTTGTAACTTTTTCCTGTAAATTTTCATTTCTTTCCTTATAAATTTGCAACTTTTTTCATGGTACTTTCAAAATAAAAGCATGACTCTGAAACTAAGGTAATGTGGCACTTTCAAAATAAAAGCTTGAATCTGACGCTAAGGTAATGTGGCACTTTCAAAATAAAAGTCTGTTTCTACAGCCAAGATCGTGTTTTTCTCCAAATAAAAGCCTGTCTGTCTGTGGCGTTATCATTGATTGTTGCGATCAATGTGATATTTTAATTGTCTGTCTTTATATTGTAATTGTTTCCTGTCGTAGTTGTTTCTGTATCAGAGCGGACGGGCTGGTGAAGGAAAGCTGTTGATCTCAGCTGTAGATCAGGGAGATTTTGCGTCCGCTGGTGTTGATCCGCCGTGCTTTCAGCCTCTGAATGAGCGTCTGCATGTGAATCCATCGGGATTATAGGAGGCCTCAGATTTACCTCCACGTGGCATTAACCCAGGCGGGGATGATGGAGGATGATGGCGGGCAGATGAAGGATTTAGCTTTTTAGATTTTCGTGTTTTTACACAGATGAGGTTTTTTTTACCTGTTGGTGGGCTGGAACACGTCCAGGCCATCTCTGCCTTCACAGTAATCCACCAATCTGTCTCCGTTTTCCTCTCGGAGAACCACACCAAAGATCAGATTTTACGCTTCACTTTCTGTCACGTAATCTGGTGTTAAACCATGAGTGGTTTTATTTTATCAGTTTTTATGAATTCGTCTTAGTTTGGGAGGTTTCCTCAATAAATTTGTGACCTTTGTGAACTTTTACTAATAAATTTGCAGATTTTTTCCTCTTATGTAATTTTAATTTTTTAAATTAATTTAGTATATTTTTCTTATAAATTTGTGATCCTGTGATCTTAATTTATAAAATTTTAATTTTGTAAATTTGGACCTTTTGCCATAATTTATCAACGCGTTACTCATAAATTTGTCTTCTCTTTCAATTAGATTTTTCTTGTATTTTTTTGTACTCTTTCTTGTAAATTTATAACATCATCCTCACAATTGTTTATTAACTTCTTATAAATTTTGAACTTTTATCGAGTGCTGGGCAACAATTAAAAATCTTAATTGTGAAAATTCTCCAAAATCTTGTGTTATTCTGATTAATCTCAATTAATCACACGAGATTTTATAAATTTGCAACTTTTTTCTAATAATTTTTTTTGCCATTTTTAATTAAATATTTTCTTGTTAATTTGTGACTTTCTGTATTCTAAGTTTGTAACATAAAGATTTTCATTTTATTATCATAATGTTTACATTTTTCTGTTGCTTTTTGACTGTATTTCTTGTAAATTTCCAAAATTTCCCTTCTAAATTCACATCTTTTTCCTGAAGTTTGAAACTTTTTTAAATAAATTAGTTTTTCTCTAATAAATTTACATGTTTTATCGTGCAAATTTGCAACGCTTATAAATTTTACTCTTTTTCACCTTTTAAACTTTTTTACTTTAATCTGTGAATTTTCTCTCTATATCCATTTTTTATGTCTGAAACCTTTTTCCTCATAAATGTGCAAAATTTTATTTGTGACTTTACATCGTTTTCCTCATCAGTTTTTGTAGTTTGCAACTTTTTGCCTTTTTTTCATAAATTTGTGATTTATTGTCCAGGGAATTTGCTTCCCTTTTCTTACAAATTTGCAACCTCCTTTGTCATAATTTTTAGTCTTTTTCACATCAACTGTTGAAATTTTTGTTTTTTTTTTCAAAATACTGTAAAATGGGAAATTTTTTCCTCCAAAATGTGGAAAATTTCCCTCATAAGTTTGTCATTTTAATAGCAATTTGAAACTTTTGTTCTAAATTTGCACCTTTTGTGATTTTTTTTTCCTGTAGTAATTTTTTTTTCTCATAAATTTTCAACCCTTTTCTTGCAATTTTTGTTTTTTCCCCAGCATTTTAAAAACTTGTTTTTCCAATTTTCACATGTATTTTTGACTTTTTTCCTCACAAACCTGTAACTGTTTTGCCACAAACTGTAGTCTGATTTTCTCACAGACGTGTGATTTGTTGTCCCTGAGTGCAGAGGAGACCCTGTTCTAACCCCCTCCTTCTCCTCCTCCTCCTCCTCCTTCTCCAGGAGACGTGGTGGATGTCTACCAGAGGGAGTTCCTGGCTCTGAGGGAGCGCCTCCATTCAGCTGAGCAGGAGAACCTGCGGCGCTCCAAAGAGCTTAACCTGGTCCTGGAGGAGATCAAGAAGGCCATCGCTGAGAAGCAGGCGCTCCGGGACATCAACCGGACCTGGAGCAGCCTGTCAGGTCAGAGCAGAGATGGCGGCCGTGATGGCGGTCCGTAGCCTGTGACTCTGGGGCTACATGTGGCTCCTCTGAACCAAACCAGTGACTTTAAAAGAGAACATTTACAGGTTCTGGGGGGTATATTTTAGAGGAAAATTGCAAAAAGTCCCCCAAAACTTAAGGTGAAACATCTGAGTTATAAGAATAAACTGCTCTGTTAAGATTGGTCATAGTTGCTTTTTAGTTCTAACCCAGCCAGCACGCCCATGTGGGCCCCACCAAAGGTTAAACCTGGGCTGTCTTATGGGTCCCATGTGGGTTTGTCTGCGGGTTCCATGTTGGCCCCATCTGTGTTTGCCCACATGGACTTTACCTGTGGTACAGGTAAGCAGGTTCTCATAATTTTACCTGTGACACCACAGGTAAAATTATGAGAAAAAAGTCACAACATTTATGATATACTGTAAAAATATGGAGATTTATAGGAAAAATGTGACAAATTTACAAAAAGAATAGTAGCAAATTTACAAGGAAAAAAAGTCAAAAATTTATGAGGAAAAAAGTGTGAAAATTTATAGGAAAAACAGTGACAAAATTATAAAAAAAAAATAGGAGCAAATTTATGAGGAAACAGAAAAAGTTGCAAATGAACAAAAAGTAGCAAATACAGTTAGGCCCAAAAATATTTGGACAGTGACACAAGTTTTGTTATTTTAGCTGTTCACGAAAACATATTCAGGATACAATTATATAATCAATATGGGCTTAAAGTGCAGACTCTCAGCTGTAATTTGAGAGTATTCACATCCAAATTGGAGCAAGGGTTTAGGAATTACAGCTCTTTAATATGTAGCCGCCTCTTTTTCAAGGGACCAAAAGTAATTGCACAATTGACTCAGAAGGCTGCAAAAAAAAAATAACAAGGCTGCATGGGCTCTTCCCTCGTTAACCTGTCATCAATTAAGCAGTTAAAAGGTCTGGAGTTGATTCCAGGTGTGGCGTTTGCATTTGGAAGCTGTTGCTGTGAACACACAACATGCGGTCAAAGGAGCTCTCAATGGAGGTGAAACAGACCATCCTGAGGCTGAAAAAAAAGAAGAAATCCATCAGAGAGATAGCAGAAATGTTAGGAGTGGCCAGATCAACAGTTTGGTATATTCTGAGAAAAAAAGAGTGCACTGGTGAGCTTGGGAACTCAAAAAGGCCTGAACGTCCACGGAAGACAACAGTGGTGGATGATCGCAGAATCCTTTCCATGGTGAAGAACAACACCTTCACAACATCCACTCAAGTGAAGAACACTCTCCAGGAAGTAGGTGTATCAGTATCTAAGTCTACCATAAAGAGAAGACTTCATGAGAGTAAATACAAAGGATTCACCACAAGGTGCAAACCATCAATCAGCCTAAAAATAGAAAGGCCAGAATTGACTTTGCCAAAAAACACCTGAAGAAGCCAGCCCAGTTCTGGAACAGCATTCTTTGGACAGATGAGACTAAGATCAACCTGTACCAGAATGATGGGAAGAAGAAAGTTTGGAGAAAAATTGGAACAGCTCATGATCCAAAGCACTACATCTTCTGTAAAACATGTTGGAGGCAGTGTGATGGCATGGGCATGCATGGCTTCCAATGGCACTGGGTCACTTGTGTTTATTGATGATGTGACAAAAGACAGAAGCAGCCGGATGAATTCTGAAGTGTATAGGGATATACTTTCTGCTCAGATTCAGCCAAATGCAGCAAAGTTGATTGGACGGCGCTTCACCAATGATCCAAAACATACTGCAGAAGCAACCCAGGAGTTTTTTAAAGCAACGAAGTGGAATATTCTGCAATGGCCGAGTCAATCACCAGATCTCAACCCAATCGAGCATGCATTTCACTTGCTCAAGACAAAACATAAGGCAGAAAGACCCACAAACAAGCAACAACTGAAGACAGCTGCAGTAAAGGCCTGGCAAAGCATTACAAAGGAGGAAACCCAGCGTTTGGTGATGTCCATGGGTTCCAGACTTCAGGCAGTCATTGCCTGCAAAGGATTCTCAACAAAATATTGAAAAGTGTGGCTCATGTATTCATGCCTACATATGTATAAGCACAAGGGGATGTTTAAGATTGCATATGTGGACTGACCTCACGTCTTAGAGGAGGACAATAGGTTTGGACCGCCTGTGGAGAACAGCAGGGAGACGGAGACACGGCGGTAAGGACCTGAAAGGACTTCCTGACCCCCTGGGGCCAGGTGGAGGACTGAAGGAGGACGGAAGGACATTGAGGGGGAGTTATGGTCAATAAGGTGATTCGACAAGGATGTGTGATTTGGCTTTTGATGTTGTATGTATAAATAAGGAGGTCCTGACTGAGTTCAGGCTCTTCTGTTTCTGAGAGATATGTTGGGGATGTGACTACAACATTAAAATCAGAATTATGAAACAATTCAGCTTCTTCATTTCACGCTCCCCACATTGGTGACCAGTTACGTGAGAATGGATGAAAGGAGGTCCCCCGATGCAGACTCGTCGGAGGCGGCCCAAGCGAGCGCCGTTGTCCTCAAACTACCAGAATTCTGGCAGAACGACCCGGACTCGTGGTTCCTCCAGGCCGAGGCGCAGGAATAACGACAGATGACACTAAGTTCTACCACGTCATCACCAAGCTCGACGCCCGCACAGCGCGATGCGTGCGGAGTGTGGTACAGCAGCCACCCGCTGACGACAAATACGGCGAGTTAAAGGCTACCCTCATTGAGTGTTTCGCGCCCTCAGCCGAAGAGAGAGCTAAGAGGCTACTGGCTATGTACGGCCAAGGAGGGCGCAGACCGATCACCCTGATGGAAGACATGCTTCAGTTGAGGGAATCAGACAACGACAGCTTCCTCTTCAAGCACATCTTCCTCAGCAACCTCCCGACGCACATGAGAGGCACCCTATCCAGCATGCGTTGTGAGACCCAGCGGGATTTCCGTGGGCTGGCCCGGGAAGCGCAGCGGCTCCTCAACTCCTGCGGCGAGCAGACGGCCACAGCAGCAGCGGCAGACCTCGGTGCGGCGGCCCGGGGCAACGAAGAGCCGGAGACAGCGGAGCCGAACCCACCCACCATGGCAGCAGCTCGGCCACGACGCAGCGGAGGAGATGGCCTCTGTTATTATCACCGGCGTTTCGCAGAGAAGGCACACAGGTGTGTGCCACCGTGCAGTTACAAGAGCTCGGGAAACTCCAAAGCCGGGATCCGTTAGCAGCTTCGGCTCTCGGTGAGACCAATAAACTGCTCTACATCACTGACGAGAGCTCCGGGCGGCATTTCCTCATAGACACTGGAGCTCAGGTGAGCTTCATCACCCCGACCTACGCTGACCGGGTGGCTGGCCCCCGCGGTGATGGGGCAACGGCGGCAAACGGCTCGAGCATCAACACCTATGGAGAAAGGACTTTGTCTCTGTCCTTACATGGCCGCACTTATGAGTGGACTTTTATCATAGCGGCGGTGAGTTTCAACATGTTAGGTGCTGATTTCTTGTGACGATTAGTAAATGCACTGTCTTTCTATTCTATTTCTTGTGCAGCTCGAGTGTCCCCACCACCCGTGCAGGCCAACATTACCACAGCAGGCGGTAAGTTTGACACACTCCTCACCCACTTTCCAGCACTCACAGTTCCCAAATTTTTGGCAACAGTGGTGAAACACGGGGTGGAGCATTTTATCACCACAACTGGCCCCCCCGTTTTCGCGAAAGCTCAGCGCTTAGACGGTGCCAAGCTCGCCATAGCACGCGATGAGTTCGCCAGCCTGGAAAAGCTGGGCATTATTCGTCGTTCGAAAAGCCCATGGGCTTCGCCACTGCATATGGTCCCTAAAGCTGACGGCTCCTGGAGACCTTGCGGTGATTATCGCAGACTAAACAACGCTACAGCGCATGACCGCTACCCAATCCCACACATTCAGGATTTTTCGGTGCATTTAGCGGGGGCGCGCATATTTTCTAAAATAGACCTGGTTCGCGGCTACCATCAAGTTCCAGTCCGACCGGAGGATGTCCCTAAAACAGCCGTAATAACCCCTTTTGGGCTTTTTGAGTTTTTGCGCATGCCGTTTGGTCTTAAAGGCGCAGCACAAACATTCCAGCGTATGATGGACGCTGTGTTACGCGATCTCCCCTTCGTGTTCGTCTACCTCGACGACATTTTAGTCGCCGGTACGTCCGAGGAGGAACACGAAAAACACCTCACTACAGTTTTTCGGAGGTTGGGAGAACACGGGTTAATAATTAATCCAGCCAAGTGCCAGTTCGGCGTGGCGCAGATCGATTTTTTGGGACACCGCGTCTCCACAGAAGGGGCAGTCCCATTGCCTGATAAGGTGCGCGCAGTGGCAAATTTCCCCCGACCACAAACGGTCAAATCATTGCAGGAGTTTTTGGGAATGGTAAATTTTTATAACCGTTTCCTGCCCCACGCAGCTCAGCTCATGCAACCATTGTATGCCGCGCTCAGAAAACAAAAACCCTCCAACGCGGTTGTGTGGTCCCCGGAGCGGGAGCACGCATTCGCGGAAGTAAAAAGAGCCCTGGCTGACGCCACGCTTTTAGCCCACCCCGAACCATCGGCCCGCATAGCGCTCACCACGGACGCATCAGATTCGGCCATAGGGGCGATCGTGGAACAACACGTGGACGGAGTTTGGCGGCCGTTAGCATTTTTCAGCAAATCCTTGAACGAAACCGAGCGCAAATAGAGCACGGTTGACAGGGAGCTGTTAGCGCTATATTTGGCCATTCACCATTTCCAGTTCTGGCTGGAAGGTCGGCGTTTCACGGCTTTTGTCGACCGTAAACCACTCACTTTCGCGATGTCTAAAATTTCAGAACCTTGGTCGGGCCGGCAGCAGAGGCATCTGGCCGCAATTTCGGAATTTACTACGGACATTCAGCATGTAGCGAGTAAACTCAACGTAGTGGCAGACTGCCTCTCCTGCGCCGTGACATCACCAGGGCACGCGGAGGCAGATTATACTACCGCAGCCGCAGGGCACAAGAGCAACACCGAAGCGTACGCGGCCCCAGTTCACATAGGGATAGATTACGCGGCCATGGCAGCGGAACAGGGTAGTGATGCGGATGTACACGCACTCCAGTCTGGACCAACAGGGTTAAGGCTGGAGAGCAGGTGTTTGCAAACCGGTATGCCCCCCTCAATCTGCGACATGTCAACTGGGCGACCTCGCCCGGTAGTCCCGGCCGTGTGGCGCTGCCGCGTTTTTGACTCGGTTCACTCCCTGGCACACCCGGGAGTGCGCGCTTCGGTGAAGATGGTTGCGGAAAAGTTTGTTTGGCCGAGCCTGCGCAAGCACGTGAAAGAGTGGGCACGAACCTGCATGTCTTGCCAGCGGGCCAAAATTCACAAGCACACGAAAGCCCCTTTAGAGCCGTTCCGAATCCCGGCCAAGAGATTTGATCATGTGCATGTCGACCTCGTGGGCCCTCTACCGTCGTCGCAGGGGTTCACACATCTTTTGACAATGGTAGATCGAACCACGCGTTGGCCAGAAGTGGTCCCACTAATATCAACCACGGCTGCAGAGGTGGCACGCGTTTTTTTAACGGCCTGGGTAGCGCGTTTCGGGGTTCCGTCGGACATTACGTCCGACAGAGGACCTCAGTTTGTCTCCGAGCTTTGGTCAGCGATGGCCAGCAGCTTAGGGGCGACAATCCATCGCACTACCACGTATCACCCCCAGGCTAACGGTTTATGCGAGCGTTTTCACAGGTCTTTGAAGGCAGCCCTCAGAGCGTCGCTTACGGATGCAGATTGGGTAAACAAACTACTGTGGGTTTTATTGGGGTTGCGTTCTGCGCCCAAGGAGGATCTGAATGCCTCCCCAGCAGAGTTAGTTTTTGCACAACCTCTCAGGTTTCCCGGTGAGTTCTTACCAGAGCATCCAGAGCCAGAGCGCCTCCCAGCTCTGACACCACTAAGCGGCACGGAAGCGGACATGCTCCCGGGCCCCGTTCATCACACTTTTCCGCGGGTGTTTGTTCCTCAGGCTTTAAAAAATGCCGAGTTTGTTTTTGTTAGGCACAAGGCTTTAAGACCGACCCTCCGGCCGCCATATGATTGTCCATTTAGGGTGCTGGAAACTGGTGATAAGCATTTTATGCTAGATTTAGGAGACAGGAAAGAGACAGTCAGTATTGACAGACTAAAGCCTGCTTTTGTGATGAACGACGAGTCTGTACGGGTGGCGAGGGCACCTCGACGTGGCAGACTTCCCAGGGAACACGTCCCGGACGCCCCGCAGGGATCAAATAACCACTCTCTTCCTCAGGCTGCAGATTCTTTGCAGGACAGCACCGCTGGGACGGCGAGGCCTGCGTACAGCAGATTCGGAAGACGGTTGAAACCCAGACGACGTACAGACTGATGTTTGATGTGATCATGTGGCATAGGCTATGCTGTTGGTGTTATCACTGAATTTTTTTTTTAATACGAGCACGTTGTGTAGACTATGCTGTTGGTGTTATCACTGAATTTTTTTTTTAATGCGAGCACGTTGTGTAGACTATGCTGTTGGCGTTATCACTGAATTGTTAATGTGATCATGCTGTATAGACCATGCTGTTGATGTGGTCGCTGAATTTTTTTAATGTGATCAAGTTGTATAGTTATGCCATTGATGTCATCATATTTTGTGAACCCGAATATATTGTCCATTCTTCGACGTTTGGGGAGGGGGGGGGGGGCTGTGGCTCATGTATTCATGCCTACATATGTATAAGCACAAGGGGATGTTTAAGATTGCATATGTGGACTGACCTCACGTCTTAGAGGAGGACAATAGGTCTGGACCGCCTGTGGAGGACAGCAGGGAGACGGAGACACGGCGGTAAGGACCTGAAAGGACTTCCTGACCCCCTGGGGCCAGGTGGAGGACTGAAGGAGGACGGAAGGACATTGAGGGGGAGTTATAGTCAATAAGGTGATTCGACAAGTATGTGTGATTTGGCTTTTGATGTTGTATGTATAAATAAGGGGGTCCTGACTGAGTTCAGCCTCTTCTGTTTCTGAGAGATATGTTGGGGATGTGACTACAACATTAAAATCAGAATTATGAAACAATTCAGCTTCTTCATTTCACGCTCCCCACAAAAGTAACATTTTACTTAGGGTTATGTTTATTTGTCCAATTACTTTTGAGCCCCTGAAATGAGGAGTGTTTGTATAAAAATAGCTACAATTCCTACATGTTTAATCATATATTTTTGTTCAACCCCTTGAATTAAACCTTAAAGTCTGCACTTCAATTCCGTTGTAGTTGTTTCATTTCAAATCCAATGTGGTGGCATGCAGAGCCCAAATCATGAAGATTGTGTCACTGTCCAAGTATTTCGGGGCCTAACTGTATATGAATAAATAACTTGAAACTTTATGTGAAAAAGTTATGAATTTATGAGAAAAAATTGAAAATTTATAAGAAAAACTGGCAGATTTACAAAAAAGTAGCAAATTTATGAGTAAAAGTCACAGATTCACTAGAAAACAGTTACAAATTTATGAGAAAAAAGTGAAAATTTAGGAGAAAAAAGTTGCAAATTGACAAGAAAAAATTGTAAAATTACTTGAAAAGAGTTACAAACTTAGAAGAAAAATTAATAAATTTACAAGGAAAAAATCAAAAATCTTATCTTTTTGTTATAGCACGTCTCACTACCATCTTGTAAATCTTCCCTTTCACTCTAGCTGCTATCCTTCTGACACAGACCACTCCTGACACTCGTCTCCACCCACTCCACCCTGCCTACACTCTCTTCTTCATCTCTCTTGTGCATTTTCCATTGCTTTGGGTGGTTGACCCCAGGTATTTAAACTCATCTACTTTCACTACCGCTACTCCTTGCATCTTCACCATTGTACCTGCCTCCCTCTCATTCACACTCATGTATTCTGTCTTGCTTCTACTGACTTTCATTCCTCTTCTCTCCAGAGCATACCGCCACCTCTCCAGGTTCTCTTCCACCTGCTCCCTACTTTCACTACAGATCACAAAGTTGTCTGTAAACATCATGGCCCACGGAGACTCATGCCTGACCTCGTCTGTCAGCCCGTCCATCACCATGGCAAATAAAAAGGGACTCAGAGCTGGTCTCTAATGTAACCTCACCCCCACCTTGAACCCATCTGTCACTCCTACAGCACACCTCACCACCGTCTCACTGTCCTCATAAATGTCCTGCACCACTCTCACATACTTCTCTGCCACTCCTGACTTTCTCATACAGTACCACACTTCCTCTCTCATCCTCTTCAAATCAGCCCTCACTTCCACCTTGCTAATCCTTGGGACTTCATTGTTCACCATCTTTCCTTCATCCATCCTCCTCTCTCTCTCATTCTTTATTCATCAGCAATTCAAAGCACTTCTTCCACCTTCTCAACACACTCTTGTCATTTGTTAGTACACTACCATTTCTGTCCTTAATCAACCTAACTTGCTGTGCATCCTTTCCAGCTCGATCTCTCTGTCTAGCCAATCGATACAACTCTTTTTCTCCTTCCTTAGTGTTCAGCCTCTCATGCAACTCACTATATGCCTTTTCCTTTGTCTTTGGCACCTCTCTCTTTGCAATGCGCCTAGATTCCAAATACTCCTGTCTACTTTCTTCATCTTCCTGACTATCCCACTTTTTCTTTGCTAACCTCTTCCTCTGGATACTTTCCTGAACCTCTTCATTCCACCACCAAGTCTCCTTGTCTTCCTTCCTTTGTCCACTGGATACACCACATACTTTTCTACCCGTTTCCCTCAGTACTTTTGCTGCACTTTCCCAGTCATCTGGTAATTCTTCCCTACCACCCAGAGCCTTTATCATCTCCTTGCTGAATTCTGTGCGACCTTCTTCCTTCTGTAACTTCCCCCACTTAATCTTTGGCTCTGCCTTCACTGTCTTCCTCTTCTTGCTTTCCAAAGTCATCCTACAGACTACCATCCAGTGCTGTCTAGCTACATCCTCCCCTGCCACCACCTTGCAATCTCCTCTTTCAGATTTCTCCTTCTGCATAAGATGTAGTCCACCTGTGTGCACCTTCCTCCACTCTTGTAAGTCACCCTATGTTCCTCTCTCTTCTTAAAGTATGTGTTCATCAGAGCCATTTCCATCCTTTTAGTGAAATCCACAACCATCTGTCCTTCCACAGTTCTCTTCTTAAGACCATACCTACCCAGAACCTCCTCATCACCTCTGTTCCCTTCACCTACATGTCCAGTCAACATCACACCTTTGACTTCTAGCGTCAAACTCATGATTCTGTCTGACTCCATCTTTACTTCCTGAACACTCTTCACATACTCTTCCTTCAAGATTACTCCTACTCCATTTCTCTTCCTAGCTACAGTATGGTAGAACAGTTTAAATCCACCTCCAATGCGCCTAGCCTTGCATCCCTTCCATCTGGTTTCTTGAACACACAGTATATCTACCTTTCTTCTGTCCATCATATCAGCCAATTCTGCCTTTACCAGTCATGGTCCCTACATTTAAAGTCCCTACTTTCACCTCCTCACTTCTGCCTTTCCTTTTCTCTCTCTCCCTCCTAACGTGCCTTCCCCCTCTCCTCCTCTTCAATCTTCGACCAACATTAGCCCAATTTCCACAGGCACCCTGTTGGTTAACAGCACCGGTGGCGGTCGTTGTTAAAACGGGCCTCGACTGATCCAGTATGAAAGTCTCATTCAACATGATCCGGATGTTTGATTTGGCAAAGGTTTTACATCGGACGCCCTTCCTGGCACAACCCTCCCCATTTAGCCAAGCTTGGGACCAGCACTAGGAGTACAGTTGGTGTAAATTTACACATTTTTTTCCCTTCAAATCTTGTAATTTTTTCTGTTGAATTAATATTTTTTTCTTGTTTTGTAGCAACATTTTCTGATACAAGTGATAGTTTTTGTTTTGCAAATTTTGGCTGTTTTTCAATCAAACTTTATTTGTATAGCACTTTTAAAACATTAGATTCTGTGCAAAGTGCTTTACATAGATAAAAACAATAGACACATTTAATTACATATTTTACTTGATACATCCCCACCCCTTCCAACCCTCCCATAAACATACCCACAAACACAACACACACAGGCACATACATCACCCCCTACTTCTCTTACACACATATAAAATAAAGGAGACATTGCTTGGCACCGAGGCACCACGTGAAGGAGCAACCATCCTGTGGAGCCCCCCACGCCGGGACACCACACAGCCAGTCACCACAGAAGGCGCCACAAGGGCTGCCCCAACCAGGACAGGCCGGGGCCCGCACCACAGCTGTAGGCAGTGGTATAAAGCCCACCCCCACCCAAGCTAGAGCGACCCACGAGAACAACACCCCTGCAGATGGGCCAGGCAGCATCCGGCATGAGGGGCCCCACTGAGGAAACACTGGAGCTAAAACACATAAATACAAAATAAAACTAAGAACACAAAGAGCAAAGGGAACTAAAGACCCATACTTAGAAACTGAGCTAAGAACACATCAAAATAAGAAAATCTAGAGACTTCCGGTCTGGACGCCATGGCGACTGCAGCTTAACACTGAAGTTCTCAGACCCAATCCAGGATAACACCTTGAAAATCAAACTTAACGGATTTTTGGAGGAGTGAAAATCAAAAGACAAAATCATCATGTCTAAAGGAAAACAGAAGAAACTGAAATTCTCCAGGCCAGGACACGTATCGGCCGGAGAATCCGAACTGGAAGATCTCCGTTCAGAAGACGAGGAACTGGTGATAGCTAACAAAAGGGTTAGCCTGAAATCACTATTTGAGGAGCTACGACGATTTCGCCGAGATGTTACAGCCGAATTTCGGGAATTCAGAGAAGAATTGAAAAGGACAAACAGCAGAGTGGACCAGGCCGAGAACCGAATCTTGGAAACAGAGGATCGAATAAAAGTGCTCGAAGATTCTGTGCTAGACCTACGCAAAAGACAAGCAGCTATAGAGGCTAAGCTAACCGACCAAGAAGGAAAACAAAGAAGAGACAACATAAGAATTCATGGTCTGATAGAAGGAACTGAAAATGGTTTTAACTCAATGGCAGAATGCGTGGAATCCTTACTAAGAGAGAAATTGGATATTCCACAAACCACCGACTTGAAGATAGAAAAGGCACATCGTTCATTAGCCGCTAGGCCGGCGGCGGAAGCGCCCCCACGTTCGGTGTTGGTAAGATTTTCCAATTTCAAAATAAAACAAGAGGTTGTAAGACTGGCCTGGCAGAAAAAAGGATTTATGCACCAGGAGAGAAAAGTCTACGTGGAACACGATTACGCCCCGGAGGTCCTTAAAAAGCGCAGGGAATACAATGACGCGAAAAGGTGTTAAGAGAAAAGAAATTGCGCTTTCAGACACCATTTCCTGCGAAGTTAAGGGTCTTCTACGGCGATGAAACGTGTCTCTATAATTCGGCGGAAGAAGCAACAGCTGACATGGCGAAAAGAGGGCTCCCGGTAACGGTATTTAAACCCGCAGCAGACCCGAGTGAGAAGATCAAAGCGCAAACATGGACAACACAAAGACCTTCAAAATCCACGGACCAGCAGCGGGAAACCCAGCACCAGAGCGTCGCGGATAAACTATCCGTTTTCAGGTTGGAATAGCGACCTTTTTTTTTTTTTTTTTCTTTTCTCTTGAATCAATCCGCACATCCAACCCCCCTCATACAAGGTAACAAACATTAAAGGAGATGCATATTCAGCATGTGGTAAAACATTTCATGGAACAATCATATTATTTGAAACAAATCAGTCTTTGTAATAAAAAAAAAAAAAAAAAAACTTGTTAAAATAGAAATGTGACAATAATCCACATGTTCTCCTCATACTAACAAATACTGTTTTTGCGTGAATGTTTGATGTGATGGGGGTGGGAGGGTGCACACAATTTCACAGGGTTTAGGCATAAAAGGAAAAAAAAAAAAATCATTACAAGTTTGGATTGGGTTCTGAAACTCACGTTAAAAGCATGGGACTACTTTCAGTGGTAAGAGAGGGCCCTCAACACGTAACAGAGTTTGAGGAATTTCCCTCAGAGCCTTCACTCCATCAAGGCTCTTACAGGGTCTTTAAAAAGACCTCAGCTCAGGAAGTTCTTATGACAGCTTTTTGTTTTAAAGTTTTTTACACTATGTTCTTAATGTTTTTCTTGTTTTTAATGTTCTTTCAGTTTCTGAATAGCACAAATGAGGGCCACCACACAGTTATACTAAACAAAACAACACAATGGAGAAACAGGGTGTAACCAAAATAATTTCATATAATGTAAAAGGAATCCTGAATCCAGTTAAAAGATCCAAGATTCTAGGCAAAATGAAAAAAGACAAAGCAGGAATAATACTTTTACAAGAAACCCACCTAACAGACGTGGAACACAATAAACTCAGTAGACAAGGGTTTAAAATGATCTCTTCATCTTCATATAAATCAGGGAGGAGGAGGGGAGTAGCGACATTGATATCAACCAAAATTACATTTGAAAAAAAATCAGAACACAAAGATAAAGAAGGGAGATACAGTTTGGTAACTGGGCGGCTAGAGGGAGAAGATATCACCCTGCTGAATGTGTATGCTCCCCCAGGGGCTAACTGGAAATTTTATAAAAATGTATTCGACCTAATGATAACTAAAGCTCAAGGTTTAGTGATATGTGGTGGGGACTTCAATCTTAGACTGAATCCATACTGGGATGCTTCTGGTAATTCCCCACATCAAAATAACACCCAAAACAGGAAGACTCGGATGCTACTAAAAGAATTGGGAATCTGTGACGTGTGGAGGGAACTCAACCCCAGTGTAAAAGACTATACATTTTACTCAACTCCACATTCATCTTACTCAAGGATTGACTATTTTTTTATGTTTAATAGAGACATTGGAAGAGTAAAAACATGTAAAATAGGACTGATGGATCTCTCCGACCACAGTCCGATCTACATGGACTTAAATATCCAAAAATACACAAATAATACATTTTCTTGGAGGTTAAATTCAAATGTCCTGAAAGGACCATTGAAAGATGAATTGGAATCAGATATTCTCAGATATTTGGAAGATAACGATAATGGAGAAGTATCCCCTTTAATACTGTGGGATGCATGTAAAGCTGTAATAAGAGGAAAGATTATTGCAAAACTGGCAACCCAAAAGAAACTAAGACAAGAAAAACTATCCACATTAGAGTCAGAACTTAGGAACCTAGAAAAAGAACACAAAGGCAACACTCATTCTACTGACTCGCTCAAGATTAAGGAAATTAAAAACCAAATAAATGAGATCTACACAATAGAAATCCAGAAGAAACTTACATTTCTGAAACAAAAATACTATGAAGCAGGCAGTAAATCGGCAAAATTGCTAGCCTATAAATTGAGGAAACATCAAACAGAAAGAGCAATCTACAAAATCAGAGACCCAGTATCAAAGGAAATAAAATTCAGAATTCAGGATATTCTTAAAAACTTCGAGAATTACTATAAGAACTTATACTCCCACAAAAAACATAAAAACGCATCCGAGGCATTCCTAAACACATTAAACCTTCCCCAACTTACGGAGTCACAAAATAAAACACTACTGTCAGAAATACATCCTAAAGAATTGGAAAAAGCAATTATGAAACTTAAAGCTAACAAATCCCCAGGAGCTGATGGCTATACAGCAGAGTGGTACAAAACCTTTAAACAGCAACTATCTCCTCTCCTCCTGAAAACATTTAATTATGTCCTCCACACAGGGGAAATCCCCCCCTCCTGGAGAGAAGGGGTCATTGCAGTTATACCTAAACCTGAAAAGGATAAACTAGAGTGCTCCAACTACAGACCAATCAGTGTACTAAATCAGGACTATAAGCTTTTTACCATTATCCTTGCCAAAAGGTTAGAAAATATACTGACAGACCTAATTCATTTAGACCAAACAGGTTTTATAAGATAAAGACAGACACAAGACAACATTCGACGCACTTTACACATAATTCATCGTATAAAAAAATATAACTTAAATGCAGTCATATTGGGATTAGATGCTGAAAAAGCATTCGATTTGGTTGACTGGTCTTTTCTATATAGAATCTTATCCAGTTTCAATTTTCATAACAACTTCATTAGAACTATACAGGCATTATATAAAAAACCAACAGCTAAAATAAGGATTAACGGTAATTTATCATCATCTTTTGAACTGGAAAGAGGATGTCGTCAGGGCTGCCCCCTGTCTCCACTGCTCTTTGCAATCTTCATAGAACCTCTGAGCCAATGGATAAGACAAAACCAAAAAATTCAAGGTATTACACTTGGTCAGAAGGAACATAAAATAGCACTCTTTGCTGATGACATTTTAATATACCTAGGGCAGCCGGACACTTCTTTACCAGAACTAACCTCAGTTTTTTCAGAGTATGGAGATTTATCGGGGTACAAATTAAATATGCATAAAACCCAAGTTTTAACATTCAACTATGACCCAAATCATTATTCACTAAGCAAACTCAAAACTAACTGGGAGTCGGAATCTATGAAATATCTGGGGGTCAATATCCTGAAACAACTCAACAAAATTATATCACTAAACTATGATCCACTGGTGACAAAAATAAAATCTGACCTAGCAAGATGGAATATGATACCATTCTTGGGTACTGCACAAAGAATTGAAGCAGTCAAAATGAATATACTTCCACGTCTTCTATACCTTTTCCAAACAATACCGGTAGAACCTCCCAAAAAAACATGGCAGGAGCTGGACAGAAGGATCTCAAGATTCATATGGCAGGGCAAGAGACCTAGAATCAGATATAGAACCCTACAGCTAAACAAAGACAAAGGTGGGCTCGCGCTGCCAAATATCAGGGACTACGTTAAAGCCGCACAAATTAAAACTTTAGTAGAGATATGTAACCCAGTCTACACCGCACAATGGAAGGAGATCGAATGCCAAATAACAAGTGACATCCCCCTACAGGCGATAATAGGGAACAATGTCTTACCTAAGCTTTTGAATAACACTAACCCGTGGATAGAGACCCCGCTAAAAATTTGGTTTAAGATAGTCAGAGAGAATCAAACTAAAGAGCCCTATCGACTTCTGCAATGGATTGCCTATGATCAGGACTTTACTCCTAATAAAACAGACACCAGATTTAAAAAGTGGAAGGAGAAAGGGCTGATAAAATATTACGATTTTTTTAAAGGGCAAATCTTAAGAAGTTTTGAAGATTTGAAAAAACAAGGCCTAATAAATCAAGACCTTTACAGGTTCTTCCAGCTTAGACACCACATAAACAATATACTTAAAAAGGAGGATTTGGAAAGGGCCCAGTCAGGTGTTCTGAAGGTCTTCTTAATGGCATATAAAGGGATCCCAGGGATCAGATACATTTCTAAAATATACCAAGGTCTTCAAGACTTAAAAGGAGACAACACATCTTATATAAAAGAGAGATGGGAAAAAGAGGGGAATTTCACTTTACAACTGGAAATATGGGAAAAGCTAAATAAACAGCAATGGAAAAGTACCTCATCCCTGCAGTGGAGAGAATTTGGATGGAAAAACTTGGCAAGATTTTTCAGAACACCTGCACAAAACAAATTTACCCATAAGGGATTGAACTGTTGGCGCTTGTGTGGTGAAAAGACTGCAAATCATTTTCATGTGTTTTGGTCATGCCCAGTTATCCACCAATATTGGACCAAGGTACAGACAATATTGGGGAAAATATTCAAAATTACAGTTCCCTTTTCTTTTGTAACTTTGTATCTGGGTTTACTACCGGACTCACTGGAAAGACGAGGAGATAAATACTTATTCAATGTTTTAATATTGGCAAGCAAAAAAGCTCTAACTAAAAAATGGATGTTGAAGGACTGTCCTACACCTGAAGATTGGACTAACGTGATCCAAGACATTTACTCGATGGAAAAGTTGACATTCGCACTGAGACAGGACATGGATGGGTTCATGAACTTTTGGCAACCCTGGACCGCATATGTGTCTTCCATTAGATCTAATCTTTGACAAATACCATTTCAATAATGGTTCCGCTCTTTGTTCCAACACTACTCAGATGCTCTTTTATCTTTATTTACTTACTTTTTCTTTTTGTTTGTTTTTTACTGGTTTGTTTGTTTTTTTTGTTATTTGTTTTTTGTTTTTTTTTCTCTTTAATTTCACTTTTTCTTTCACTTTAAAAAAAAAAAAAAGGGGTGTTGTAAGAATTAATCTTCCAATGTTGTCAGATATCAGAAAATAAGGGAACATGTGATGAAAATGTAAACACTGCATTGCTGTAACGACCTGTATACCCTTTACAAAAACTTAAATAAAAAAAAAAAAATAAGAAAATCTAAAAGCAAGTGGAGCTAAGAAGAATGTAAAACAATGGAACATAAATGACTACTTCAATAATAGTTAAACAGTTTGTTAAAAGCCAAAATTTAAAAAGGTACAAAAGGAACTAAGAACACATAAAAACAGGAACTAAAAACCCATACTTAAAAAGAAAAACTGAACACAAAAGATGAGAAAATCTAAGAACAAATGGCGCCAAAAAGAACATAAAACAATGGAACACACTGTAAATGACTACTTCAGTAATAGTTGAACAGGTTTATTAAAAGCCAAATTAAAAAGGTGGGTCTTGAGCCTGTTCTTCAAAACATCTATTGACTCTGCGGCTGGTAAATTCATGATTTTTTTTTTCCTGTCACAGTCAGCGGATGGACAGCAGAACCCCAGGCTTCAGACAGCTGTCATGGACTAACACATATGTAGGGCGTTTCAGTGACAAGACATGTGAATAAGTGTGTGAATAACTGTGTGTGTGTTTGTGCATTCAGAGGAGACGAGGCTGAAGCTGTGGAACGTCAGCAGCAGCAAAAACGTGCTGCAGCTTCCCTCCATCTTCCATCATCTTCCTCACCTGCTGAACAGAGAGGACAGCCTGCAGCCCGCCATACACCTGGGACAGGGACGCACTGGAGGTAAAATGTACACGCAGTCACCCAGTCCTTTGGAGAAGAACCTGTGATCATAGGTGTAAATCAAGGGGGGGACGGGGGCACATGTCATGGAAAAAACAGAGAATCCCCCCCCCCCCCAATATCATCATAAACTATTAATATCATGTTACTGAAGAATTTGAAGCACCAGTGCTACAGTAAATGTTAAAAAAACGGCTTGCAAATTTGGAACATTTCTCATAAATTTGCAACTCTTTTCTTTTAAATCTGCAGCTTTTTTTTCTTATAAATTATTTTTTTTTCTTTTGAGTCTGCAACTTTTCTCATAATTTGCAACCTTTTTCTTGTAAATCTGCTACTTTTTCTCGTAAATTTGCAACTTTTTTCTCATTCATGTTCAATTTTTTCTTGTAAACATGAAACTTTTTTCCTCATTAATTTGCTGTTTTGTCTTGTAAATTTGTTACTTTTTTCATCATAAATCTGCAAGTTTTTTAAAATAAATTTGTGATTTTTTTCTTTTAAATTTGCAACATTCATATGAATGCTGGTTAATTCATCAAAATCCATCCAGGAGTTTTTCTGGATTCCTGCTATAAAAAAAATCCAGACAACAGACATGAAAACATTCCCTCCTATTCCCTAAATAAAATTGCAGCATCCATATGAATGTTGCACAATAACAAGAAAAAAGTCACAAATGTATGAGAAAAAAGTTGTAAACCAGTTTGAATTTATGATGAAACAAAAGGGATTTTACAAGAAAAAAGCTGCAAATTTACAAGCAAAAAGTCACAAATTTATGAGAAAGATTTGATAATTTTTGAGAAAAAAGTTGTGAAGTTATGAGAAAAAAGTCACAAACCTATGGAAAAAGTTGCAAATTTATGAGACAAAAAGATGCTAATTTATAAGGAAAAAAAGCTGAATATTTATGAAAAGAAAGTTGCAAAGTTATGAGAAAAAGATGCAAATTTATGAGGAAAAACTATAAAAATTTACACGGAGAAAGTCACAAATTTATGAGAACAAAATTTGCAAATTTTTGAGAAAAAAGTTGCAGTTATGAGAAAAAGATGGCAATTCTCCTAAAAAATGTAGCATATTTATGAGAAAGCAAATTTCAAGTTTATCAGTAAAAAGGTGCAAATTTATGAGAGGTTGATAAATTACAAAAAAAACCCCACAAATTTATGAAAAAAGTAGCAGATTCATGAGAAAAAAGTCACAAATCAAAAACATAAATTTACAAGGAAAAAAGTGGCAAATTTACAAAAAAAACCTCCCAACTTAGAGTGCACTCGGCGAGTGCATACCTCCATCAAGGCTTCCTCCCTCCTTCCCTCTGTTTCCACCCATCCATACATTGCTTAGGGCCTTGGTGGAGGTATGCACTCATGGATCACCTCCAAAATCTAACGGGTTTGTCTGTAGCCCAAGTGCCACCTCTGGTGAAAATTTTATCAAAATCCATCCAGCAGTTTTTGTGTAATCCTGCTAACAATCTGCCCCATTACCTGATTGGTGGCGCTTAAAAAAGGTATCTTGGGTTCCCCCTAGTGGCCTGCTTTGCTCAGCATCACAGTTTCATGACAGCAGTGCACATTTTCACGGTTTTACAATGATTTGGTCCAAGCTCCTTGTTTAAACTGTCATACAGGGCTACTGTTTACCTTGGAGAAAACTTGTAATGTTGTTTCAAACTGCAGTGACTGTGATCAACGTTAAAAAGGAAGCTAATAATGTAAAGATTCATCTTGTTCACATGATCACACTTTAATTATATTGTTTTGACTACCGGGACACTTAGAGGACGCCGTATGTCAGAGCTTCTCAGTTCGTGATAAGATTTATTTTTCTGTGCTCTTCAGTCCAGTTTTCATTGTATATCAGACCTAGTTAATCGGTCACTGCATATCAGTTTGTGGCCCGTTTACACATGGCTGTGTATGCACGACCTTCTGGTTCTGTCCTCGTATTCACCACTTGCTGCTGCTTTGATCAGATGCATGACTGTCCATGCTATGTCCATCCAGTTTGTCTGCTCGGATCATGGCCTCCTTCACTCATACAGGTTATATAAATCAAAGCTATTATTATTATGTAAATGACAACAAAAAGAAATCATCCATCCATCCAACTTTTACCGCTTTTCCAGAGGTCTGGGTCACAGAGGCAGCAGTTGAAGCAGAGGAGCCCAGACTTCTCTCTCCCCAGCCACCTGCTCCAGCTTTTCTGAGAGGATACCAAGGCATTCCCAGACCAGCTGGGAAACATAGTCTCTCCAGCGAGTCCTGGGTCTGCCCCGGGGTCTCCTTCCAGTGGGACGTACCTGAAACACCTCAAGTGGGAGGCATTAAAAGAAATCATAACTTCATTAAACCATCAAAAATGAGCCCTTAGTGTGTAACTTGTAATAATAATAATGTTACAGAGGCGATTGTTTGAACACGGTAGTCTTTTTCTGAAAATAATTTTTTTTAAAAATCCCTATTTAGCAAGACTGATTATAGTAAACAGTTCCAGCTCCAACTCCTACAAAGCTATCAGCAGAGAAAATAATACTGCAGAGAAATGTCAGCAATAAAAACACTTTTACATTGAGTGAATAATAAACCAGCAAATAAAAGGCTGAAGTTACAAACGAATCAGTTTTGTTTAAATATATCATGTCAGCAGAACAAATCCACACAGTGAAACGGAGTCATTTACACCCAATAATCTATACTTTATTTTCATCCATCCATTATATCTGACAGTAAAAATCAAGACATTATTTAACATCCAAAGGGCTTCATATCCTCTGATGGGACTCTCAGTTAGCATGGCAACGCACCAATAAACGCTAAGTTTCTGTTGATTATAACAAAATAAAAGCTAGTATTAGCTTAAAATCACCTGATAGTTATCCACCATGTTCTCCACCTTTATAGCAGTGAATATTTATCGTTTTGCTAATTTGCAGAAAATTACTGATCTTAAATTTTGTTGAGCTTTCATGCACAGCCAATGTAGAACATAGAGACCAGATGTGACGGAGCTGCAATTCGTAAAACACGGTAGTCTTTGTGCAAGTCGTCCATTATTGAGGAAAAAGTTGCAAATTTGCATGAAAAAAGTTGCAGATTTAAGAAAAAAGTTTATAACCAGAACGTTTCTGTGCCTCCATGTCTTCTTGGGGAACTGGGAAACTGTTGTTTTTAGCAAGTCCACCCCTGTCAGCCCCAGTGGAGTATCCTTTGTTCTGATGGCTGTGGAGGTCTCTACAAGACTCCGTTTCTTCCATGAGGCGTGTCCCCCGTCTGCCCTGGATGGTGCTGACTTCAGACCGTTGTGTCTGGTCAGATCTTTACCCACCTGGATGCTGCTCCGCTGTTGTTTTTATTTAGACCGTCTTCTATTTCTGTGCCTCAGTCCTGTCCTCTTTTGCTTCTGCTGATCTTTCTGCTGATGTCTTTGTACTCTGCAAAAACAAAAAGTCTCCATGGAGCCATAAAACATTGTTGAGCCTTAAAACGAAGGAAAAACATCCAAGTGTGCATCTTTTCTCTTAAGAATTTGCAGCTTTTTTCAAATTAGTCTTATGCATTTCCAGAGGTGTTAATGAAATATCCGTGACAGGCTTTGGTCAAATACATAAGGGATTAAATACATTACATCCAGATCATGGTTAATTTAACTTTTCACACTGGTTTCAGGGTTTTTTCCCCTCTGTTCTTCTTGCTTATAGTTCACTGACAAGGCTTGTAATTAAGCAATATAAAAAAGTTGCAGATTTATTAGGAAAAATTACAAATTTATGATGAAAAAGTTGAATTTTTACAGGAAAAAAGCCACAGATTTATGAGAAAAATGTAAATTTATGAGAAAAATGTCACAATTTTTTGAGGAAAAGATGCAAATGTACAAGAAGAGTTGTAAATTTATGACAAAAAAGTTGAAAATTTACAGGAAAAAAAACTTGCAGATTTTTTTGTGGAAAAAGTTGTAGATCTACAAGAAATGTAGCAGATTAAAGGGGAAAAAGATGAAAATTTATGAGGAAGTTTCAGATTTAATGGGGGACAAGTGACATTTTCACAAACCCAGAAGCAGACGCAGACTCAGAATAAACATCAGAATAAACATAATTATCTTTTATTGAGGAGGAGGAGGTCCGCCCAGGGGAAACCACCTGTGCACAGGGGAGAAGAGGAGAGGAGCAAAGAGGAATGAGGCTTACTTGGTGTTGGAGAGAACAAACTCCCAGATGACCTGACGGAGCAGGGAAGATGAGTGGGGGGGGGGGGGGGCAAACTCCCAAGTTGGTGGAGTAGATGATTCTTGGCGTAGAGTTCTTACTGCCAGAAGGAGCGTTGACATCTCCGTGCAGACCAAGAGGCAGCGCTCCTTAAGAAGGCTGCCTAATGAGTGGAACAGGTGTGTGCGTAGCTGTGGAGACAATTAGGACAGCAGGCACGCAGAGCGGATCACCACAGTACTCCCCCCCTACGGGACGCCTCTCAGTGGCTGATCCAACTTACCCAGGTGCGTCCGGTGGAACTCCCTAATGAGCTGTGGATCCATCATGAAGGAAGGACGCACCCAGGATCTCCACTCCGGACCATAACCCTCCCAGTCTACCAGGTATTGTAGGCCACGACCCCTGCGTCGGACGTCCAGGATGCGGTTGACCTTCCAAGTGGGGTCACCATCAATCATCACCGGCGGGGGCAGAGTCTTGGGAGGCGGGCACAGAGGGCTGGACACAAACAGCTTCACCTGTGAGACATGAAAGGTGGGACAGATGCAGAGGGAGGGGACGAGAGCCAAGCGCACAGCGACTGGGTTGACAATATGGGTGATGGTATAAGGACCAATAAAGCGCTGAGATAGCTTTCTGGACTCAGTCTTCAGATTGATATTCTTAGTTGACAACCATACCTGCTGTCCAACCTGGTAAGGCGAAGCCGGGGTCCTGATGTCTGAGTTGTGGCTCACCGACAGCCCGGGTAGCCCTCCACAGCCGGTGACAGCGCTTCATGTGGGCCTGGGTTGAGGGCACAGCTATGTCCTCCTCCTCAGGAAACAGTGGGGGAGGGGGGTTGTACCATAGGGATGCCTTAAAAGGAGAAAGACCCGTAGCAGTGGAGACAGCGGAATTGTGAACATACTCAACCCAAGGTAGGTAGGAACTCCAGGATGCTGGGTTGGAGGCCGTGACGCACCTCAGAGCTGCCTCCAGCTCCTGGTTAGTGCGTTCACACTGGCCATTGCTCTGTGGATGGTGCCCAGAGGACAGGCTTACTGTGGCCCCAATAGCCTTACAGAAGGCCCACCAGACCTGAGATGAACTGGGGCCCACGGTCTGACACAATGTCCACAGGAATGCCATGGAGCCGCACCACAAGCAGAATGAGGTCCGCCGTCTCCTTGGCCACAGGGAGCTTCTGTAGGGGGATAAAGTGGGCAGCTTTTGAGAACCTATCCACAGTAGTGAGGATGACAGTGTGGCCTGCAGAGGGGGGAAGACCGGTCACAAAGGCCAGGGCCACGTGGGACCAGGGTCTGCTAGGGATGGGAAGAGGATGCAGTAGGCCCGGAGGGGGAGAGGAGGACGACTTGCAGGTGGCGCACTGAGGACAGGCTCAGATGTATTCCCCAACGTCCCTCCGCAGCGAAGGCCACCAGAAAGTTCTCTGCAACTGAGCCACCGTACACGCTATCCCAGGGTGACACAACAACTTGGAGTGCACCCAATCGATGACCTCACCCTGGACAGAAGAGGGCACATAAATCCGTCCCGCCGGCCCCCCGCTCGGGTCAGCCTCAGTCTCCTGCGCTCTCCTAACCCTCTCCTTGATGTCCCAAGAGAGGGCGCCAACGATGCATGAAGGTGGAATAATAGGATGCGGCGGCACCTCAGCTGTATCAGGGGAATATTGCCTGGAGAGCGTGTCCAGCTTGGTGTTCTTCGACCCCGGGCGGTAGGTGATGGTAAAATTGAATCTGCTGAAAAACAGGGACCAGTGGGCTTGTCGGGAGTTGAGTCGTTTGGCCATCCTGAGATACTCCAGGTTTTTGTGATCGGTCTAAACGACGAAAGGCTGGGAGGCCCCCTCCAGCTAGTGGCACCACTCCTCCAAGGCTAGTTTGACTGTCAGCAGCAACCTGTCCCCAGTGTCATAATTCCTTTCCGCAGGTGACAGACGGCGGGAGAAGAAGGCGCAGGGGCAGATCTTGTCGTCGGCAGGAGAGCGCTGAGACAATACTGCTCCCACCCCGAAGTTCAAGGTGTCCATCTCCACCAGGCATTGCAGGGCAGGGTCCACCTGAGCCAGAACAGGAGGAGAGGAAAACACAGATTTTAATTTAGCAAAGGTTGCCTCTGCTTCCTCAGTCCAACGGAATGGCACTTTGGTAGAAGTGAGGCGGGTGAGAGGTAGGGCAATAATGCTATAGTCCTTAACAAAGTGGCAATAGAAATTGGCAAAGCCCAGAAACTGCTGCAGCTGCTTACGGGAGGATGGGACTGGCCACTCCACTGCTTTTACCTTGTCTGGGTCAGCTATGATTTTGTGGGAAATGACGAACCCCAGAAAAGTGGTGGAATTGGTGCGAAATTCACATTTCTCGGCCTTGACGTACAATTGGTTCTCCAACAGACGCTGTAGGACCCTTCTGACATGCACCCAATGTTCCTCCAGGGACTGTTAAAAGATGAGGATGTCGTTGAGATACACAAACACAAGCGAGTCCAGAAAATCTCTCAAAACATCATTAATAAGACGTTGGAACACCGCAGGTGCATTGGTTAAACCAAAGGGCATTACCATGTACTCGAAGTGGCCACTAGGGGTGTGGAACCCCATTTTCCACTCATCCCCCTCTTTGATCCACACCAGGTGATAGGCGTTGCGGAGATCCAGCTTGGTGAACACTGTGGCCCCCTGGAGAGAATCAAATGCCGTGTTAATAAGGGGGAGAGTGTTCTTATCCTTGACTGTGATGTTATTCAGCTCCCTGAAGTCAATGCAAGGCCTGAGCGAACCGTCCTTTTTACCTACAAAAAAGAACCCCACCCCCACCGCTGAAGACGAGGGCCTGATAATGCCAGAGCTCAAGGATTCCTTGATATACTTATCCATTGCCTCTCGCTCAGGGGCAGAGAGGCTATAGAGCCGGCTGGATGGCAGTGGGGCCCCCGGCAGGAGGTTAATGGCACAATCTGCCTCGGTCGTGGGGGTGGGGGGGTGATAGCGCTTTAGCTTTGCTGAAAACGGGGGCTAGATCCTGGTACTCGGGGGGCACCAACGAGAGGTCAGGCGGGGATGAATCTGGAGAACAGAGAGACACAGATGGAGAGCAAGCAGCGGACTGCAGACAGGCGCTCAAACAAAAGGAACTCCAGGAGATGCTTCCTGTCCGCCAATCAATCACAGGATTGTGTAGCCTGAGCCAGGGGTAGCCCAGAATAACGGGGGAAGCACAAACAGGAAGCACAAAAAAACCTGATTTGTTCCCGGTGGTTACCTGACACCAGGACCAAGGCAGGGGCAGTCTGTTTAACCACAATGGCCAGCGGTACTTTAGACAGGGCAATCAATTTCAGCGGAGTCTTCAGCCGGTAACATGGAAGCCCCAGCCGGGTTGCCAAACTCTCTGAAATTAAGCTCGGCCCCGGAATCAATGAAAGCGTGGGGTGGATATTTCACTGTGTTTATGTTGAAAGCGTATGGGAAGCAGGAATCTAGTAAGGGATTTGTCCCGGGGTGAGTCCGTGAGTCCCCCTACTGTGACGCACCGACCCCCCCTTTTGGCCGATTGGGGCATGAGGCCAGCTTGTGCTCCTCACTAACACAATATAGACACAAGCCGAGATCACAGCAGCGTTGTCTCTCAGCCGGAGGCAGCTTCGACTGACCCATTACCATGGGCTCCTCAGCCTCTAAGGAATCGGGGTGGGGGGGTCAGCAAGGAGGGCTACGGGGAGCAGCGAAACTGAGAGCCAGAACAACCGGGAGGTCGACACTCATTAGCTCGCTCCCTCTGCCAGTTGTCGATGTTAATGGCTAGGGAGATTAGCTGACTCAATTTGGGAGGCTTCTCAATTCGGGCCAATTCATCCTGCAAACTCAGGCTAAGGCTACGAACAAATATGCTGCAGAGAGAAGTATCCTCCCACCCGACCTCCGCTGCCACCACCCGAAAAATCAACTGAATAATCAGCGACAGATTTACTTCCTTGTTTAAGATTAAGCAATCGAGTAGTGAGCACACTATCCCTGTCAGAGTGGCCAAATACCTCATTAAACTCAGCCACAAACCGATCGTAGGTATAATTAACATAGTCGGGCAGAGCCATGACGGCGTAAGCCCACGCTAAGGCCCACCCTTCCAATAAATTAACAACGTAGCCAATGCGGCTGTGATTCAAGGGGAAATCCCCCGGCACAAGCTGATACACAATACTACATTGTAGCAAAAAGCCCCGCACCTCCCCGAGCTTGCCACTGAATCGGGTGGGGGTGGGAACTGGGGTTAACCGAGAATGCTGGGTGGGAAGAGGGGTGGAATTAGCTGCCCTCCCCCCCGGAAGCAGATGGAGAAGTCTGTGTCTGGGTGAGCTGATCAATTTGCATCAGTTGTGTGAGAGTGACCTGTTGTTGATAGGATAATTGGTCTAAGCGAGCCTCAATGATGTTGATTCTTTGTGCGAGAGCACTGTCTGCTGGGTTTCCCTGATGGAGACGTACTGACATGTTTTCACAAACCCAGAAACAGACACAGACTCAGAATAAACATAATTATCTTTTATTGATGCATGTGTGAGGGTGTGTGGACGTGTGAGTGTGGATGTGTGCAGAGGGGCCAGCAGAGCATGGACCAGTCTGGCAACCCTAGGAGAAAGAAGAGACAGGAGTATGAGCTTACTGAGGATAGATTGCATAAACAAGTGGTACACAGTCTTACGAGTCGGGTGAGGAGTAGTGGTGCTGAAGAACGCCCAGGCTGCCCCGTCCACTCGCCTCGGTCCGCCGCGTGTCCGTGCTGTTGCCGATGGTGCAGGTGTGGTAGTGCAGGTAAGTTCACAGTGATCACACAGCGTGTAGGTGGAAGTCCCGGTCCGCCGCCAGGAGGAGGAGGTCCGCCCAGGGGAATCCACCTGTGCACAGGGGAGACTAGGAGAGGAGCAAAGAGGAATGAAATCCCGTAGGCTTACTTGGTGTTGGGGAGAACGAACTCCCAGATGACCTGACGGAGCAGGGAAGATGAGGGGGGCGAAACTCCCAAGTTGGTGGAGTAGATGATTCTTGGCGTAGAGTTCTTACTGCCAGAAGGAGCGTTGACGTCTATGTGCAGATCAAGAGGCAGTGCTCCTTAAGAAGACCGCCTAATGAGTGGAACAAGTGTGTGCGCAGCTGTGGAGACAATTAGGACAGCAGGCACGCAGAGTGGATCACCACAAAAAGATGAAAAATTTACGGGAAAAAAACTTACAAATCCATGAGAAAAAAGTTGAAAATTCTACAGAAAAAAAGCCACAAATTTATGAGAGAAAAATTTCACAAATGTTTGAGGGAAAAGTTCCAAATCTACAAGAAAAAATTTGCAGATTTATGACAAAAAAGTTGAAAATTTACAGGAAAAAAGTTGCAGATTTCTGACAAAAAGGTCATGGATTTTTGAGGAAAAAGTTGCCAGTCTGCGAGGGAAAAGTTGCAGATTTTATGAGGAAAAAGGTTGAAAATTTACAAGAAAAAAAATCCACAAATTTATGAGAAAAAAAGTTGCAAATTTATGAGGAAAAATATGAAAATTTCTGGGGAAAAACTGCAAATTTATGAGAAATAAGTTGAAAATTTATAAGATTTTTTTTGCATTTCTGCTCAGTCTCCCCTCCCCCTTAATTTAATGCAGTGAATGGGGATGTGGATGATGGCAGGTTAACAAGGGGGATGATTTTGGGTCATTTTGCTAACAAGGGAGATGGCAACCCCCCCCCCCCCCACACACACACACACACACACACACACGCCCATCCCTGCTCAAATCCCCTCCTGCCCCGAGACAAAGGCTGGACCTGATAAGGTGACAGGGGTGAGTTTTTTAAATTGTTTTTTTTCCTTTGGGAGCCACTCGCAACAGCAGTGAAAATGTGAAAGTTTCATCATATGGCCCCTTTAAATCAGAGCTGCACAAAAATGGATCTAATACCAAACCAGAGACTGTAAAAAGACAAAGTGAATTCAGGATGAATTAGAGAACACGCCTGCAGAACCCTCCGCTCCTGACCCAGGGAGCCCTGCTGAACCCACAACATAGACACGGTGTGCCGTCCCCGGTGTCACAGCTCCCTTAGGGCCCCTGATACCCCCATTCACCAGCCTCTGTAGGGTAAAATAAAGAAGTCCAACCACACAGGCTGGCCAAGGTCACTGCATGTGTGGTTGTCAGATGTAATTTATTTATAGCTGCTTTTTTTTCTGCTTAGTAAACCATTTTCTGGCGATTGGGCTCCACACAGAGAGGTCATAAACACAGATAAAACCGGAGAGAGCAAACACAGGAGAATGTCACAGATTAGTGTGTGTGCAGTCAAACGTATTTATGGTGCACTCTGAGTAAAAACGGGTTAGTCGCGTGGAAAGTGCTGTACGGCGCCGTGGAGGACAGAGATAACAACCCAGAGAAGGAGAAATGCAGCAGGGAAATTTTATCTGTACAGACAAATCGGATTTATTTATAAAAACCTTTGAAACGACACAGACGGACCGCAGATACCCGGGAGCATAAAGCAGAAAACAGTTTACAGTCACCAACCTACAAATGCGTAATTTTGATCCTAAGAAACCTGCAAATACTAGCAGAATACATGCTGACAGCTAACCCCAACACTTTCTGTCTGGGGTGGGCTGTCCGTGCTTTTCTGCTGCCTTTCACCGATCGAGGGTCTCCCATCCCAGCCGGCAAGTCTCTCGTGGCTCCTCTCCAGCTCCAACAGTCGGAACAGGCACCCAGCAGAGGGGCCTCCGAGAGTGGGGACCTGATAAGAGCAAGTCAGCTTGCACACCTGTGGAACCTCCTGAGGTGCTGTCAGGCTGCTGTCGGGGAAGAGGAGGCTAAGAGCAATGCTAATAGCAATAATCAATGGGTGCACACTTAAGTTAATAATAAAAGAAGAAATACAACCACATGGGCAGATATTTCATTTCACTGTTGGGGGGGTGGTGCACAATAAACAGAACATTTTCTCCAGGGTAAATATTGAGGAGAACACTATCAGTATTATTGTAGTTAGGTCCATTCCTGTAAATTAATGACAAAAAGTTGCAAATTTACATGAAAAAAGTTGCAAATTTAAATGAAAAAAGTTGAAAATTTACATGAAAAAATTGCAGATTAATGAGAAAAACATTGCAGATTCTTCTTCCTCTTTTGGCTGCTCCCTTTTGGGGTCGCCACAACGGATCATCTGCCTCCATCTCACCCTATCCCTTCATCTTCCTCTGTAACACCAACCCTCTCCATGTCCTCCTTCACTACATGCATGAATCTTCTCTGTGGTCTTCCTCTGGCAGCTCCATCTTCAACATCCTTTGTCCAGTATATCCACTATCCCTCCGCTGCACATGTCCAAACCATCTCAGCCTTGCCTCCCTTACTTTGTCTCCAAACCGCTCAACCTGAGCTGTCCCTCTGATATACTCATTTCTAATCTTGTCCCTCCAAGTCACTCCCAATGAAAATCTTAGCATCTTCAACTCTGCTACCACCAGCTCAATTTCCTGTCTTTTTGTCAGCACCACCATCTCCAAACCATACATCATCGTAGGTCTCACTACCGTCTAGTAAATCTTCCCTTTCACTCTAGCTGCTACCTTTTTCTCACAAATCACCCCTGACACTCATCTCCACCCACTCCACCCTGCCTGCACTCTCTTCTTCTCCTCTCTTGTGCATTTCCGATTGCTTTGGATGGTTGACCTCAGGTATTTAAACTCATCTACTTTCACTACCGCTACTCTTTCCTTTGCCACCGTTGCACCTGCCTCCCTCTCATTCACACATGTATTTGGTCTTGTTTCTACTGACTTTCATTCCTCTTCTCTCCAGAGCGTACCACCACCTCTGCAGGTTCTCTTCCACCTGTTCCCTACTCTTACTACAGATCACAATGTCATCTACAAAGATCATGGTCCACGGAAACTCCTGCCTGACCTCATCTGTCAGCCTGTCCAGCACCATGGCAAACATGAAGGGGCTCAGGGCCGATCCCTGATGTAACCCCACCCTCACCTTGAATCCATCTGTCACTCCTACAACACACCTCACCACCGTCTCACTGTCCTCATACATGTTCTGCACCACCCTCACACACTTCTCTGCCACTCCTGACTTTCTCATACAGTACCACACTTGCTCTCTTGGCACCCTATCATATGCTTTCTCTAGATCCACAAAGACAGTGCAACTCCTTCTGACCTTCTCTATACTTCTCCATCAGCACTCTTTGAGCAAACACTGCATCTGTAGTACCGTTCTTGGCCTGAAACTGTACTGCTGCTCACTGATTGTCACCTCTCCTCTTAACCTGGCTTCAACAGCTCTTTCCTATATCTTAATAGTGTGGCTGATCAACTTTATGCCTCTGTAGTTACTACAGCTCTGAGCATCACTTTTGTTCTAGAAAATTGGTACCAAAGCACTTCTTCTCCACTCCTGAGGCATCCTCTTACTCTCCCAAGATTCTATTAATCTGGTTAAATAGTCCACTGCCATCTCTCCTAAACATCTCCATACCTCCACAGGTATGTCACCTGGACCAAATGCCTTTCCATTCTTCATCCTCTTCAAAACTGCCCTCACTTCTAGCCTTGCTAATCCTCAGGGCTTCCTTGTTCACCATCTTTCCTTCATCCATCCTCCTCTCTCATTTTCTTTATTCATCAGCTCTTCGAAGTACTCCTTCAACCTTCTCAACACACTCTCTTCATTTGTCAGTACATTACCATTTCTGTCTTTAATCAACCTAACCTGATGTACATCCTTTCCAGCTTGATCTCGCTGTCTAACCAGTCGATACAACTCCTTTTTTCCTTCCTTAGTGTTCGGCCTCTCATACAACTCACTATATGCCTTTTCCTTTGCCTTTGGTACCTCTCTCTTTGCCATGTGCCTACGTGGATTCCAAATACTCATGTCTACTTTCTTCATCTCCCTGACTATCCCACTTTTTCTTTGCTAACCTCTTCCTTTGAATACTTTCCTTTACCTCCTCATTCCACCACCAAGTTTCCTTGTCTTCCTTCCTCTATCCACTGGATATACCACATACCTTTCTACCCGTTTTCCTCAATACTTCTGTTGTACTTTCCCAGTCATCTGGTAATTCTTCCTTCCCACCCAGAGCCTGTATCAACTCCTTCCTGAACTTTGTATGACCTTCTTCGTTCTGTAACTTACCCCACTTAATCTTTGGCTCTGCCTTCACTGTCTTCCTCTTCTTGCTTTCCAAAGTCATCCTACAGACTACCATCTGATGCTGTCTAGTTACATTCTCCCCTGCCACCACCTTGCAGTCTCCTCTTTCAGATTTCTCCTTCTGTATAAGATGTAGTGCACCTTCCTCCACTCTTGTACGTCACCCTATGTCCCTCTCTCTTCTTGAAGTATGTGTTTACCGCAGCCATTTCCATCCTTTTACCAAAATCCACAACCATCTGTCCTTCCACATTTCTCTCCTCAAAACCATACCTACCCAGGACCTCCTCATCACCTCTGTTCCCTTCACCTACATGTCCATTAAAGTCTGCTCCAATCACCACTCTCTCCCCCATGGGAACACTCTCTACCACTTCATCCAACTTACTCCAGAATTCCTGTCTCTTCTACCTGACATCCACCTCATGGGGCATACACACTGACAGAGAGACGCACAGATTAATGAGAAAAAAAGTTGCAAATTTTTTTTTTTAAAAAAAGTTGCAATTTTATTAGGAAAAAGTTGCAAATTTATGCAAAAGAAAGTTGCAAAAATTTTAATGAAAAAAGTTGCAAATTTACATGAAACAGTTGCAGATTAATGAGAAAAAGTTGCAAACTTAAGAAAAAAGTTACAAATTTAAATGAAAAAAGTTGCAAATTTACATGAAAAAGTTGCAGATGAGAAAAATGTTGCAGATTAATCAGAAAAAAGTTGCAAATTTAAATGAAGAGTTGCAAATTTACACGAAAAAAGTTGCAGATTAATGAGAAAAAAGTTGCAAGTTTATGAGAAAAAATTGTAAATCAAAAAAGTTGCAAATTTATGAGAAAAAATATTTGTTTTGCATGTATCCTTAGCATTTGTGCTTAAAATGCATTTTATTCAGTTCCGTAAGACCTATGCATAACCACCGAGACTAAAGACGTGTTCAGACCAAGCAAGAATATGTTAACTCAATATAAACATGTGAATACACGCAAATTCTCGTCTAAGGGAGGTGGCCCCGATAGCTGATCAGTCTCGAGATTCCGCCATCATCAGAGTAAAAATATCAACACTGGAGTGTAAACTAGTTAGAAAAAGAGACTGCCACTCACCTGGAAACAGATGGACCAGGAACTCTGCAGCTGAAACAAAGTGTTGGGAGTTTATCCACCCACGTAGTCCTGCTATGGATGTGCTAACCACAGCTAGCAGGCTAGCAGTGTAAACAACCATCATTCAGGTACGGTTTCTGGAGGAAGCAGTGACATTTTCCAAGCTGGGATTTCCTCAGCAGATGATAGAAAGCAGCGGCAGAAGACAACCCCACACCTCGGCAAACTCACTTGGATGGGAATTTGCTTCTGTTCGCATGTTTACATTGCATTAACATGTAATCGCACCGTGCACAAAATTTGCACTCTGGCATTTGGTCTGCATGCACCATAAGATGTGCTTCAGTTTGTCTCACAGGCTCATTAGAGCCCACGCAGTACTATTTGGAATGGGTAAATGACAGAAAGAACATGATGGCTAGGCTAGGCTAATTGAGCTAATAGCATCGGCCACAATACTGTATGTATAATAATTATCAATTGTTAAATAATATTTAGGTGTTTTCTTTTGTTTAGAAAAAGCAAAATATGGAAAGAAAATCATAAATTTTGCTGTAAATCTAGTTAAAAAGTTACTTTTACTGCAGGTTTAAGGTGCATGGCTAAATTTAGCTAAAATGTTACTGTTAAATTCACTATTCACCATGTACTATGTTACAATCAAAACCCCATAATTATGTACAAAATTTAGAGAATTTTTAAGCTGCATATTAAACTTTCTGATATTGTTTTCTAGTTTATGAGAATATATACATTGTGCCAACGTTGGTGGGACATACCAAGTTTACATCGGGAATACATCTTATGGAGGTCATATGCACATTGGCAAGAGGTTGGCTAGACATATTCCCAATGCAAACTTGCTGACATTGGCCTGACATATAGTTAAGACGTTAAACCAGAGCCATTTATTTATTTTGTGTGTTTTTGTGTCTGAACAGTCTCCATAGTGATGGGGGTCCCCAGCGTGAAGAGGGAGGTCCACTCCTACCTTACCGACACCCTCAGCTCTCTGATGTCGGAGTTGAGCGTCGCCGAGAAGGACGACTGTGTCATCGTCGTCCTCATTGCCGAGGTCAGTGTTCCCGTATGTGTGCTGATGCCACCTCACTCATTTTTACATCGTCACCCCTTGGACGCCTCCGTAACGGTTTCCCATTGCAGTGTTAGATTGTCAGCCTCGGTTTTGTTTTTAGGAATATTTTAGGTTAACTCGCACTTGTAGATGTAGCGACGAACTGTGTTAACTGACGGTAGTTTTCTAAAGTGTTCCTGACCCCACGTATAAATATGCTTTAGAGAATGAAGTTGGTTTTTAATGCAGTGCTGCCTGAGGGATCGAAGATCACGGGCATTCAGTGTTAGTTTTGGCCTTGCCGCTCCCAGATTCTCTGAACCTTTTGATGATATTATGGACTGTAGATGTTGTGGACCAACATGCCAGTTACATGCATGGCCAGAATGGACTTAAAACGATGATGATGATGATGTTTTTTCCCTATTTGCTGTTAAACTAACAAAGAGCCTCCTCTGACCTGAGAGCTGCAGCTTGTCGTTACTGTCATCATTGCTCTCAGGTCCAGATCCACGACATGTTGTTTTTGGTTTCTCAATAATTGATGATTTCTGTCTGTACTCCGCTCTGAGCTCATGACGTAAATTTTTAAAAACAGCCCACTTTGTAAAGAGCCTGCTTATGAGTGAGTCATGCCGCTGCTGCACCGTCACACACTAATCTGCTCCAAGACAAAGCGATGACCAGAAGCACACCATTCTTTAAAATGGAAACTTTTTTCTTCTAATTTCACTGCTACTTCCCCTTATAAATTTGCTGTTTTGTCCTCATAGTTTTTTTCATTTTTCTCTCAAAAAATTGCAGATTTTCTCATAAATTTGAGACCTTTTTACTCTTGTAAATTTAGTCATTTTTTTTGTATTTTTTTTGCAACTGTGACACTTCAGAACTACAACTCCCATGAGCACCTGCTCACAGTGTTTTCTCAGGACATTTTTGTGCAGCAGGGATAAGAAAATATCAAAGCATGAAAAAAGTGGCACATTTGTTTAATGAAGGTAAATTGATCATGGAAAAGTTGGCAAATTTGAGCGAAAAAGTGGAAAATTTATGATAAATTTGTAAATTTCTGAGAAAAAAGCAAAGAATGTACAAGCAAAAAGAGGCAGATTTACAAGTAAAATCTTTCAATTTTAAGATAAAAAAGTGGAAATCTTATAACGAAAAAAGTGATTAATATACAACGAAAAAATGGAAAATTTATGAGGAAAAAATTTACTAATTTATGTAAAACATGTCCCAAAATTTACATGGAAAAAATCAAATTCACCAAAAAAAATTGTCATTTTTGTACAAGAATATCTGCAGTGTCCCATTTGCACCTTATTTTTCTTGTAAATTTATCACCTTTTTCAGGTAAAACTGCAGCCATTTTCACATAAATTTGAGGCATTTTTCTTATTAAATTGCAACTTTTTTCCAGTAAATTTGGAATTTTCTTTTTCAGAATTTATGGAGCTTTTTTGTGGGGCATTTTCTTCATAAACTCTAATTTTTCTATAAATTTTGGAGACATTTTTTTTATTTTTCTCAAATCTTTGTAAACTAGCTCCCCTTTTGTAGCCTTTCTCCTATAAATTTTAGATTTTTTCCCCAGAAAATAATCTGTCCAAAATACCAGGGAGACTGCTAACTTGGTTAAAACTAACTTGTCTCATTATCCGGTGATGCGGTTAACATTACAGCCCTGACGAGCTGGTCTCATGGCGTCGCTGCGCTGTTTGTTTGTGCAGCCAAAGGCACCTGAAGCTCTTAAAGTGCAGAGAAGTGTAGCATGAATATTACATGACGGACGTGCGTGGATGTTTGAAGCGGTCGACTCAAACACAGAACGTCCTCTGGGCCCCGCACCGGTCCACGTTTCCCGAACATGGACGGAGAACATCAGCACAGGTGCATGGGGTTTCATCAAAATTAAAATATGTCAGCGTTCTCAGGTTTGACTGAACGTCGTTGGCTTTATAACGCAGAACGAGAAAGATGAAGAATCATACATGAGGGCTGTTTCATTAAAGATTTAGATATAGTCTTTGTTTACATAGGTACCACCACTTCTCCCATTGATTTATGCAGCTGTGGAGACCTCACCTGTGGAAGTCAGAAGCCATGACTTGACCTCGCCAATTAAACTGTATCTCAAGAACAAAGAAAGTTACTCTCACCAAACTTTGTACACAGGTTCACCCTGTGACCCTGAACTTCCACTATGATTTTGGCTTCACAAGGTCAAAGGTCAAGGTCAAAATGCCATAGAAAATACATCTCAACAACAAAGAAAGCTAGGGTTATCAATAGAGCTGTGCGATATGACTAAAATTTCATATCACAGTATAACTAATCTTATATCCCAATAAGGACATATATGCCAATATATGTAGATTTCCTGTAAATTATATATAATAACTACATAAAAAGGACCATCTCTTTTTTAAAAAAAATAAATTGTACAAATTCATCTATCATTAATTTTATGCAACTTTTTGCTCTGTGCTGTGTTTTTATAAAATTGTATTTTTAATGTGTATCTGAGACTTTTAATATTTCAGATTGGCCATGATCTGCAAATCAAAAGCACAAAAAAGGTAATATAACAAAATACAAGTGATGACTTCAACTTTTTTCATTGTCACTACTTGACTAATTAAAATTATTAGAAATCAGCTAATTTGCTTCTCCGACACATTTTCATTTATTTATTATTTATTTTGTGTGTATGTGTCGCTATCACATACTTTTGCAGCTTAATATAATTTTTTCAGACAAAACTAAGAAATTCAGCAGTAATTTAAAGGAACAAAACGATGGTCTGATACACTAATAATGTTTCCTATTAGCAACAATTTAACATCGTCATTTAGCATTTCCTGTTTTACAAAGATAAGAGTGAGATGATGTTAATGTTACTTACCTCCAGTTAAAATGAGGTTAGCAGATTATCCTTTCTGACCCAGCACAGTGTAAAGCATGTGCTCTTTTCTTCTCATAAATTTTCCACTTTATGTTGCAGTGAAAAATATGGATCCTGGAGAATTTCAAATATCTGCTTGTCTTATTGTGCCAACCACATTTACTTTGCCAGAAGGCTCTCTGCTCATATTTGATATATGCTGTATATAAATTCATAGACTCCTCTTGCTGTATAACAACTTTAATACTTTATTTAAATTGTCTTAATTATCCCTAGTTATGGGGTGAAGGGTTGGGGAGGGAGAGAGAAATAAAGAAAAACAAAGATGAGAAAAATACAAGATGTGAGATGGATTAATGACCAAAATTTCAATGATTTCAGCTCCAGTCAATAATTGGACGAGGCTCGTTGAAATGTGGTCATGTATGTTTTGCTGTTTTCAAATCTGAGGTATTAAATTTGTTCAAATGGAGTTAAAAATCCAGCCAACATGTCCATGTGGGCCCCACCAAAGATTAAACTGGGCTGTCTTATGGGTCCCATGTGGGTTTGTCCATGGATTCCATGTTGGCCCCACTGTGTTTGCCCACATGGGATTTACCTGTTTACCTATTTTCAATTTATTTTCTCATAAATGTGCTATTTTCTTGTAAATTTGTGACTTTTTTTTCCCATAAATTTGAAATATTTTTCGTGAAAATCTGAAACTTTCTCATAAATTTGTAACTTTTTTTACTGTAAACTTACAGCTTTTTCTCACAAATTTCTTAGTTTTCCTTATAAAATTGTGACTATTTTCTTGTAAATTTGCTAACTTTTTCTTGTAGTTATGGAACTTTCTCAAAAATTTTCTGCTTTTTTACTGTAAACTTGCAACTTTTTCTCATACATTTGTGAGTTTCTTGTAAGTTGTCAATTTAATTACACATATATTTGCCACTTTTTTGCAAATTTGCAACTTATTCTAGATTTTTCCTCATAAATGTATCAGTTTTTCTTATAAATTTGTAACATTTTTGCTTTAAAATTTGTAACTTTTTTCAAGTAATGTTAACATTTTTTGTAGTAAATTTGCAACTTTTCTCATACATTTGCTACTATTTGTTTGTAAATTTGTGTTTTATTTCTCATAAATTTGTAACTTTTTTGTTGTAAATTTTCAATTATTGATTGATTGATTTTTATTTGAACATTGTTAAAGAAAGAAAAAAGAGAGTTCAAAACACAACAAAAAAACAAACCAAAAATAAAATGTTCAAAAGGAGTGGGAAGAAGCCAAAGCTTATACAGTTCCACCCCTTCTCCACACCAAACAAATTACAGTATTACTCATAATCATCATTATAATACACCCATAGTCAAATTATACAACAAAAATGACACAACAATGACAGTCCATATCCAACAATATTACAACAACAATAAACATACAATTCTGGCATGTTCAATGCAAACACAAACAACACCATCACCTTCACAATCACCATAACACACAACAACCTTCCCTCACTGAAGACACAATGTAACATCACTGCCCTTCATTCTCATACTGCTCAAAAATCATTTCTTTATATGTTGATTTAAATATATGGATGTTGGGACATTGCCTGTGTTTCTCCCCCAACCCATTCCACAGTTTTACCCCACACACAGACACACAAAAACTCTTCCGTGTAGATCTTACTAAGTGAATTTTAAATTTTGTATTCCCCCGTAAATTATATTTCCCTTCTCTCTCCCTGAATAGATTCTGTATATTGTGTGGCAAGAGGTTTTTACTAACTTTAAACATTAATTGTGCTGTGTAATAATGAACCAGATCCCATAATTTCAATAACTTCGAATGTAAAAACAATAAATTAGTATGTTTGAGGTACCCGACTTTGTGTATAACACGGACTGCCCTTTTTTGTAATATTAACAATGAATTAAGTTTACTTTTATAACTGTTACCCCAAACTTCTATACAATAAGTCAAGTATGGAAGTACTAATGAACAATACAAAATATGAAGTGATTTATAATCTAGGACCTGCTTAATTTTATTTATAATTGCAATATTTTTTGCAACTTTATTTTGTATGTATCTGACATGTGGTTTCCAACTAATTTTATCATCCAGTACTACACCCAAAAACTTGATCTCCTTAACTTTTTCAATAACTACATTATCTATATTAATGTGTATATCTTCTTTATTTTTACAATTACCAAATATCATTACCTTAGTTTTATCTATATTTAGTGATAGTTTATTACAATCCATCCATTTTTTTAGCTTATTTAATTCATTATTTATAGTATGGATTAGTTGATTATAATTATTTCCAGAATAAAATAAATTAGTATCATCAGCAAATAATATTATTTTTAATAATTTAGAAACTTGGAATATATCATTTATATATATGTTAAATAATTTGGGGCCCAATACTGACCCTTGGGGGACCCCACAGGCAATTCCCATACACCCAGACAGATATTCTCCCATTTTCACAAATTGTTGTCTCTCAGATAGATAACTTGTAACCCATTTCAGAGCAATTCCCCTAATACCATACATTTGCAATTTATTAAGAAGTATTGAATGATTTATTGTATCAAATGCTTTTCTAAAATCTATAAACACACCAATTGCATATTTTCCTTGATCTAATGCATTTATTATTTCCTCTGTTGCATCCATTATCGCCAATGATGTTGTACTCTTGGCTCTAAACCCATATTGGTTCTGATTCAGCACATCCTGTTTATTTAAAAAGTTTTCTAATCTGTTGTTGAAAAGTTTTTCCAGAATTTTTGAAAATTGTGGGAGAAGTGATACTGGTCTGTAGTTTGTGTATTGGTGTTTATTTCCTTGCTTAAATAATGGAATTACTTTTGCTATTTTCATTTTCTGCGGGAATGAACCAGTTTGAAATGATAAATTACAAATATACTGTATGTGAATGGTTTTAATATACCATCAACAGTTCTTTTTATTAGTGCCATATCAATACCATCACAGTCAGTAGATAATTTATTTTTACACTTTTCAACAACAGATTTTACCTCTAGTTCATCCACCGCTGTAAGAAAAATTGACCGAGGGTTACTTCCAATTAAAGTCTCACTCACAGTGTCTTTGCCTTGATTTGGAATCTTTGCTGCCAACTCTGGCCCAACACTTACGAAAAATTTATTCATTTTTTTTACTACCATATTCTTATCATAAATATCACCACAATTATCAGTAAAATACTCTGGATATATCATTTTCTTAGCTCCATTTTTCCTTAATTTGTTTAATATATCCCAGACTCCTTTTATATTATTTTTATTTTCATTTAACATTTTCCTATAATATAATTTTTTACTAGTTCGTATTATATCAGTTAATTTATTTTTATATGTTTTATATCTTTTTTCAGATTCTTTAGTTCTTAATTTAATAAAATTTTTATAGAGATAATTTTTCTTTTTACAAGCATTTTGTAACCCTTTGGTTAACCATGGGCAATTTTTGTATATGTGTTTTTTATTAATTTCTTTAATTGGACAGTTTTTATCATATAATAATTTAAATATATCAATAAATTTATCATATGCCAAGTCCACATTTTTCTCTCTATAGACATCCCAATTCTGTAACATTAAGTCTTCTTTTAAATCACTGATTCTATCTTCTGTTCCTATTTTTTTATAGATAATCTTTTTACATAGTTTATTATTATTCTTACTCTCATTAGCCCCATAATTAACATCTAAAGAAACAAATACAAGCAAGTGGTCACTAATATCATTTATTATTATACCACTCACCATATTATATTCAATAACATTGGTAAAAATGTTGTCTATCAGGGTAGCACAGTGTGTCGTTATTCTTGTAGGTTTTGTAATCTTTGGAAATAAAGTTAAGCTATACATTGTATCTAAGAAATCTTCAGTTGGTTTGTGTTGTTTTGTTTTCATCAAATCTATATTAAAGTCACCACAAATAAAGATATCCTTTTGTCTTATTTTTGCATACATCTTTTCCATCCCATTTTTAAATTTTTCCATATCAGATCCCGGTGCTCTATATATACAACTTACTATTATATTTTTTCTTTTTTCCATCGTAATCTCAATTGTTAAACATTCCATACTTTCATTCACTGCTGATGTCATACTGTCTACTTTTTTACTTTTTAATTTTTCTATCAACATACAGTGCTACCCCACCACCACTTTTACATTTCCTATTTTGTGTGTACATCTCATATCCATCTAGTTCAAAATTTACATCTTTTTCTTCATTAATCCATGTTTCACTTATTGCAATAATCCTAAATGGTGTATTAAATTGATTCAAAAACTCCTTAATACTATCAAAGTTTGCATAGAGACTCCTACTATTAATATGTATTATTGTTAATGTTTGATCCAAATTCATAATTCCATTTAATTGTTGTTCTTCATAATAAACACACTTATTATTAATATGACCAAAATAATTGTTGTCTGGGTCAACACCTCCCAAAACGTCCTGTGGTTGCTGTTCAGCACTAACAAAATTTCCAGCTTCAATTTGCCCCACTACACCTCCATCATCAAATGAGGAAGAATGATTGACTAAAGTACTAAACATAATTTATGACAACCATGTACACCAAGAAGAAAAAAGGAAAAGAACACAAAATTTCCACTCATGATTACTGCACCGTTATTCCTGAATCAGGGCTAAGGTTTAAATCTGTCCAATTCCTCCATTTCTCTAATCATCATTACTTTAGCGTCTTCTGGAGTGCCAAGCAGTTTTATCCACACCTTACAGTTTCTTGTCCATGTCGACTGTATTTTTCCTTGTTTTCTGAGGGCCCTGGCTTGTCTAGCTATTTCGGAGTTCTTTTTTGTTAAATGTTCATTTATGTAGACAGCCGTTCCTCTCATTTACTCATATATTTGCTACTTTTTTGTTAATTAATGCAGCTTTTTCTAATTTTTTTCCTCATAAATTTGTCACTTTTTTCTTACAAATTTATGAAATTTTTCTTGCAAGTTTGTAACTCTTTCAAAGTAATTTTACAATTTTTTTCTAGTAAATTTTCAACTTTTTTCTCATAAATTTGTGACTTTTTTCCTCATACATTTGCTACTTTTTTGTAAATTGGTTACTTTTTTCTCATAAATTGACATTTTTTTCCTCATAATGTTGTGACTTTTCTCATCATTTTGCCACATTAAGGAGCCCAGTGGGTTTAAAGCAGGTAAACAGATTGCCTGCTTACCTGTACCAAAGTCCATGTGGGAAAAAGAAGATGGGGCCAACATGGAACCCACATGGGACCCATAAGCTATAGTAGGGCCCACATGGACATGCTGGCTGGGAAGGTCTTAAAAAGTCTTAAATTTCACCTCCTTATATACAACTGCTTCTTGTTTACTCACAGGCAACTGAAACCTCTAATTCTGTTCGTGGCCCCTGACTCCTTACTTTCATCTCTGCAGCAACCCCTTCCCCCTCCCCCCAAAAATCTCTCTCTGTTGTCAAACGTTTTGCTTCTTACGTGGTGAAATAATTAAAAACAGTAAATTCTGCCAGTGAAGCTCGTCGCTGCCTTCTGGTCCTCATTAAAACTCTTCGGTAAACTCCACCCAGCCGGCACCCTCCAGGATGCCTGAACAAACCGCAAGACGCTGCTCAGAAACAAAGCAGTTGAATGGTAAAACCTATCTTAATTTTGGTCAAGTTTTCAAAGCAGCTAGCCCCAAAACGCTAACTGGCTGGAGGCTAACTTCAGTATTGGGGCAGCAGTGGCTCAGGAGGTAGAGTGGGTCGTCCAGTAATCGGAGGGTTGGCGGTTTGAATCCCGCTCTCCCCAGCCATCCTGCGGTTGTGTCCCTGGGCAAGACCTTTACCCACTGTGCCTCCAGTGTCCATGACACTGGGTATAAATGTGTATAAATGTTTGGTAGTGGTCGGAGAGGCCATTGGCTCCACCTGCAGTGTGAATGCAAACGGACTATCCAGCGGACCAAAGGGCGAAGTGCCCCTTGGCGTTTGTGTAATCATACCAACATGTAGTCTGAGAAGAGGAAGTGGCGTTTACCATACGGCATTTTGGGTCGAAAATAACAGTAAAGACAACTGTGCGGATCCAAGAAATCCTTTTACCGGTGAAAGCCGGGAAGAAAAGTTAAAAAATGTCTCATTTGTGGTGGACAAACAACCCGGCTGAAGGGAACAGATTTCCATTTTCAGTCCTGGCCAATGGATGAGCCGAATTTTTCGTCTTTACTGAGATTTTTTCTTCTTGGTCAGTGGTGGTTTCAGCTACAGCGCCCCAAACAAGCAGTTGTTGTAACTGCATGACGTTGTCCAGGCAGTTTGGTCCACTGCAGTGTGAATGCGAACCAAACCAAATGAAGGTGTGAAAATGCACGGCATTCCCCACCCAATCAAACCGAGACCGCCAGACTATCCTGGTGTGAGTGCGGCCTAACACCTGACGTTAACATGTGAGGACTGACTCACTGATGGAGACACCCTCTAGTGGACAGAAGTAGAACTGCAGTAGATGTAGATAAATGTGCAAAAGCTAAAATGTTTTTGCTTTTTTTTAACTGTGTGTGTATTTCAGGCTGACCAACAGTACGCCAGCAGTGTAGCAGACGACCTGAAGCGCCTGTGAGTCCGCATGCTTGCACGATGGGATGCTGTTGCTATGGCAACAGACAGGATTGTGCTGTGTAACATCTATGTGCATGTGCAGCATTGTTTGAATTGTTTTCCCACCTGCCTTCTTATTTTCTGACTCCTTCGTCTCTTTCCTGCCTCTCTTTCTTCATTCATTCATCCACTCTCACAAAAAAGTTTCCAGTTTATTTATTTTGTTTTATTTCTATCCCAGTTTTCCAGCAGAGATCCAGTCAGGTCTGTTGGAGGTCATCTCTCCATCCGTGCACTTCTACCCCGACTTCTCCAAACTCAGAGAGTCCTTCGGAGACCCAAAGGAGAGAGTCAGGTTGGTGCATTTGGTTTTAATGGAAACACACGTGTTCACGGAACAGTTCATTCTGAGTAAATGAGACATTTTAGGAGTGTTGGAATGATACCACCCTCCCAAGTTCATTTCCACCCATTCTAATGAGGGTCAGGTGGAGGCAGACGTGCCCTAACTCCCTGGGAACTTTCACAGTCTAGCTTAGTGACTGCAGGTTTTACGGCTGCTGCCCTATGTACGTCATCTGTGATCCCAGCTGGTTTCTTTATTTTTCAAATTTGTTTGAGCCACAGAACCCTTTTACATTGTTTTTTTCAATCTAGAATGTTATAAAATGACACATTCGGTCTTGTAATTTGTTTACACTCACTGTGAAATGCGGCGTGATTACATAAAAAGTCAGCAGAAAGATGCAAATGCATGCACATTTGCTCTGGGTGATTTAAGTGCATGTGGGTTCACATCCACGAAGCTGGATTTTCTTCAGCTCAGGCCAGGAGTTCACTTGATGCTTGGTCATGATGGCCATTCGGTGTTGGTGTTCTGCTTTTGCCAGGAAAGTGAATTAGTTTGAAAATGAGACAGCCGCTTTTTAGAGACATCTCTCGTCAGACATGTGCTCCCACGGAAGGGGTTATTTTTATAGCACCAGACCTCCACGACAACTGTGTCCTCCGCTTGTTTGGTGCTGGGGGTGGCCAACATCAGGATGCGCTTTCTGGGCGAGGTGGTGACATTTTCTCGTCCAAATAGTGTTGTGGGCATGGCAGTGTGTTTATTTTTTTAATTTCACGGCTGATGAAAGTTGGCCCTGCCTCTTCATGGGGAGAGTTTTCCCTCAAGAGGAAGAAGAAGAAGAAGGGGAGGAGGACATGTGTTTGTGCTGCCATTTGCTGACATGGAGGAGCCACTGCACAACAATGGCAATTTTTTTCGACCAATTAAAAAGTGAAATTAGACAATTTCCCACTGAAATTCTCTCATGGAACATCCAGGTTCAGAGCAACCCTGGTTGAAAAACACTGCCTTAAATCTACATTCAATTTTCTATCTCATTTGTAGGCTTTATTCTGCCTCATTTTGTTATGCTTTAGCTGGGATGACCCTCTAATGAATGAATGAATGATTTATTTGGTTATATATATATATATATATATATATATATATATATATATATATATATATATATATATATAAATGAATGAATTTATTTGGTAATAAACATACATACAATAAGAACAACAAAAATATGTACAACACACAAAAGAACAACTGAAAGGCTGTAGGCTGAAGCTACTGCTTATATAGTGCCTACCCTACACACACACACACACACACACACACACACACATATATATATATATACAGTATATATATATATATATATACAGTATATATATATATATATATATATATATATATATACACTACCGTTCAAAAGTTTGGGGTCACTTAGAAATTTCCTTATTTTTGAAAGAAAAGCACTGTTTTTTTCAATGAAGATAACTTTAAACTAATCAGAAATACACTCTATACATTGCTAATGTGGTAAATGGCTATTCTAGCTGCAAATGTCTGGTTTTTGGTGCAATATCTACATAGGTGTATAGAGGCCCATTTCCAGCAACTATCACTCCAGTGTTCTAATGGTACAATGTGTTTGCTCATTGCGTCAGAAGGCTAATGGATGATTCGATAACCCTTGTGCAATCATGTTAGCACAGCTGAAAACAGTTTAGCTTGTTAGAGAAGCTATAAAACTGACCTTCCTTTGAGCAGGTTGAGTATCTGGAGCATCACATTTGTGGGGTCGATTAAACGCTCAAAATGGCCAGAAAAAGAGAACTTTCATGTGAAACTCAACAGTCTGTTCTTGTTCTTAGAAATGAAGGCTATTCCATGCGAGAAATTGCCAAGAAACTGAAGATTTCCTACAACAGTGTGTACTACTCCCTTTAGAGAACAGCACAAACAGTCTCTAACCAGAGTAGAAAGAGAAGTGGGAGGCCCCGCTGCACTACTGAGCAAGAAGTTAAGTACATTAGAGTCTCTAGTTTGAGAAATAGACGCCTCACAGGTCCTCAACTGGCAGCTTCATTAAATAGTACCCACAAGACGCCAGTGTCAACATCTACAGTGAAGAGGCGACTCCGGGATGCTGGCCTTCAGGGCAGAGTGGCAAAGAAAAAGCCATATCTGAGACTGGCCAATAAAAGAAAAAGATTAATATGGGCAAAAGAACACAGACATTGAACAGAGGAAGACTGGAAAAAAGTGTTATGGACGGACGAATCGAAGTTTGAGGTGTTTGGATCACACAGAAGAACATTTGTGAGACGCAGAACAACTGAAAAGATGCTGGAAGATTGCCTGACGCCATCTGTCAAGCAAGGTGGGGGTAACGTGATGGTGGTAAAAAAAAATGTGACTTTTCATGGAAAAGTCCATGAGTTGTAAAATGAATAGAAAATATAGTCAAGACACTGACAAGGTTTGAAATAATGATTTGTATTTGAAATAATAATTTTTTCCTTCAAACTTTGCTTTCGTCAAAGAATCCTCCATTTGCAGCAATTACAGCATTGCAGACCTTTGGCATTCTAGCTGTTAATTTGTTGAGGTAATGTGGAGAAATTTCACCCCACGCTTCTAGAAGCCCCTCCCACAAGTTGGATTGGCTGGATGGGCACTTCTTGCGTACCATACGGTCAAGCCGCTCCCACAACAGCTCAATGGGGTTTAGATCTGGTGACTGCGCTGGCCACTCCATTACAGATAGAATACCAGCTGCCTGCTTCTTCTCTAAATAGTTCTTGCACAATTTGGAGGTGTGCTTTGGGTCATTGTCCTGTTGTAGGATGAAATTGGCTCCAATCAAGCACTGTCCACAGGGTACGGCATGGCGTTGCAAAATGGAGTGATAGCCTTCCTTATTCAAAATCCCTTTTACCCTGAACAAATCTCCCACCTTACCAACACCAAAGCAACCCCAGACCATCACGTTACCCCCACCTTGCTTGACAGATGGTGTCAGGCACTCTTCCAGCATCTTTTCAGTTGTTCTGCGTCTCACAAATGTTCTTCTGTGTGATCCAAACATCTCAAACTTTGATTCGTCCGTCCATAACACATTTTTCCAATCTTCCTCTGTCCAATGTCTGTGTTCTTTTGCCCATATTAATCTTTTTCTTTTATTGGCCAGTCTCAAATATGGCTTTTTCTTTGCCACTCTGCTCTGAAGGCCAGCATCCCGGAGTCGCCTCTTCACTGTAGATGTTGACACTGGCGTCTTGCAGGTACTATTTAATGAAGCTGCCAGTTGAGGACCTGTGAGGCGTCTATTTCTCAAACTAGAGACTCTAATGTACTTATCTTCTTGCTCAGTAGTGCAGCGGGGCCTCCCACTTCTTTTTCTACTCTGGTTAGAGACTGTTTGTGCTGTTCTCTGAAGGGAGTAGTACACACCGTTGTAGGAAATCTTCAGTTTCTTGGCAATTTCTCGCATGGAATAGCCTTCATTTCTAAGAACAAGAATAGACTGTCGAGTTTCACATGAAAGTTCTCTTTTTCTGGCCATTTTGAGCGTTTATTCGACCCCACAAATGTGATGCTCCAGATACTCAACCTGCTCAAAGGAAGGTCAGTTTTATAGCTTCTCTAACCAGCTAAACTGTTTTCAGCTGTGCTAACATGATTGCACAAGGGTTTTCTAATCATCCATCAGCCTTCTGACGCAATGAGCAAACACATTGTACCATTAGAACACTGGAGTGATAGTTGCTGGAAATGGGCCTCTATACACCTACACCTACACCATTTGAAACAGAAACTCAAAGACAATCAGCACTTTAATATTGAGATGCAGGATGTTGAAAGGGAGTTCCGCGCTGTAAAAGTGAACAAAAGTCAGGGCCCTGATAATATATGTGGACGCCTGGTAAAGTCCTGTGCACATGAACTGAGTCCTATATTTCATTACATTTTCAATAAGTCCTTACAGACACAACATGTGCCTAAGATCTGGAAAGATGCCGTGGTTGTTCCCGTTCCAAAATCCAGCTGTCCTAAAACGGTAAATGACTTTAGACCAGTTGCTTTGACTTCAATTTTAATGAAAATTTTTGAAAAACTGGTCAGATGTGAGGTCCTAAGGCAGACTGAACATGCATTGGATCCTCTGCAGTTTGCCTATAGGCCTCACAGAGGAGTGGAGGATGCCACTGTCACTCTGTTTGACATGCTTTTTAAACATCTGGATTTTAATGGGACACACGCCAGGCTTTTATTTGTGGACTTCTCTTCTGCCTTTAATACAATCCAACCTCATATTTTAGTTGAAAGGCTCCTGCAACAATTTGATTTAAACAATAATCTGGTGGGTTGGATTCTGGATTTCTTAACCAACAGGACGCAGAGAGTAAGGGTCAATGGCACATTGTCTGACCTAAAGTGCTCTTCTACTGGCTCTCCTCAGGGGTGTGTGTTGTCACCACTACTCTTCATCCTGTACACAAACATGTGTCGGAGCAGACATGACAACAGACACATTATAAAGTATGCTGATGACTCAGTCATTGTCAGTCTCCTCTAGGATGGTGAGAGTGGCCAAGGCCCAGTAGTTGATGACTTTGTTCACTGGTGTGAGGATTCCTACCTGCAGCTGAATACAACAAAAACGAAAGATATGATTATTTTTAGGAGGAAAACTCCCAGGCACAAAGTCACCATACTAAAAGGCCAGACCACCGAATGTGTACAATCGTACAAATATCTTGGGACGATTATTGATAGTGGATTGAACTTTGAGGTGAACTGTGAAAGGGTGTGCAAAAAGGGTCAGCAAAATTTGCATTGTTTGAGGAAACTTGCACGCTTCCAAATTGACCGAACCATAATGACTATGTTTTATCGGGCTTTTATTGAATCTGTTTTATCCTTTTCTTTAATGTCATGGTTTGGTCAGATAAAACTGAAACAGAGGAAATCCTTGGATCAGGTAGTCAGATGGTCCAGTCGTTTGCTTGGTGAGTCACAGCTGAGCCTGACATCCCTGTACACCAGACAAGTACAGAGGATGGCCGACTCGATTTTAAATGATGACTCCCACCCTTTGCACTGCAACTTTCAGCTTCTTCCCTCCAGACGGAGGTTTGCTGTCCCAAAAAGTAGAACCCAGCGCTACAAAAACAGCTTTGTCCCTGCTGCTGTCAAAGAGTTGAACAAGCTATAAAAATTATATTGTACATATTTTATATTTACCTGTTTTGTAAGATGTGTGCCTGTGTTTGTGTCTATGTTGAATGTAATTAGTGGCTTGTAAATATGGATGTCACCAACTGCAAAACAAATCTACCTACGGGTACAAATAAAGTAACCTGAACCTGAACCTGAACACCTATGTAGATATTGCACCAAAAACCAGACATTTGCAGCTAGAATAGTCATTTACCACATTAGCAATGTATAGAGTGTATTTCTGATTAGTTTAAAGTTATCTTCATTGAAAAAAACAGTGCTTTTCTTTCAAAAATAAGGAAATTTCTAAGTGACCCCAAACTTTTGAACGGTAGTGTATATATATATATGTATATATACTGTATATATGTATATATATATATATATATATATATATATATATCAAAAAACAAAATACATTTCATTTCAGATTTCATCATAACACATCACTGAAAAAGGAATAGGCAGAAGCCACTGGCCTATCCTATACAGTGGGGTAAAAAAGTATTTAGTCAGCCGCCAATTGTGCAAGTTCTCCCACTTAAAAGATGAGAGAGGTCTCCAATTTTCATCATAGGTATACCTCAACTATGAGAGACAAAATAAGAAAAAAAAAATCCAGAAAATCACATTGAAGGATTTTTTTTTTTTAATTTAAGTTTTTGTAAAGGGTATACAGGTCATTACCGCACTGCATTGTTTACATTTTCATCACACGTTCCCTTATTTTTTGCTATTTGACAACATTGGTAGGATAGTTATTACAACACCCCCTTTTTTTTAAGTGAAAGAAAAAGTGAAATTAAAGAGAATTAAATTTAAAAAAAACGAATAAACAAACAGAACAGCAAAAAAAACAAACAAACAGAAAATTAAGTAATTAAAAGTAAAAGAGCATCTGAGTAGTGTTGGAACAAAGAGCGGGACCATCATTGAAATGGTATTTGTCAAAGATTAGATCTAATGCAAGACACATATGCGATCCAGGGTTGCCAAAAGCTCATGAACCCATCCATGTCCTGTCTCAGTGCGAATGTCAACTTTTCCATCAAGTAAATGTCTTGAATCACGTTAATCCAATCTTCAGGTGTAGGACAGTCCTTCAGCATCCATTTTTTAGTTAGGGCTTTTTTACTTGCCAATATTAAAACATTGAATAAGTATTTATCTCCTCGTCTTTCCAGTGAGTCCGGTAGTAAACCCAAATACAAAGTTACAAAAGAAAAGGGGACTGTTATTTTGAATATTTTCCCCAATATTGTCTGTACATTGGTCCAATATTGGTGGATAACTGGGCATGACCAAAACACATGAAAATGATTGGCAGTCTTTTCACCACACAAGCGCCAACAGTTCAACCCCTTATGGGTACATTTGTTTTGTGCAGGTGTTCTGAAAAATCTTACCAAGTTTTTCCATCCAAATTCTTTCCACTGCAGGGATGAGGTACTTTTCCATTGCTGTCTATTTAGGTTTTCCCATATTTCCAATTGTAAAGTGAAATTCCCCTCTTTTTCCCATCTCTCTTTTATATATGATGTGTTGTCTCCTTTTAAGTCTTGAAGACCTTGGTATATTTTAGAAATGTATCTGATCCCTGGGATCCCTTTATATGCCATTAAGAAGACCTTCAGAACACCTGACTGGGCCCTTTCCAAATCCTCCTTTTAAAGTATATTGTTTATGTGGTGTCTAAGCTGAAAGAACCTGTAAAGATCTTGATTTATTAGACCTTATTTTTTCAAATCTTCAAAACTTCTTAAAGTTTGCCCCTTAAAAAAATCGTAATATTTTATCAGCCCCTTCTCTTTCCACTCTTTAAATCTAGTGTCTGTTTTATTGGGGGTAAAGTCTTGATCATAGGCAATCCATTGCAGAAGTCGATAGGGCTCTTTAGCTTGATTCTCTCTGACTATCTTAAACCAAATTTTTAGTGGGGTCTCTATCCACGGGTTAGTGTTATTCAAGAGTTTAGGTAAGGCATTGTTCCCTATTATCGCCTGTAGGGGGATGTCACTTGTTATTTGGCATTCCATCTCCTTCCATTGTGCAGTGTAGACTGGGTTACATATCTCTACTAAAGTTTTAATTTGTGCAGCTATAAAATAGTCCCTGATATTTGGCAGCGCGAGCCCACCTTTGTCTTTGTTTAGCTGTAGGGTTCTATATCTGATTCTAGGTCTCTTGCCCTGCCATATGAATCTTGAGATCCTTCTGTCCAGCTCCTGCCATGTTTTTTTGGGAGGTTCTACCGGTATTGTTCGGAAAAGGTATAGAAGACGTGGAAGTATATTCATTTTGACTGCTTCAGTTCTTTGTGCAGTACCTAAGAATGGTATCATATTCCATCTTGCTAGGTCAGATTTTATTTTTGTCACCAGTGGATCATAGTTTAGTGTTATAATTTTGTCGAGTTGTTTTGGGATATTGACCCCCAGATATTTAATAGATTCCAACTCCCAGTTAGTTTTGAGTTCACTTAGTGAATAATGATTTGGGTCATAGTTGAATGTTAAAACTTGGGTTTTATGCATGTTTAATTTGTACCCCGATAAATCTCCATAGTCTGAAAAAACTGAGATTAGTTCTGGTAAAGAAGTGTCTGGCTGCCCTAGGTATATTAAAATGTCATCAGCAAAGAGTGCTATTTTATGTTCCTTCTGACCAAGTGTAATACCTTGAATTTCTTGATTTTGTCTTATCCATTGGCTCAGAGGTTCTATGAAGATTGCAAAGAGCAGTGGAGACAGGGAGCAGCCTTGACGACATCCTCTTTCCAGCTCAAAAGATGAAGATAAATTACCGTTAATCCTTATTTTAGTTGTTGGTTTTTTATATAATGCCTGTATAGTTCTAATGAAGTTGTTATGAAAATTGAAACTGGATAAGATTCTATATAGGAAAGACCAGTCAACCGAATCGAATGCTTTTTCAGCATCTAATCCCAATATGACTGCATTTAAGTTATATTTTTTTATATGATGAATTATGTGTAAAGTGCGTCGAATGTTGTCTTGTGTCTGTCTATGTCTTATAAAACCTGTTTGGTCTAAGTGAATTAAGTCTGTCAGAATGTTTTCTAACCTTTTGGCAAGGATAATGGTAAAAAGCTTATAGTCCTGATTTAATACACTGATTGGTCTGTAGTTGGAGCATTCTAGTTTATCCTTTTCAGGTTTAGGTATAATTGCAATGACCCCTTCTCTCCAGGAGGGGGGATTTCCCCTGTGTGGAGGACATAGTTAAATGTTTTCAGGAGGAGAGGAGATAGTTGCTGTTTAAAGGTTTTGTACCATTCTGCTGTATAGCCATCTGCTCCTGGGGATTTGTTAGCTTTAAGTTTCATAATTGCTTTTTCCAATTCTTTAGGTTGTATTTCTGACAGTAGTGTTTTATTTTGTGATTCCGTAAGTTGGGGAAGGTGTAATGTGTTTAGGAATGTCTCGGATGCGTTTTTATGTTTTATGTGGGAGTATAAGTTCTTGTAGTAATTCTCGAAGCTTTTAAGAATATCCTGAATTCTGAATTTTATTTCCTTTGATACTGGGTCTCTGATTTTGTAGATTGCTCTTTCTGTTTGTTGTTTCCTCAATTTATAGGCTAGTAATTTTTTTTTTCCACAATATCTTTATTGAACCTTTTTTTTTTTTTTTTAACAAACATGATACAAACAATCAAACACTAACACTAAAGTACTACAAAAAAAAAAAATACCCTAAAAACACCAACAACCACCAACAAAATCAAGTCTTCAACAATGCTCCTCTGTTTAGTCTAGACAATCCAATACATTAGTATACATATTATGTTCACCAGTTTGGAATTTACAAGGTCCACACACATCATTCACCTTCTTCTTCAAGAGTTATGTTTACATTTTTTACATAATCAATAAAAGGTCTCCATATATTCTCAAACACAATTTCCTTTGATTTCAGTATATATGTTATTCTTTCTAATGGAAGGTTTGTTAACATCTGTCTTAACCACTGAGTCACATCTGGTCTATGAGTCTTTTTCCATAATAGTGCAATACATTTTTTGGCATTAAGCAAACTGAGGTCTATGAATGTTCTTTCACTTTTATTGAAATTATGCTTTTCTGGGTACAGACCCAACAAAAACAGTTTAGGATTCAATATGATTTGTTTTGAGATTATTTTTTCAATTGTTACCCTCACCTCCTCCCAAAACATTCTTATTAATCTACATTCCCATAAACAATGAAATAGGGTTCCTTTACTTTCCATGCATTTTGTGCATGTATCTGGTATATTTTTGTTATATCTATTTAACTCCTCCGGTGTAACATACATCCGCATTAACCATTTGAAATGTATCAATTTAAGGCGTGCATTTATTGATTTGGTTTGAGCTTCTGTACAAGCCAATTCCCATTGTTCCTCTGAAATTTCAATTTGCAGATCTTCTTTCCAGTAGTTTAATCTTTTCAGTGAATTTTCACTTGAAGATAGTGTCAATGAGTTATAAAACTCTGAAATAATACCCTTTCTTTTACTATCTTTCATCATCATTTTTTCCAAGGATGAATAAATAGGTCGAGTGAGAGCTTTATTTTGATTTGATCGAATAAAGTTTCTAAGTTGAAGATATTTAAAAAAATGTGTTCTATTGAGATTAAATTTGATCCTCAGCTCTTCAAAAGACATTATGTTGTCTGCACATGGCAAATATAAATCCTGAATCTTTTGTATCCCTTTTAAATTCCATACTTTAAATACAGCGTCCGCTCTCCCTGGTTTAAAATATTGATTACCCCATATTGGACTAAATTGTGACATTAACTGTGGTTCTTTTAAATAGTTTTTAGCTTCACACCATATTTTGATCATATGCTTTACAAATGGATTTTTAACTTGTTTTTGTAATTTTTTTGCCGAATCTGAGTATATGAATATGGGAAGAGGTAAAGGTAAATTGTATGATTCCATTTCAGTCCAGTGAGGGAGATCATTTGATGAAAAATAATATGTCATAGACCTCAGTTGTGCCGACCAATAATACAACATAAAATTTGGACATTTCAGACCTCCACGATCAAATGGTAAATATAATAAAGACAAACGTAATCTAGCCCTCCTGTTGTTCCATATAAATTCCACTAACTTTTTTTTTATTCTTGAGAATAGATCTAAAGGTGGTGATAAGGGAATGTATTGAAATAAATAAAGTATTTTAGGTAAAATATTACTTTTAAGTATATTGATTCTCCCGATCATCGACATTGGTAGTGACATCCATCTCTGAGTTAACTCATTGATATCTGACATTAAGGCTTCATAGTTGACACTGGCGACTGATTCTAGCTTAGGCATAATTTGGATTCCTAAATATTTAAACTGATTTACAACATTGAATTGATTTACCTCAGGGGCTGGGTAATTTCTCTGGGTCTCATTTAGCATTAATATTGAAGATTTAGTTTTATTTATTTTATATCCTGATATTTCCCCAAAATTCTTTATTAAATTCAACAAGGTTGGAATTGATTTTTTTAGATTCGACATAAACAAAATTATATCATCGGCGTACAGGGAGATTTTATGTTCTGTTGGTCCAACTTTAATTCCATATATTTGTGAATGTAAACGTATTGCTATCGCTAAAGGTTCAATTGCCATAGTAAACAGTAAAGGTGAACATCCTCTATTGATTTTTATTGGTTTTGAAATATTGTTATTTGTTAGGATTTCTGCTGTAGCATTATTGTATATTATTTGAACCCATTTTATGAAATTATTTCCAAGTCCAAACCTTTGTAGGACTTCAAAAAGAAAGGGCCATTCAACTCTATCAAAGGCCTTTTCGGCGTCCAATGATAGGAGAGCTGTATCCGGTGCTTCTTTATTAAAATAAATAATATTAAATAGTCTTCTTACATTATGGAAGCCTTGTCTACCCTTTATAAAGCCATTCTGATCTCGATTAATAATATTTGGTAAAATTTCTTGTATTCGTCTTGCTAAAATTTTACAGATTATCTTAAGGTCGGCGTTTAATAGGCTTATTGGTCTCATATTTTCACATTTATTAGAGGGCTTACCTGGTTTTGGCAACAGTATAATTAAGGCATTATTTATGTATGATGGTAAATTATTATTTTGAAATGCTTCTAAAACCATTTCCAAAAAAGGTTTTATTAATTTATTCTTAAATTTTTTATAAAGGTCAACTGGAAGACCATCTGGTCCTGCACTTTTTCCTGATTTCATATTATCAATGGCTAGCCCAACTTCTTCTTGACTAATTTTAGACTCCAATATCTCCCTGTTTTCATTTGGAATACACGGTATAGATAGTTCGTTCAAAAACCCATTTAGTTTTGTTAAATCAGGTTCATTTTTGGTATCATATAATTTTTCATAGTAATCTCTAAAGGCTCTATTAATTTCTAAAGGATCTATAACTACCTGTCCCTTACTTATAATACTGGTAATTGGTGTTTTAATTTCCAATTGTTTAATCTGCCATGCTAATAATTTTCCTGATTTTTCACCTTGTTCATAAAAAGATTGTTTCAATCTTAGAAGACTCGAGGCAGCTCTATTCGCTGATTTTTTGTCGTATTCAGCTCTCAAAATCAGTAATTCATTCTCCAACCTTGGGTCACTTCCTGCATACACTTTTTCCTGAAGACTTTTTATTTTATGTTCCAATTTAGCTCTCTCCTCTCGAGTCTTCTTAGATTTTGATCCTGTATAACTAATAATATGTCCCCTAATAAAAGCTTTGAAAGCCTCCCACTTTACACATGCTGATGTTTGTGTAGTATTGATGTCAAAGAACTCGTCTATCTGTTTTTCTATATACTTGACAAATTCCTCATCCTGAAGCTATTTATGCTGAAATTGCCATCTACCTGATTCCTTTGTCAATTTTTTATCTACATATATTAGACAACAGGGTGCATGATCAGAAATCACGATGTTATCATAAAAGCAGTTTTGAATCTTGGACCTTAATTCTGTGGAAATCAAAAAATAATCAATACGTGAGAATGTCTTGTAGGTACTGGAATAACAAGAATAGGCTTTAACTTGTGGTTTCATTTCTCTCCATATATCTAACAATCTCAATTCTTTCGTAAAATGATTAATAGTCATCCTACATCCAATGTGCGTACAATCCAGTCCTGTTGATCTATCCACACCTGGATTCAATGTACAATTAAAATCCCCTGCTATTATATGTTGCCCTGTAAGTGATGATAAGATGAGAAATAAATTAGCAAAGAACTTCTGATCATCTATATTGGGACCATATAAGTTCACAAGATTTATATTTTCTAATAGCAAAGAACCTTGAATGATTACATATCTTCCAAATTTGTCTCCAATTACATTTTTTCACCTGAAAAGGAACTGATTTATGTATGAGAGTCATAACTCCCCTGGCTCGGGATGAAAATGAAGAGGTGAATACACTTCCCTGCCATCTACTCCTAATTCTTTTAACATCCTCCTCTATCAGATGAGTTTCTTGTAAAAACACAATTCTTGAACCCATGTCAC